>VZTG01010141.1:823965-862098 GCA_013397845.1 Melanocharis versteri | reverse complement strand
TTTTTCTTTTTTTTTTTTGCCTAGATCTTACTGGCCTGACTTGTGATTATGTTTCAGGATTTGTAAATCTGTTTTAGGATTTGTAAATCTATTGCCTGACTTCTAAGCCAATCGACTGTTTCAGAAGTCAGTCAGGGAGTTAAATCTGATGTGTAAAGTCATGGTTTGTAAATCAAACCACAGTTCTCAGGTTAGCTGAGAGGATTTATGAATCTGGATGGAGATATCGAAATCTGGTTTACAAAAGCACTGATCTATAAATAAAACCCCAAAGTGCAGCTTGGCTTGGTGGGTGGTGCTTCAGGAGGTACAAGATGACCATGACACGGACACCCAGCACCCCAGGGACCCCTCCACATCCATCAGCCATCCTGGGTTTCCCCCGCACGAGGAAATCAAAGCTCAGTGCTGCTGGGTCACACCGGGCTAATGGAGAAGAATTTGGGTGTTGGCCATCAGGGAGGGCAGTGGTTTCTCAGCTGCTCTCCAGCCCCCGGTGAGCTCCCCACGCTGGCACCGGGGTGGAGCAGCCCCTCCGAGCACCAACACCCCTCCCTCCTCCTCTCTCAGCCCTCAGCACCCCAATTTCCACCAAAACCAGGGCTGACTGCTTGGGAATGGCTGAGAGGCTTCAAAAGTTTTATGGTATAAAAGTGTCTCTTATGTAAAAAAAAGAGGGGGAAAAAAAAAAAAGAGGGGGAGAATCAAATTTCTACAGTTCTAAAACTTTTTTTTAAGCATTTAAATTTTAAGCTGGGGATTTATAAATGGGCTATTAAAGTTTAAGAGTTTCATTATAGTTTTTTTTTAAATCATAATTACTTTAGGTAGGGGAGGAGGGATAGATCTACTTTATTCCTAGTGGAAACTATACATATATATGAAGTATCTATATAAAAGCTGGAACTGAGCTTATATTAATACAGTTTAACTGATATTCAATAACTTCACCCTCCCTTTTTCCTATTGTCCATATTTAAATACTTCAAAAAGAATTCTAATCAAGTGGAAATTAATAGGGGAGGAAAGACTGGGGTAGCAGGAGAGGGCTCTAATCCCACTCTCTCTTAATATTTCAAAGTCTCTTTTATTTTCCTAATAAAAAAAGAGAGAGCGAGAGGGAGAAAGTGGAATTAATCCAGTGCTCTGAACTGTCCTCTCGTCTTACTGATTTAAATAAAATCCAAGAGCACATCACACCAGAAGGCCATTCCTGGCCAGAGGGGGGGGTGGGCTCCCACCGGGCTCCCACCCCCCACCTTTCCCTCCCCGCCTGGCACGGGAGGTGGTTGCCCTCCCTGAGCCGACCCCCAAAACCAGCCCCAGGGGTTTTGGGGTGCCCTCCAACCCCTCTCTGCACCCACACAAGGGCAGCTCAGCTTCCTGGGGGGATTTGGTGTGCTCGGAGCCCCAAGGATCCGGCTCGTCCCTGCTCCCCAGGGT
Organism: Melanocharis versteri; assembly: GCA_013397845.1. Classification (NCBI taxonomy): domain Eukaryota; kingdom Metazoa; phylum Chordata; class Aves; order Passeriformes; family Melanocharitidae; genus Melanocharis; species Melanocharis versteri. Next base: position 860,655 of record VZTG01010141.1, on the reverse strand, counting down.
CTTGTTCCATGAGCACCTTCCCCATAGGGCCTGGTGATGATGCTGGGGTTAGATCAGGACAAGGCTGAGCGTGAACTGCAGGAGAGGGAAATTCCTGGTGCATCATTCTGTGACAGAGACAGAAGAAACCAAATATCCTGCATGTTTTGCCTCGGTTTCTCTGTTGCTGCTGCATCCAGGTGCTTGCTGTGGATGGAGGAGCAGAGCCTCTGCTGACTCCAGCCTTCCCCGGCTCCTCCTGAGCCAAACCTTGGGATTTAAACCTGACTTCCTGCCTGGCTGGGGCCCTCTCAGCCCCCAGAAGCTATTCAGCCATGAGGTAAAACTGGAGGCAGCCTTGTTAAAGCACCCGGGCCGGCCGCAGTGCCTCCAGCTGAGCAGTGAATAAGTGTGTGATCCGGGCAGCAGCACTCACTAGATGGCACAGCTCTCCTTCCCTACGGCTCTGCCTCGCTTTTTTGTATCAGACTGGTGCGAAGACAGCACCCACACCGGCCAGGGTTTTCCTGCGGCAGTCAGGTGTGCGTGCAGGGGGTCAGCACACGCCCAAAATCCAAGCTCAGCCTGGCAGGGGTGACCGAGGCAGGCGCAGCATCGGTTTTGGAGCTTTGCTTCTCCCTGCCTGGGATGCCACACGAATCTCAGCCGTGGAGAGTCTTCTCCTTCCACCCAGTTTGGTTCAGAGGCGCATTTTGGGGAAAGCAAGAGGATGCCAGGACTCAGGAGTCACAACACACAGCAGCTGTAATGATGTGGGATGACATGGAAGAGTCTGCCTTGGAGAAAATACACTGTAAATCTTTAATTTCAGCCGACCAACCTGGTTAACTGACAGGCACTTAAACAAAATATTTCCCCAAACACTTTATTGTGGATTTAAATTTTTTTTTATTTTAAATTTTAAATGTTCTGTTAAAAAAAAAAATCTGCCTTCTAGATTTCTCAGTCTCATTATACAGAAAAAACATTCATTAAATGTGATATTAAGCTCCAAGGCTTAATGCACTACATGTGATGATGACCATGCAGTGTCATTTTACCTTTTAAACTGCTGAACAGTGAATAATTGGTGTAAGAAATGCACACAGCTGAGGTGTCTTCATTCAACTGCTCCAGAATTTAACAGAAAACAAATGAGAAAAAGAAAGAGCTGGGGTTTTCAAACATTCCAAGACAAATGATAGCACCAAGGAACAGTCATATCAGAGAAAACGTGAATTAAGATGACAAGGATAAAGGGTTTCCAGTGGTTTTGAAGCCTTTGGTTTCTTAGAAATTCAACCAGCAAAACAAAAAAGAAAATGATACCTACTCCAAAGCCACCAAGGATAAGAAGTTGGAAATAATGTTCTATTCCTGCCTGTAATATCTTCCCTTGCCTGGCTGGAAGTGCAGGCTCTCCCCAGGGCTAATAACCAGCTATTACTGACTGTGACCCAGCTGGGCACCCGGGGGGGCATCACCCAAGGTGTGGGTAGGAAATATAAGCACGGGGTTGGAAATAATAAGAAGAGATTCAAATTCGTAAAGATTTTACTGCCAGTGTAGTGAGAAGGAAATTATTGCAGAGCCTGTCTGTCTTAGGAGAGTGAGGAGTGGGGCGGGGGTGCTGTGGGACACTGGTGGGGCTGACGGTGGGCAGACAAAGGGCCCAGGAAGGAATCCCCATTTCCCTGCAGCAAACAGGCCTGGAGATGTTGTCTGCCCTCACAAAATAGGAGATCTGAGAGAGAGGGGAGGTGGCAGGGAGCTGGTTGGCCTGGCTCCTGGATGGCCTTTGCCATAGGAGGGATGGGATGGACTCCCAGGGTGGACATCGGGGCCGTTTTTTTAATGGGAAGGTTGATTACTGAAAAATTTGAAGAGATTTTTTTTCTTTTTTTGATTGGTTGGTTTGTTTTGCTTGGTTTTTTTTTTTGGTTGGGGTTTTATTGTTTGTTTCTTTCTTGTGAAAGCCCTCTCATTTTGTCTTACCTGCCTCAGGAAAGGCCTGGGATTTGTACTTTTTCTTCCTCTTCTTCCCTGTCCACCAAGTTCCTCACCAGATCTGCAACCTCGAAGAGCCCCCAAGAGTTCACCCCTGCCTGCACCAGGGCAGGGTGGGAGAAGATCCCACAGCCCCAGCCCCACGGACAGCAGCCCTTGGATCCTGCTGAGCCAGGATCCATCACCTCCAGGAGGTCCTGTCCTCTTTCACCACCTGCAGATGCTCCCAGGGAATCGTTCAGACGTGACCTCGGGTGACGTGAAAGCCGCCTGCAAAGTACAACCCTTCAGGACAGACTTGTTCAGCTCATCCTGGTCTGTGACAAAGCTCTTCTGAAAAGAAAATGTCAAAAATGTCAGGATTTTCCCAAAGGACCTGAGTTCCCATTCTTGATCAGTTGTTACTGCCCTAAAGAGGCTGTGATCTGAATGAGTAGGAACAACAGAGGGCAGAGAATCCCAGGATGTCTTGGGTTGGAAGGGACCTTAAGGCCCTGCCGTGGGCAGAGACACCTTCCACTATCCCAGGGTGCTCCAAGCCCTGTCCAACCTGGCCTTGGACACTTCCAGGGATGGGGCAGCCACAGCTTCTCTGGGCACCCTGTGCCAGGGCCTCACCACCCTCACAGGGAAGAATTTCTTCCCAAGATCCCGTCTAAATCTCCCCTCCTTCATCCTAAAGCCATCCCCCTTGTGCTGTCACTCCAAACCCTTGGAAACAGTCTCTCTCCATCTTTCCTGCAGGCTTCCTTCAGTTTCTGGAAACCACAGTTAATTCACCCTGGAACTTCTCTTCTCCAGGCTGAACAATCCCAACTCTCCCAGCCTTTCCTCACAGGAGGGGTGCTGATCTCTGTTTTACAAAGCTGTGACATTTGTGCCGTGTCTCTGATCCTTGGACACGTTGCTTCGTTTCCCTTCCTGACCACTGGTTCATATGTGCTTCCAAAATAAAAGGGGTACTTTTCCTTTCCCCAGGGAATTCCCTCCCTGTGGTCACTGCTCATTACCCGAATTATTTAAGCCTGAGATTTCCCCAGGATTCAGAAGGATGTAAAAGATACTCACTCTTTCCTGGAAATGCTCTCACAAATGAAACCAGAAACAACCAGTTGTCCCCCAGCAAACACATGGATGCCTCCCACGCAAACAAATATCCATTTGCTACAACATCCCTCTCCACATAAACCAACATGAACCTGGAGGAAAGGTTCCTACAATACCACAGGAATGAAAGATAAAGTGGTATGAGTACAATAAAACTCAGCAAATCCTCCAGTTAGAATATAATTTTACTGGAGAGAGGGGGGGGAAATAGCTTTTCTCTCAAAGAAAAGGTGGTTTAAAATTAAAATTCATTAAAGAAGGCTGGCTGACACATTTCTGCATTCTTTGAGGAAGTATATCTGTTTCATTTAATGCACTGTCCAATTAAAAAGAAGTGGTCCCTTATTACAGATATGATTTATTCTCTGATAAACCACTGATTTATGGCTCACTGGGGTATATATTTAATACTGTCAAAAAAAAAAAATGAAAGGACACCCAAAACTATCTGCAGTGCTACAGTGACTCAGTCTGAAAAGGATCTGAGGAAGCAAAGACCCCTGGGAGTTAAATGTAATCTTTGCCTGGGATAAAAGCGCCGGGAACTGCTGATCTTCACAAAAGGATCCTTCGGCACGAGCCCCAGCCACCCTGCACACGCTCACTGCTCCTCTCCTCCTCCTCTTCCTCCTCTTCCTGCACCCCAACCAAGGAGCTGCAGGAAAGCACTGCTTTTAAACAGAAAAAAAACCCCAAAATATGGCATTATTGGAATTTTCCTCCCAAATTCTGAACGCCAGCAAAGCGCTGCCTCTTGGAACCTACAGGGAATAATTGTTCATTTGTTAATCTCTAACTTAGAAAAATAATTGGGATTTTTGTAGGCAGCTTTTTTTAAAGTGAGTTGGGTTTTTTCCCAAATTGGAAGTCTCATTTTGCTGATGGAAAAACATGGGGGCCAGGATAAGGAAAGTGCTTGGCTTCAGTTCCCAGCACACTTAGCAGCAGCTTGGAGGAGGGACAGCAGGATTTCTCCCCGGGGTGGGAGATGGGAGCTTTCCTGGCTTGGAGCTTCTTGGTCCCCATTACAGCAACACAAAATTGGGGGATCATCCTTTCCCAGTGAAAGCATCGGGGAGAGGTCAGGAATTTGCTTCTCTCCATCACTGACCAGGGGAGAAGAGGTGGACTTGCTTAATGGTGACTTTGGCATCAGAGATCCTTGAGCCCCAGCAAGCTCTGCCTCCCGAAGGATTCCAATGGCAAAAGTGGGAAAGGGGGAAGTTTTTCACTGCTTCTTCCTTTGTCCAAAGGCATGGAGCTGAACCTGTGCTGCAGCTGTGCATCCTCGTACCCATCACCATCACCTTGTGCCTCCACATGGTCCAAATTCCTAGGACAGAGTACTGATAGCCCTAAATACTCCAGCAGATTGAGCTGGACCTCAGAAATAAATAGATGAAGAAGTAACAGGTTTTCTGTAATTGGGGTTTTGCCTCTTCAGAAGGAGCAGAAATCCTGTTTTCACAGATTTTCTGTTATCACTGGGAAACGTCAACGTCCTTCCAAGGAAATGACCACCAAAGTAATTTAGTCATTGCCCAGCCTTGTAATTAATACCAAACTGTGAACCTCTCCAAGAGTGGGAAGTAGCAGCAAAATCCCCTGTTTTTCTCTGCCAACTCTACCTCATCTGTTTGATGAGCAGAGATGGGACTGATGGGAAATAACAGAGAAATGGGTCTTAATTCCTCGCTTCTCCCCAGATGTGCCCACCCCAACCCAGAAAGTCCCCGCAGTTCAAAGGTAAAGGTGCGTTCTCTTTTCTTTACACACCACAAGTGTCTATTTGCTTAGAGCTGGCACCAGAGCTTGGATCAAGGGTCATAAATCCAAGAGAAAGAACTATCTCGTAAATAGAAAGCAAGCCATGGGAGTGATCTGCCTCTATCTGCTTCTCACGTGTTCTGGTAAAATCTGGTCCAAAAATACCCCAAACCAACAAAACCCTCTGAAAAAGTGATGGCATTAAACTAGAAAAGGTTCATCTGAACTATCACTTTCTTGCCAGGTAGGAGTAAACGAGGATAAACACAGGAAAGGACCCCATACAACATGGAAATACCCTGCTTAGGGTTATTCTCCCCTGCAAGCAGAGGGGTGTGATGGTGAGAACAGGTCTGGGGACAGCACCCGTGCTGCTGGTGTTGGCAAAGAGACACAGTGGCCTCAGGCTCCTGGAAGACTTTCAGATAAATCTGGAGGTGACTGATAAATCCTGGCCGGGTGGCCAAGTGTCTGCGCTCTCACTGCTGTGGAATCAGAAGGAATCTTTGCAGATGGGCTCTCCACCCTGCTCCTCCTGAGGTCTTCTCGCTCCGGGGAGAGCTGAGCTCCTTCACCAGGACCATGTGGAGCAGCCTGTCCTCCTCCCACCCTGTGCCCCGGCCACAGGCAGCTCTGAGCACGGGGACGAGGCTCGATGGCCTCTCCCGGAGTGATTCTCCGCACAGAGCACCCCGCAGCCAGCCGGGAAGTGTTAACTGGTTTTTCCAGATACTATCAAATACATTTAAACAAGCCTGATGCTTGAATGCTTTTTGCATCGGGTGTGTTATACATAAAATATGTTGAGTCAGTGATAGCGCCCTTATCTAAAGACAGAAGCCAGCAAAATTTCACCCGGTGCACTTTGTCAGATTGTTCCTTGACACAGACAGCCCGCGGCTGGCGGTGACAGCAGGTGATCCCATCAGGGACAGGGAGCGTTCACAGGGAACAGTTCCCTGCGCTGTTTGCTCTCCCTGCCCGCTGTGGCTGGAAAACCAATGGGGGAGCAAAGAGCACGTCCAGGTGGGCACCACAGGTGAGCAGCATCGTGGAAGACAGACTCTGCAGTTTTCCCCCGAAGACACGTTTGGGGTGGAGCTTTGGGTCTTCAAGGATGAATCACAGCCTTGTATTTTTCTACTCAGACAGTGGAATGAGAAATGTGCCGGGGTTTGCCCACACACATAAAGCTGGTTAGTGCTGGTGTTGATACTTTCCACGTTGCCACGGCTGCACGAAGTTCCTGCAGCCCTGGTGACCTCCTCACCTTCTGCCTGTGCACACCACCACGAAGGCTCGGTCTTGGTTGCCAGAACTCCCAGGCAGGGAAGTGGCCTTCTCCAATCTGTGCTGGGCAGGAATTGCATCTCCCTCCCGAATGTCCCCCACAAATAAGCAGTCGCTGTAGAAGACCCTAAATCCTACTCAAGTGCCGAACAACAGCTCCTGTGAAGGCATGGCTCCTTCACCTGCAGGTGCATTTCTGGTCTTGCCCGCAGCTCCTCCACATGGCCACAGGTCTTACTTGGTCTGAACTGACTTCCCCAGGGAGCAGAAGAGCATCTGGAGATGTGATAAACATATACAACTTGCCTTTGGCCTATTTTATGGAGTTGGAGTTTGTTTTTTCTCCCCCACCTGACTGTTGAAACAAAGGTTTGGGACGTGAGTCTGTGCCCTGGGGTCATTTTTAATGTACGGCTGGTTTTGTGCGTGACCATGGTGAATCCCTGCAGCTTGCCCATCCCATCCCTCCCAGTTTCTCCCTGGAACTCGGGGGATGAGAGCACTGCTTGCCTCAGAGGGGTGCTGGAAAGATAAACACGGTGATGCACCCAGCAAGGATGGGAAGGGAAGCAGATAAGAACCCGGGCTGGAGAACATAGGCACAGGAATTATCTGAAGACAGGAGAGGGATTATCTCTGTGGAATGAGTCCCACTCTGCTGAACAGGGCAGTACCTGACACCTGGAAAGTGTCTCCTTGCTGCACCCTTGGCTCCACCAGCAGCACGCACAGCCCGCACATCCACCCCTCTGTCTGAGAGTGTGTTCACACCCCTGCCTCCATTTCCGACTGGCTTTTGGCTGATTTGGGCACTTGGAAATCAAACCACCAGGTGAGACTTGGATGTGTGGTGACTTCTTCCAGTTGAAACCCATCTTTGAAATCGCAGCTGCGGCTCAGCCGCTCTTTAGTGCAGCTTCTGCTTCCAGTGCCCTTTGTAGCCAGACAATCTCTTCGTTAATGCACTGCACGAACACCTCTTGACCTCTTGGATATCTGGGCTTCTCCCAGCCCCCCTCACCTGGGAAAAGGGTAAGAAACCATCCAAAGAAGAGTGACTGGGCTGTGTTTACCACCAAGAGAGAAGCCTTGCTGTGAAACTCCACAAAAGACCAAGAACTTGCTCTTCATCTCTTCTCCCTCTCTCCCCCTCTCTCGCCTTCTCCCACCTCAGAAAGTAATCTCATCCTTTCGTCACATATTATTGAAATCCCAGCTCTTAAAAAAAAAACTCTCATTTTTTGCCCAGACTGAGAGCATGTCATTCGGAAGTGATGTGCAAGGCAGGAGATAACCAGGTAGAACTCAGCGATTCGCCACAGAAAATGGCTCCATGGATGGTTGTAATGCTATCAGAGTCCGTCCCTCAATAGCTCTTTACCGCTCCCAAGCTCAGAATCTGCTGATTCAAGAACTTTGCCTGCGCGGGCGGAGGAGGAGGGGACGGGGCTCAGGGGAGATGGGAAGGTGTGTAAAAATAGAGCATTTGCGCTCCGGACGGAGCACAGAATAATGCAAAGGCTCTGCTTTCTTCCCCTCACCCCCTCCCCTTTTTTTTTTTAAATTTTATTTTTTATTTTTTTCAGTGATGCAGGAGAGGCGGCACAGTCCCCCTGCTCACGCTCTCGGGCTGTGTCCTCATTTCATGCTTTAGTTGTGCTGATTGGGAGGGCTGAATCCCCTCGGCTGGATGCTTAGTGCAAACCAGTTGCACTGCCGGCTGAAATGGAGAGAGGTTAGAAGCTAACTCTGTGCAGACAGGGGATTTTCCAGAGGCAAATGGGGTCTCTGAGGGGGTGCAGCTGCAGGAGTCCCTGGGCCAGGAGGTCTGCCGTTGCCAAGGAGTTTGGAGAGAAGTGTCCCACAGAGCTCTCATTTGTCCAGAAATGTGTGTGTGGCTGTCAAACAGAAGAGGTGGTGGTGCACAAGTCTTGTGAGTGAGCACAGGGAAGGGAACAAAGCCCAGCTTCAGGCAAGCAGGCAGGTGGGAGCTGGGGTAGAGACAAGTCCAGGCAGTTGGGGTCCTACCAGCATCCCCAACACCTTCCTGAATGTTAGCCCTGACTCCCTTCTTTTAGCGTTAGGAGTTAGGGCATGCAGAACATTTTGGGTAGATTTGTAAAGCAGTGCATTAAATATCAAACCATCCTTTTGGCAGATGAGGGACCCCTGGCACTGGGAACTTGGTGGAGCTTTAGGAGTCAGGGCAGCACAGTCTCCTCCCAAGCAGGGGATCCAGCACTTTGGCAGGGGGTCATTCCATTGCGCCATGGGTGGGAAATCACTGCAGGCTTCTCCCATCCCATCTGCCTCGCTCAGACGCTGCCCAGACATCCCAGCACCCTGCCAGCCTCCCATCCCAGCTCCCATGCACGCCACCAGGCCACTGGTGTTGGATCACCGAGGAATCAGCCCGACCATTTCCCAGTGGAAGAGAAAACAAAGAGGTTTGACTGCTCAGAGGAGTTTTTCCCTGTCTGACATATCCCACGCTGGGGGGTTTTGTGTGAAGTGCATGATTGCAGGGCCAGGCAGCAGCTTCCTGCTTTCCTTCTTGTTCCCTGAACCCATGAATCCATTGGCACCCCCGTGTAGCTGCGGGATTTCACCCCCATCCGCCCTTCCCGTCCAAGGTGAACTGGCAGCCAGGCCTGGCCTTAAGTTTCCTGTCAATTTTCTAGTCCTCATAAATTTAGGAGCCGTCAGCAAAGTAAAGGAGGATCACAATACCATACATGGAGAACTGCATAATCTTGGAGACGAGAGTAAAGGAAATGGGATGAAATTTAAGACTACTAAATGCAAGGTCATGCACTTGGGGATTAACAAGAAATTCTGCTCTAAACTGGGAGCTCATCAGTTGGAAATGAGAGAGGAGCAGAGAGATGTGAGTGTATTAGTTAACCAGAGAATGGCTACGAGCCACCAGGGAGTTGCACTATGGAAAAGCAGGAGTCTCAGCAGCCTCCAGGTGAAGCATTCCCAGTTCAGAGCAGGGGCACTGCAGTGGTGTCATGGGCAAGATTTCACCTGGGGAGTTCTTTGCATGGAAAAGGTTGTCCTATCCACAGGGAAGAATGGGCAGGGGAACAAAGAGGTGTTAAGGAAGGATCTTGACAGCTCTTGGTTCAACTATTGGAGAAAAAGCATGAATTCTTCCTTTTAGGGGCAAATGGAAAGGCTCTGCCGGTGCAGAGCAGATGAAAAGGGACGAAGTGGTGTATTTTGAAATTGCAAATATATTGGTAGAAACAAAGCGGGGAAGCTGTGAGGGAGATGCACTTCCATGTGCAGCATTCCAGCTGGGAGCCCTGGCCACAGCCTGAGTCACCTGTAATAATCTTGTGAGAGGTTGCATGGAGCCAACAGCCACCTCTGAAACCGGGATACAAGACTGATTGTTGAGACAGGGCTACCAGAAACCCCTCCTAAGCCGTGGAGCTTTTCTCAGCAGCAGGGAGACAGACAACTTTCCACCTGAGTTTTCCAGACCTGCTACAGTCGAGGTGGGAGATGGCCTCTCCAGCCAGGAAAGCTGCTTTTCCTCTACCAGCTTTGCCCTCTCCGCTCTGTGTTCACCAACTTCAAACAAATTAATCTGAACACAGAACAGAGGAGCTGGAGGTGGTTCCTGGGAGAATATTTTCGTACCTGCTTTGCTTTTTTCCCTCTTTCCAGTGAGGTTAACACTTGAGGTTTAGGGGGTGTGGATGATTTTTTTCACATCCCCGTCATGGGTTGACACCTTCCCTCCAGCCCAGATAGGTGTCCCAGTCTTTGGGGACCTCCCATCCCATGGCACTTCACACTCTCTGCAGCTGTCTCCCACAAGGTGCCGCAGGGGATTTAGTGTAAAGACCTTGGAATAAAACACACGCGGGGAGCAGGTTTATGCTCTGTATTTACTGGCACAGGAGCAATGTTTCAAGCTGTGCTAAGGGGGTTTTGTCACCCTCTGCACAAAGAACTCTTTCTCACTGCACAAAGAAATCTTCCCCCTTGCTGCCCTTTTCTCTGCTTTTCCCCTCAATGAACACAAACCTCCTGGTGTCTCCCAAGCCTGTCCCAAACCTCACCTGGCATTTCCCACTCTGCTTCCACCAACCCCTGGTTTTAACCAGTTTCTCAAATGCGTTGAGCAGCACTTTCCCCTGAGCAGCCCTGTCACAACCTTGACCAGTTTGAGGGTGTTGTAACTTCTGGTGGTCTGCACAGAGCATTGTGTGCCTGTGATCCACCATGAGGATAAAGGAGGAAGGCGAAATCCCAGATGGCAGTGGTCCCACATTTTCTGTTACCCTGATGCTATTACTTAGATGGACAAACCATGTCTCATGGTCTGTGATCCATCGGGATGGAGCAGCATCCAACCCCAAACCACCCAAGGGCTCCTTTGGCCCTGCTGGGCCACACCATAGAAGTCCCAAATTGAGGTCAAAAAGCTGCCAGGGTTGAGTCTGAATCCCCCAAAAAAGGCCTTCAGACTCCTTCTCAAGCGGTGTTTTTGTGTCCTCTTCAGTGACTCCAGCCAGTCGTCATCCCTTTTTTATCCCAGCCGAAAAAGTCCTGCCAAGAAGAAAGTCTTCAGGGTCTGCTCACATTCCAGCAACACTCCGGCCTCCAGAAGTCCTTTTCACAGCACACAATATGGCATTGTGATTAGATATAAACTGAAAGTGTATTTCCTGCCCTTCAGTAATTACACTGGCTTATGGGAGCTTTATTCAGCATGAAGCTTTATTATTCTGCAGAATGAAATTCTGTATAATTTTCCTCTCCTCCAATGCGCAGATGAAAAATCATATTTTGGTCCGAGTTGGGAAGAAAGGCTCAGTTATCACTTGAGAGCGTGGTGTTATTTTCCCCCGGAATTAAAAAATCCATCTGGGTGTACGACCCCGCTCACCCTCCTGCCTCTCCATTCAGCCTTTTGTATGCATATGAACCTTATCAATTTCCAGTGCCGCGGAGAAGGGAACCACAACAGCCCCCCCAGCCCTCCCCACTCTAATGGAAACACGTGAGCTGGAGCAAGAAATGAGCACAAGCCCCTCCTGCTCTGCTGAGGAGGGGAGGGAGGTGCACGTGGAATGCCTGGTTTGTGGCTGCCGTCCGTCGGCATCCGTGTGATCCCACTGCCGGCCAGGGATGTTGGGACAGGACCTTACTGATACAGCACTGGCATCAAGCCAGGCTTGGCTCCAAAACCAACCAAAACCAGCTTGGCCACCAGAGGTGGGAGTGCCTTGTGCACACACAGCCCAACTCACTCATCTCACATCAAGACACAGCAGATGTTTTCTTCCTGGCATCTCTTTCTCCAAAAGAGGACTTGGAAAGGCTCGGATGGGTGGTCCCATGTCCACACACTCCCGTGTCTGTCTGTGGGAGCTGGGAATCATTCCCAGTGCCCTGGGCACTCTAGTATGCTGCTGTTGCTACCATTTTTGGAAATAATTAAAGATGATGGTTTCTCTAATAGCCAAAGCTTCTCTCGTGGTATTGGTCATGAAAATTAGCCTGGAAACAAAATGCATCTGCCTAAACTTGGTATCTGTGTCGTGTGAGTTACACAGGATGAATCCCTGTGTGCCCAGATCAAGACAGGACAGATCTTTGAATAATTCCTGTTGCTTTTTCCTTGTAATTTCTTGTGGATGAGCTGTGCACATTGCAAGAGGAGGCTGAAGTGAGACGGTCATGGCAGACAAGGATCTTGAAAAACACACAATAAAATACTGGTGGTGTATTGGGAATGCTTGGTGGGAGTCCCATGTCAGCACAGAGATGCCTGGAGGCCGTGGGTGATCTGGGATCACTCAGGTGGCAGCTCTGATCAATTCGTCTGGAACACCAAGGAAGGGAAGAGCAGTTCCCCAGCACTTTGGTCAGTGTTCCATGGCCACGGGCAGTGGTGAGATCTTTCATGGGGGGATCTTATGCACCAGTCATGGCCGAAAGCAGAGTAGAAGACTGTCCCTGTCCTGTAATTCCTCCATGCTCAGCTTCACCCAGAACAGGCAACCAGCTCTCCAGTCTCCTCCACACCTGAGAAGGTGCTCCATCCATTTCTGCACAACCTACCTAACAGTCCCCAAATGGCCTTGCTGTGACCCAGCCCAGCCCCTGCCCTGTCTGCATTTCTGTTCCTTTGAAATGTCCACTTCTATCCACAGTAAATCCATTGTATTCCACTCCTGGTTGATCTCCTCTGGTTGGAGTCCCTCACTCCAACTCCAGAAAGCCATGCAGGAGGCACATCCACTTCACTCCCCTTCTCTGACCCAAATTTGCCATGGCTGTTGGTGTGTCTCACCTTCCTCACGTCCCCTTGGGAAGTTCGGATGTGACACTTCCTGCTCCCCTTGTTCCAGTTGTCCTGGTCACAACTGTGTGGTTTTGTATTAATATCCCATGGCACCCAAGATGGGTTTGGAAGGTCTTGGAGATCCAGAGCTTTAGATGGACACTGACTTCCAGAAATAAAGACACTTTCTTTGCTGTTTGATGAACAGGACTCCAATAATACAAGCAACCTGCTCTGGTGGAGGGTGTCCCTGCCCATGATGGAGGGGTCGGAGCGAGATGGTTTTTAAAGTCCCTTCCGACCCCAAAAATTCTGGGGTTCTGTGAATACTGAAAGAAAACACGCACGGTTGGATCATTACCAGTCGTACCAGGTGCTGCTGGACTGGATGTGGTAGGGAGGGATTTTTGGAGCACAATAACCACCATTAATATTCAGGGTTGTCAATGGAAATGCATCAATTAAGGGGAAAAGAGGAGGTGAAGGGATGGTGGAAAGAGGTCTCAGGTTTTTTCCTGCCCGCTGCCGAAGGAGTGAGGGGGAGGGCAGGGCTGTCCATTTAGGAGGTCAGCAGTGAGCAGGGCTATCAGATGCCATGCCAAGCTAATTCCTAATTGGAGCAGTGTTTGTCAACACTGCCAGAGCCTTAATGCAGTGTAATCGCTGGAGCCACAAGCTCTGATAGGGATCTAAATCTCTGCCCACGTGTCACCGCACCCAAGCCTGAGCTCTGAGAGAGGCTTTGCAAACATCCCCTGCTTTTCTTACCACCCAAAGAAAGGAGAGGAGGGAAGACACTGATGAGGGGAAAAAAGTAGCATCGTGCTGCTGGGGAATTCTTCAGAGATTTCGGTGTTGAAACCGGGTTTGTTTCATTGGACCACAAACACTCCACCAGAATAAACATCTGTCTCCAAAAACAGATGCACAACAAACCACCAGTTTTTTCAGGCTCTCCTTCGCTCTTCATATAGTCCTTCCTACTCTGACACAGCCTTCCTGGAAAAGCGTCTGTCCAACTTTGTGGATTTTTCCCCTCACGAGTGCTGTAGGAGGCAACTTCACAGAGAAGTGCGTCAAGTGTGGAGCAAGGATGAGCTTTGATATAGGTCAGCTTCGAGTTCTGTGGTTGAATCAAGTCTCCCAAGTTCAAGAATCTCTCCTGACACAGGAGGTGAGCTAAGGATTTTGTCCTTAAGCACTGAGGACTTCGGGGTTTTCTTCACTTACAGGTAACAATAAAGGGGTTTGCACTAGGGCAGAACCAACGAGCCCAATTATAAAGGCCATCCTGTGTTACCCGGGAAAATAAGTTCCACCCACTGTCCAAATTTATTTGAGGATGTTTGGAAAGACCTCATTATTATTTGCATGATTTTCTTCTTGAATAAATGCAAGCTGCTCTTTGCAGGGTATCACTAAGCTGATTAAGATCCTTCTGTGGTCTCAACAGGAGAAAAATGAACAGATCTTCTACTCCAAGTTGTGATGCTTCCTTGCAGCTCCCCTAAAGCATATTGGGATAGCAGGATGCAGATCAAATCCTTCCATCTTGTAGGGTTCCACTCTTCCTCCTGTTACTGATGGCTCTGTGGATACAGGGATATATTTCCACAACAATAACCTCACATTGTCTTCAGAAGAAATCAACAGACGTGTCCTAAATCCAAACAAGAATCGCTAAAAGATCTGGGGAGGGAGAGCCCAAAGGCTCCTCATGGGTGGGTTTGACCCCCCAGAATGTCCTGGCTTGTCTCATACCTGTGAGTTAGTGGGGGACCATGTTTAGCAAAGCTGCTGCAGAGCTGCAGAAGTATCACTTATTTTCTCCTCATCCATTATCCTGGGCTGCCATTTGGTACCTGCCGAGTCTCCGATGCTCTTGGCAGGATGCAGAAGGAAAATAAAAAAAGACACCCAGGTATCTCTGCCTTGCATGGATTTATGGAGAGGTAAGGAAATGCATTTTCCGTGTCTCTGAATTCTCACCGTGACCACGCGAGGCCACGGCTGTCCTTGTGCATGAACAACACGAGGAGTGAGTTATTACCAACCCGAAAGACCAGAGCTCCTCACCAGAGGGGGCTTTTGTCTTTCCTTTCACAGCAGCTCCAGAAGCCTCCCAGCCAAGCCTCCCCGTGGCATGTGCTCTGCTTACCTGTGATTTATTGACGATAATCACGGGGCAAGCCATTTGTAATCAAATGTACAACAAAGACATCCTCGTGCTGAGAGGCAGTGATAACGCACCATTTAGTAATTTTTGTGCAGTCAGTAATTTGGAGAATGAATGATAATTTCCTGAACTGAGAATCTGCACTGACAACCCTTAGTGCTATTCACCTCGTGAATAAAGATACCTTCCTCTCCATGTCTCGTGATAAATTCCTTTTATTAGGGCCACTTATGTGGGACTTTATCTTAATCGTCTTAAGTATGGGGCAGTCTCTGTGCTGAGGCTGGGTCGTTTTTCATTACGACCTCCAGCATGCTCTGGGAAGTAAATAAATACCAGGCAGTGATATGAAAACAGCCACTAAATGAAATGGGCTTTGCTAAGGCAATGCTCTGACTGGCTGCAGACAGCACATCTGCACCACTGGAGGTGCTGAGGAGCAGGGGGCCTCTCTTGCCTCCACCTGAGGAGGATGAACTGTCCAACAGGAAAATTGGATGGTTTTAACCATCACAGCATCGAGCACCATCAATGCACTGCACTGATGCAGCGTGCACGTCCCCAGTTCCAACAGTGTTAGAATCATGGAACAGAACTGTGGAATGGTTTGGGTTGGAAGGCACCTTGGAGCCCATCTCGTTCCACCCACTGCCATGGGCAGGGACACCTTCCACTATCCCAGGTTGCTCCAAGCCCTGTCCAGCCTGGCCTTGGACACTTCCAGGGATGGGGCAGCCACAGTGTCCTATTGTTTAAGCCAAGCAAGGAAATGTATTTCCTGCGGCTTTGTATTTTCAGATAAAAATGGTCTGTGAAAAGCCAAGGGGATTTTAGGATCTAGCCAGGAGCTCTGTTTGATGACCCCCACGCTGTAGTGCTTCATGGAGTCTGTTCAAAACTGGGGTGTGGAGTGCTGGAGCAACTGGTTCTAAGCTAAACTGCTGTTCCTCACCACGTCACAGATCCGAGCTGGGAGCCGCCATCCAATGGTGGGATGAGCGAGAGGCTTCATTCTCCATTTCTGAGCTTCTTGGACACCATCCTCAGAGCTGGCAGGTCCTGGGGGCTGGGTGGTCCTCTCCTCTTTTCCACCTCAGACACGAACCACACGATGTCTGTGTGACCCTGCAGGAGAAGCGTGTCCCCTCCACCAGTGACATGGTTCCTCCTGCTCTGTGCACCTGATCCATCCCCTCAGCGCTGCCCTAATGTTGGGTAAAACACCACATGGAGCGAAAATGTGGGGGGCGTTTCTTGAAGGCAGTGGGAGGGCTGACAATGAATCCTGTTTCTGTCACACGGCTGGGTTTTGCTCTTCCCTGGTATTTCCAGCATGGACAGGCACTCGATTTCTATGCCATCAATAGCATTTCCCAGAGAATAAACAGCCTTACAGGTGAGGGCACAGCACAGACTGCCAGCTGTCTCCCAGGTAATTTGGACTGTGGTCACCTCCTGAAGGCCAAGCGTGGGCTGTGCACTGAAATTGTTGCCTGTGGCATTCACAGACATGATTTTTTGTTCTTTTCTGGCTCTGAGGACTCAGCTCCCCACTCCTCTCTTCCCTCTCCTCATTGCAGCTGTGATTTAATTCCAGACAGGCAGCAAAGTTTGGAAACATGCAGATTATTCCTGTTCTATCTTAATCATCCTCACCGGGGAGAAATAGAAGAGGAGAGCTTTTTAAAACACTTGGATAAAATGAACTGGAACGATGAAGTACATTAAGAACAGGAAAATCTAAATGAGGTGGAAATAACGTCTTTATTGAAAGGACACATTTTAATCTCTCTCTCCTGCACTTACATGAACACACCTGATGCCAAGGCAGGAGGAAAAGGTATAAGCTGGGAGACTGCCCTGGCACTCATTCTTTGCCAGCTGTGCCTGGGGCGCTTCCCAAATCCTGGCACTGTGGTCTTCCAGCTGATGGCCAGCACTGCAGAAACCTGCCACAGAGGAACCATGGAATCATGGAATATCCTGAGCTGGAAGGAATGCCCAGCACCAATGGAATCCACTGCAGGCTGCTTCTGTGATGCTGCTCAGAGAGGTGGGAAGCACCTACCTGGAGACAACCCCTCTAAGCAGCAAATTCCACCTCCACAAGGATCCAGCTGGGTGTCTCCACGAGGCTCCGTTATGGGAGCAGTGGCCAATCACTGGGGGAGTCCATAAAGGTGTTTTGTGGGGCAGCTGTTGATGTCAGCTTTGAGGTGCACTGACCTGCGAATTTGTGACTCCCAGGAGGCCAGAGCTCAAGGGAAGCCTTCCGTGAGAGCCAAAAATTGGAGAGAGTCCATTCCAAAACCTGTGACCTGCTGGGATGGTTGTACAACAATGGTGGACCCTGCCATGCTCACCTAGCAATGGGCCAAGCAGGGAAATGGCTGATTTTGGAGACTCTATTGCTTGAGTCTGTGGTACAAAAGTGTTTTCCCCTCCACTTCTATTCATTATAGAGCCAAAGATCATTTCTAAACAGTTAATTCACAACACTGCCCCGAAGAAGTCCCAATCATCATCTGCCAGTAGGGTTGGGCTTTTTGACCTGATCAGAAAAACGATCCTTTAGATAGAAAAATACCAAAAATGAAGTGTGACTCCCTCCAATGGCCTGAAAGAAGGCAGGTCACTGGGTGAATTTGGGATTTTAATTTTACGAATCATCTTTTGAACCGTGCTCATTGTAGTGCTTGATAGAGTCTGTTTCCCTCCTGATCCCACTGATTATAGATTTTCTTCTCAGTGGTCTCTCTCATTTCTAATGTGCTGCTATTATTCAAAGTGATTAATTGAAGTCATTGGTCAAACCTGTACCTGGATAAGAGCTTTAACCATGGATGTGCCATTCTGAAGTTGTGTTCTTGATCTGTGTTTCCTGGGGCACAGAGCAGCACCCAACATGCTCAACATTCCTGTGGTTGTATTTCCACAACAGACAATGCATTAAGAGACAAAATGAAATAGATACATTTGGAAGAAATGCACAAGGATCAGAGTCCAACTCCGGGCCCTGCACAGGACACCCCAACAATCCCACTCCGTGCATCCCTGAAAGTGTTTTCCAAACTCTCCTGGAGCTCTGGCAGCCTTGGGGCCGTGCCCATTCCCTGTGGAGCCTGCTCAGTGCCCCAGCACCCTCTGGGGGAAGAACCTTCCCCTGATCTCCAGCCTGAACTGCTCCAGCCACACCCTGGGTCCTGTCCCTGGTCACAGAGAGAAGAGCTCAGAGCTGCCCCTCAGGAGGAAGTTTAGTTGTGGGGGAGGATGAAAAAGATGGTACAAAGAAATTATAAATATGAAGGATGACCAACAGTGGGCTTGTCAGACCTGGGAGGGGATGCCAGCAGGAGGGATGGAGGCAGCTGCTGCTTTCCTGGGTCAATACTGTGGTATAAAATTGTTTGGGGTGGAAGGAACCTTAAATTTCATCTCATCCCAGCCTCTGCCATGGGCAGGGACATCTTCCATAGACCAGATTGCTCCATGCCCCTTCCAACACAGCCTGGAACACTTCCAGGGAGGGATCAGGAGGGCTGGACTCAACATCTCTTCTCCGCTTCCAATAATGTACATTCTGAAGTGAATAACATAAAACCCCAAATATTAAAGGTACAATTTGCTCCACTCTGGTCCTTAGAAATGCAGGTATGATGGCTCTGTCAGCAGGGCAGGAGTGACCACCTGGGTGTCCCAGTTCGGGCAGGACTGATGAAGGATGTGATGGTATCAGGAGCTGGTACTAGCACTGCTGTGACAAGGACCTGAGAAATGGTGACAGGGACCCGCAGCTTGTGGGGGATGGCAGCCAGGAGTGGGCTGCTGTCCTCTCGCCCCATACTGTGACCTGGAGATGCTGATGATAGGACAAGAGGTGGCAGCCTCAAGTTGCACCAGAGGAGATTTAAATTGGATATTAGGGAAAACTTCTTCACTGGAAGAGTGGTCAGGAATTGGAACAGGCTGCCCAGGGCTGTGGTGGAATAATTGCCCCTGGAAGGATTTAAGGGCATGTGATTTAAAAGGCATTTAAAAGGATGTGGCACTTGGGGACATGGGTTAGTGGTGGCTTTGGCAGCATTGGGAGAATGGCCAGACTCAATGATCTCGGAGGGCTTTCCCAACCTTCACCATCCTGTGATTCTCTGCTCAAGGCGGACACGCCAGGGCTCTGTCCCCACACTCTCCTCGCTAGAGCCACCCCAGACCTCATTCCTTGGGTGGCCAAGACGTGGCCCTGTGCAGAGCGGGGCTCCAAGGCCAATTAAAGGAGCGGCAATTAAAGAGCAGAGGGGACGGAAGGGCTGGAGAGGCAGCAGGATGCTGGAGCCATCCTCTGTCGACAAAGTGCTGAGACAACAAACTTAACCTCTCTGTCCACGGCGCGCCTATCAGCCATGGTTATTAAATCCCACAAAAGGGAGAAGAGCACCAGTGAATAGGGTTGAAAGAAAAAGCACTTTCCCCATTTGGATTACCTCCTACAGAACAGGACCTGCCAGTGAAAGGCGGAGAGTGTAATTGCTGGCCTGAAAGAGAGGGGAGAAAAAGGAGGAAAAAAAACTATAAAGGGAAAGAAAGAAAGAAGGAAGGGGGGAAAAATTGATAATGAACAATTTATCCTCTGAGCTAACAGTTAATTAATTCTGAAAATATCTGTCAGGCTAATGGAGGGGGGGTAGCTGTGCCACTGAACACAATTAGTAAAATAATAATAACAAAAAAGGGGGAAAAAAAAGGAAGAAAAAAAGATTTTTTTAAGGTGTTGCTATCTTCTTAGAGACCAGGCCCTTGGCTTCCCAATGTCATTCTCAACACAATTTTTTTTTCTTCGCTCCCTTCGTCTCTTTTCAGAAATTGTTCTCATGAATGATTTATATATGTCTAGTTATCTGGAGTGATTTCTATGGACCCGGGCGCATTGCTGCATAATTGTTAATTTTAATGCCATAATAGCTTCAGATGGAGGAAGAGATTAGGCGTTTATTGCACAATTAAATGAAACATACTTGAGAATCACAAAAGGTTCCGTAATTATTTCAGACCATTAATAAAATGGGCATTAAATTATATGGGACACAAAAGGGAAAGGAAATAGATTTTCATTACAGCAATAGAAGCCGAGAGTAGTAATAGATCCTTGTTGAATTCTCTTTCTCTCTCTCTCTCTCTGAAATTAATTGTTGCCCGGCTTATTTCAAAGCAAAATAAAAGAGAAATAAAGTGTGTTAAAGAACCTCTGATGAAAGGGCTTTGTTTGATAAGGACAATAGCCAGTGATACACTCTGGGAAAAAAGAAAAAAAAAAGGAGAAAAAAAAAAAAAGGAAGATTTGATTTTGGCTTCCTGCCCTCAGTCCTGCAGGCAGAACGGGGGCTGCATGCGGACACATGAGGACCTCTCCTCCCCTTCCCAGCACCACGGGGCTGTGGATGGGAGGGAGAAGGAGGGATGCAGAAAGCTCCCCTGTCCATTCCCAAGTGCCCCCGGCGATGGGACTGGCCGTGGGTCTGGCACCAGGGGCAGGAGAGGCAGGAACTGGCAGAAATCCCAGAGATGCTCTCGCAGAGGGGCCACGCTTGGCTCTTTCTAGATAAGACCACGAGCAATGGATTTGCCTTGCATGGAAGATCCAGGGCCTACCAGGGACGAGGAAGCAGCAGCTGGAGGCTCCCAGGTGTTCCAGCTGCAGCAGAGCCTGGAGAGTTTGTCCCCTGAGCAGTCCCTGGGGATCCCAGCGGGGACAACACAAGGGGCTGCGGGAGGAAGAGCTCCTGTCGTGTCTGGCAAAGACAGCCTGAGCAGCCCGGACATGAATGCCACCAAAACCTCACCTCTTGGCCTGGGAAGGGCCAAGGACAGGACCCACCTGAAAAACGTGTCACAAGAGCCCTTAAAAACTCTGATCTCCTGCTCCTTATTCCGGCGATAATTGCTTCCGATGACAAAATAAGGGGGCATGAGCAATATCTGATTCCGCATGGAATGAGGGGTGTCCCAAAAATCCACAGTGTTGGTGAGGGGGAGAGGACTCAGAGCCTACTGGGGCAAGTTTTCGGGGATACTCAGGATTTCTGGAAGCAATAAGTGGCACCTCTTGGCAGTCACAGAAGTCCATGGTGACTTCGGCAGTTTGGAAAACCTCACGCTGCTTTCAGCCTCCTAAACATGAGCACGCCCTTAATCCTATCGGAGTTTGTTGGGATCTGAGTGAGCAGCAGCACAATTAAGAGTGAAAGAGGTCAATAGAGGGTCATTTGTAGCTAATGGCAAGCTCATCTTCCACCTCCCAGCCTCACTTCACCGTCCTTAAACTCCTCTGAGAAGCCTTAATGAAAAAATACTTCTAAAATATCGCTTTTGGTCCATGAGATGCTGTGCATGGCCAGGTCCCTCATACAGCTCCCTCCAGGGGCTGCAGAGGTTTCCAAGAAGATCCCTTCATTAAAGAAAAATACGTCAAAAGGGGGGAAAATACAACAGAAATGTTAAAAATATGTCTTGGCAAAGCAAAGTTTACCAAAAAAATATAATGTCTAAGGAAAGCAGGACCTGCTCCCACATCCCCCCCATCAGTGTGCCAAGCTGGCAGCCAGGGAAGCTGTCACCCCCCTTGCCGAGGAGCGGGGATTGCAGAGGGATCAGGAGCAAGGAGCATCGGAAGGCAGGGATAAACAAACAGGCAGCGAGGGTGTCTCTTCCCGGAGCACAACTGCACTTGAAAATTCAGCTCAGCTGACGCAGATCAGACGCACGGCGCTATTTTTAGGCTCCTTGCCGTGTTTGACTTTGCAGCTGCATTCCAGGCCTGCTCCCATTCCCCTGGCACCAGGAGAAGCAATGCCTCAATGGACAGGAAGGCCTTTGGCCGCCTGTGGATGCGTGCAGTGGGAATTTGCGGCAGAGCTTCTCCTGGGAAAATAGTTTTTTATCACCGGTGTCTGTTGAGGGCAAGGGCTGGGCTCCTGCCTTCTTCAGGAGGGAGGCAGGAAGGGGGAAAGAGACTGGGGAGGTAACAGAGACCCCCCCCCAGCACCTTTGTGCAGCTGGATCTGGGTGTTTTCTGGGAAAACCAGAGCAGGAAGAAAGGTCTTTCTAGGTGGGACTGTCCCTGGGACTCCAGCACACCGCGCTGCAAGGAGTGGAGAGTTGGGACAAGGGACAGCATCCCGCCAGCCCTCCCAGGCTTCTGTCCTGGGAGACCACCAGCACCATGCTGGGCACCTGACGCTTTGGGGATGGGATTAAGGCTGCAGCAGGGACCCGCAGAAAAGAGTTTGACACGGAGAGACTTAAAGAGAAATTGGAAAAAAAAGAGAAAAAAAAAGAGAAAAAAAAAAAAAAGGGAGTTGGGGCCCCCCGGGGGAAGGAGCAAAGGGNGGGAGCCAAAGCAGAAAAAAAAAAAAAAAGAAGTTAAAGCAGTGAAGTCGCTGTGGATCAGCAGCAATAAGGAGGCCGTGGGCTGCGCCGCCAGCGCCCTCTCCTGGGCACAGCCAGCGGTGCTCCGGCCCGGGGGGAGCCGGGGACCCCGGGGAGAGGGACGGACACCGGGCAGGGAGGGATGGACACCGGGCAGGGAGAGATGGACACCTGGGAGGGAGGGATGGACACCAGGCAGGGAGCGATGAGCCTCGGTGGGCGAGTGATGCTCCCCGGGGTGGGAGTGATGCTCCCAGGGTGGAAGCGAAGCTCCCCAGGGAAGGGAGTGATGCTCGCAGTGTAGGAGAGGTGCACTCCGAGGAAGGGAGTGATGTGATCCAGGGAAGGGAATGATGGGCTGGAGTGACTTTTCCCGGTGCAGAAGTGATGCTCCATGGAATGGGAGTGATGCTCCCAGGGAGGGAGTGGTACTCCCTGGTTGCTGAGTGATGCTCCCAGAGTGGGATTGATATTCCCAGAGTGGGATTGGTGCTCCCAGAGATGGAGTGATGCTCCCCAGCGATGGAGTGATGCTCCCCAGGGAAGGGAATGATGCTCCCCAGGGAAGGGAGTGAAGCTCCCAGGGAGAGAGTGGGCGTGGGGCAGAGCCGTCCGAGCTCACGCGCGGCGCAGCCCCTCAGACAAGCAGGAAGCCCTACAGTGATTTGGTGCAGCACCAAATCAGCAAAAGGATACTTAGAGGGAAAAATAAGAAGCTAAAGAGAGAGTTGGTCAGGGAAAGCAGGGAGAAGGGAGAAAGTCTTAGGGAGATGAAAGAAGGTTGGCATTAGAGGAAAACAAATAAGAAGATAAAGTAAAACATGAACAATCCAAAGTATTAAAGAGTCGCTAAAAAGGACAAGGAAAGCAGCCAAGTGCAGCAGGAGATCAGCCATGTCACCCAGCTGGAAATCAGCAAGGAGAGGACTCCAGACACGGGGTGAGTTTGATTTTAATACGAGTGAAGTTCTACTTTTTCCAGGCCGGCTCTTGGAGGGCTGACTCAGAGCACAGGGCAAGGTCCTGCCTGCTCCCCACCAAGGACACTCCCCATGGAAGGGACAACATCACTGGGGAAGAGAACCAACACTTTGTCCTCTGCTCCAGGGACAGTAGTGCCCCTGTCATCATCTCCTGCTGCAAGAGGGCACAGGAATTCCCAATTTGTGCTGCTCTGGACTTGTCCATGTGTGCTGCTGTCACACGAGGGCTCAGGGCAAACTGCCTTTTATAGGTGTTAGGAGGAAGAGCTGCGATTCAGGCCTCCAGCTGTGTGAAACATTTTGGAAACATTGCTGTTCTGTTGTAAGGAGGCAATGAGGAAAGACTTGAAATCCAGAAACTTGGAGCAGTGGGACAAAACGGAGCAGGAGGAGACAGCTGACCCCAGTAGCCACCTTGGTGTCAGATCGAAAGGCAAAGCTGAGAGTAAGGAACAACCACAGTGTCACCTCATTGTGCCTGGAGCTGGAGGAGGCTCAGGGCCAGCAGCACCTGGGGCTGGAGCAAGAGGAGCAGGGAAGGAGCAGCTCCAAGAACACTCCAGAGAAGGAGACCTTTGGAGAAGACACCAGAGGCATCACAGCACGTGCAAAATCCTTCTAATGTGGCCTTAGTGCACCACCTGAGTCTGTCTTTTGGTTGTAGGCACCCAACACAGGTTTATGGGGTCTGGAGAGGGGTCTGCACCAGCAGGTTTAAGTTTGGGTCTCGTGGGTGAGTGGAGAGGACGCAAGAAGGCAATTGGAATCTCATTTTGCTTTAAATTCAGGCAGATTTATCGGGATTTATCACCCTGCAGACACAAACAGGCAACACTGCCATCGGATATTATCCCTTGGGGTAGAGAGGGCTCCCGGGCTGGTGCTTTCTCCTGGGAAAACTCGCGCGGTGAGACCAGCAGCGGCTGGTGCAGAGCTCCATCTCTCCCGGCCAGCCTTCCCCGGGCTGGCTGCGGCTGGAGGTGGTGCCGAGCGCGGCACGGCCCGAGCTCCAGCTCCGTCTCCGAGGGCTGTGGCTCCCGGCAAGGCCAGCACAGATAACGCGCTTAGCGCGGCGGGGCCGAGGGGAGGCAGGAGCGGCGAGTGCAGCGATGCGTCCTGCGCTCCCCCGGGCCCCGGGGCAGCTCCGCGCTAATCGCCCGGCTCCCCAGATTAGCACCGGGAAAGCCGCGATTTGGCAGCTCCACCTGCCCTGGAGGAAAGCCCGGCAGCCCTGGAAAACTCAGGAATTCCTGGATTTGCTCGCAAGGCAAAAGGAAAATGTCTAGTTCTCTGCTCCCTATGCTCCCCCCCGCCGTCACTGCGATGGTCACTGTGGGAAGCTGTCGCCTTGTCGTGGTGGCCGCAGACGTGTCCCGTAGCCATCGCGCAGGACCATGACACAGGCTGTGGTGGGCTCTCCACGCACTCCAGGTTTGGATGGATTCAGGGCTGTGACAGTGACAACAGGAGCGATCCACTCCCTTTCATTAGCAGAGCCCCCTGATTATCGTCATCCTCATTCCGAGCTCCAAAGTGACCTCAGAAATGCCCGGCAGAAACCAGTTTTAGCTAATCCAGACCAGGCAGCCAGCACCGGGGGCTTCGGGGAGTGTGTTCACCGCGCAGAAATTGGGGAAACAGTGTAAAAAATAATAATTTAAAAAATGATGAACCTCTTGGTTGAAGGGGGCTGCGGTTTTGTTTCCAGCTGGAGTCAGCCATGCTTGAACACAAAGGTCAACACTGGAAAGAAAAACAGAAACAACCGAAAAACAGAAACAACCGAAAAACAGAAACAACCAAAAAACAAAAGGAAACCGGTGAAGCAGGTGAGGCTGGATTAGAGTTTCCTAGATGGGGGTCAGAGAGGGGAGAGCTTTTAGCAGTGATTTGCACTCTCCGAACGAAAGCTTTAGGATTTCGCTTCACTTCAAAGAAAAGATGCCCAGCCCAGCCCGCTGCAGCCCCTCCTGGTCCCGGCGGGCAGGCAGGAGCGGGGTGAGCCCTGCTCACGTGGAGGTGGAGGGAGAAGGGGATCACAACCCCTCTCCTCCCGCTGGGAAGTCGCCGGGGAGATTTCGAAGCACGGCGCAAAGATGGAGCTGCCCGGCTCCCGCTGAGGGAAACAGCGGCTGAGCAGCCCCATCCTCAGGCAGAGCTCCCCAGGCTCGCTCCCTGCTCTCCAAAGGCCTCGCTGCAGGGTTTGGGGGCTGTGCCACGCGTTCAGGAAGGACCTGTGCCACCTGAGGCCGTGGCACAGCTCTGCCACTCCACGCGAGTGCAGGAGCTCGGCGACGGGCAGCCCCCAGCCCCGGGATGTGGGTTTGGGGCTGCGAGAGGGCCAAGTCGTGGATGGGATGCCCCATCCCTGGAAGTGTTCAAGGCCAGGCTGGACAGGGCTTGGAGCGCCCTGGGCTAGCAGAAGGTGTCCCTGCCCATGGAATGAGATTGGAACCAGATGTGCTTTCAGGTCCCATCCCACCCAAACCATTCCATGATTCTCTGATTCCCAGATATCTGCACCCACACGGATGCACCCTCTCTTTGGGCCCTCACACAGCCGAGTCTCCACCTTGTGCTCATCCCTCAGGTTTATTCTTGCAGACTTTTAAACTCTGCACGTCTATCAGCACATCCTAAGATGTTTCTGGCACCTCCCCATAGCCTGACACATGGATCCTCCCCTCGAGGCTCTGGAGTTGCTGTGCTGTTTCCCCGTCCCAGGCAGTTTGGATTGGCAGCTCCAGCCGCGGCTGCTGCTGTCTGGAGCTGCTCCTCTCACTTCAGTGGCACTGAGCTATTTCGGAGCGGCCGGGACCTGCCCCTGCCGTCCACGCCTTTCCCAGACACCAGTGGAAGTGGGAGTGTTTTACAAAGGTGGTTTGTGCCACCAGCCCCATGCTGGGATGGCGAAACTCCTGCCTTGTCACACCAGGGCATTGGACATGACCTTCTGCAGGCCCCCATTGCTTATGCCTTTATTTGAGTTGTGATGCTAAAATGTTGTGGCTGCAGTGTTTTTAGAGCTTTTATTTTCCCAAAAAGCACCTTAAAGTAGATAAACGCTGCCATCCCCACTATATCCCCTGCATTTCACCCTAATTTGAGTTTGCAGATGTTTCCTCTTCCTTTCCACCTTTTTTTTTTTTTTGAGTGATTTATTGTAGATTTCAAAAATGTGGAATATGGGTAAAGCCATTCTTTTTTAAATGGAAAATTTCCCGCAGAGAAGCATTCCTGGTTTGCAAGGGAGACAGAAAATGCATTTGCATCCTTGAAAAATTCCTGTATTAGAATAAAAAAACCTTCCAAGGGAATAGAACTCGAAACACAAATATTATGCAACTGCAACAGAAAAATGGAAACGGGCAGGATTTTTGCAATCCATTTTCGTAGATTCTTGGAATGTTTTGGGTTGGAAGGGACTTAAGATCACCTGGAGCAGATCACATCTTTGCAGTCTTTTTGCTGCCAGGCAGGAGCAGTTCTCACCTGGGGATGTGCCAGGGGGCTGCATTCCCATCCCACTTTATCCCTGGACGGTTCTTTCCTGAGATCCTGCTGAGGATCGGGAGCGAAGCCCCGTGACCCCGGCAGCACCACGTACCTGACAGGTAACGACTAAAACACGGCATGACTCAGAGAGAGTCCTTGGGCAGCAATTAAATACACGACCGGGACTGATTAATTGGAAAAGAATCCTTCTCCGTAAAGGGAAGAAAATATCGCGCTCCCCGCACGTGTCAGGGCAGCGATGGGATCAGCAAAAGCCTTGGCACAGCCCAGCTGCCTTCCCTCGGGACTCAGCACACCTTCAGCCTTGGGGGGAACCGTGCTCGGATGCTCCCAAACCCAGAAGAAGCCACCCAAGAAGGAAGATTCTCTTCTCCTGTTCTTTGGAGTTAGCTTTGGGGACGTGTCACTGAAGAGCAGCGCATGCACAGAAATAAAAGTGCAATCTTCGCTTTATCTCAGTGAATTTCTTCTCGAGCAGAAATTGTCGTCCCACGGGGTAAAACTCCGGTGTTAACACGGGAATAACAGCAAAGAAAAGGGCTAGACTACTTATTCCCTCTGCTGCGATTCATTTTGGAGGCTCTCTCCTCCTGTGTCTCTGACTGACGGCAGCGTGAGATGCTGAAGTCGGTTAATTGTTATGGATCCCTGGGGCGTTATTCCAAGCCATGTGAAAGCACCGGAGGGAGCAATAATCACCTGTGATTCTGATGAGAGCGTTAATCCTATAAAATCGGGGAAATTCTTCCGTTTGGGGAGCACGTAGGACCAGTTTGCTCGTCTGCAGTGAACCTTCCCCCTGCCAAGGGGTCAGATGGGGTCTTTTGGGCTGAGGTGGGGCTCGTCTCGTGGAAACTGCTCCTCTGGGATTTAGGGACGCCAGTGGCTGGAGAAATGGATGATAGCGGCAGAATGAGGCCGTGAGAGACTCGTTACACGGCTGCTCGTGTCACTGCAGCCGGAAGGGAGGCACTGAGCTGACAAAGTTCCCTTTTTCCTGGTAAAACTGGCCAGTGGCAACTCCTTTGGTCTAAACACTCGATGTCTCCTCCTGAGCAGGAGCCACGGAGACCAAAGTGCCGGACTAAACCCAGCACTGGCTGCCAGGGGAGAGGATGGAACGGTCTGGGTGGGGCAGGGGAGAGTTTCCACCCCCAGCACCTCTGGTGGGCCTCAGGGATCTCTCGGCCATCGCAAACCTCTGGATCACAGCAGAGTCGGAGCAGCAGAGGGAAATGAAGATGTTTCTTTCGGGCTTATGCCCCGGGCAGCGTTTGGCTGGATGGAGCAGCCCGATCTGTGCCATCAGCAGCGCTTCCCAGGGGAGGGAGGTGATCGGGGGAGTTATCTGCGTGCCCCAGGGAGTGGGAAAAGTCAGTGCTGTGCACAAAGCGCTCATTCTTCCTCCTTGCCCTGCCAATGAGCAGCTGCTGATTAAATCCCTTTTCAGAGGGGAGAGTTACAAGGCTCCTACAGCTTTCCCCAGCAGAGACCTCTCTGCTCTCCCTGTGTTTGCACTCGCACATCGGCCTCTGCCCACTGAATAACAGCGGTAATTGGATGTGTTTAAATAGCGCCGCTCGCTATTGTTTGCCCGGTAATCAGACACGTCTCCCTTTCCCTGGAACCTGAGCGCCACGTGCCGCGGAGGAAGGGCGGCCACAGCTCCTCCTCCTCCTCTCCTCCCACCTGCATCCCCTCACCTCTCCGGGCTGCCCAAGTTGGGCGTGCGGATTGCATTCCGGCGATAACAAGTTTTCCCTCCGTCCGTAGCCAGCGGAACGCTGGAATTACATCAGGGCAGCCTCGTTCTGTGTGTTGGGGTGGGAATTGCCTGTGGAGGCAAAGGGCTCGAGCGGAGGAGATGGGGCCGATCCGCTGCTGCCCATGGGCAGAGCCCGGGACTGCGGCTGGCCCTGTAACAGCAGGGAACGAAACGCCCCTCGTGCATCCTCCCAGGAATGTCCTGGCTGGCAGTGGAGGGCGTCTCGCAGGTGTGCTGAGTCTTGGAGATGCACGGGCAGCACTGGCTGGCTCTGTGAAAGCTCGGGTGTGGGATGTGGATGCCGACACGCCTGTGGGTCAGAGCGGCCTTGGCGAGGATCACCACCCCACAGGGGTCATGGTCTGTGTCGGAGCAGCCCCGTTTGCAGGAGAAGCAGGGGATTCCTGCCTGCTGGGGCAGATTGGCGCTGAGCATCTCTGCGGTCCTCCCTCTTGCTCCCATTGCTCGTTAAAAAGGAGGGGGGATAAACGGCAGTCGGTCTCGGAAACAGCAGCCAAGGACCTGGATCGCCACTGAGATGTAGACACCAGGCCAGTAAGGAGCCTTTGCCCACAGCCCATTGGCCACCCGCCTTTGCCTGAGCCGTGCCACGGCTCCTTATCATGACTAATAGACACACTTGCAGAAATCAGAATCTATTTCCAAGTGATTCATGAGCGGGTAGGAAAAGCGGGGAGTGGGGGGGGGGGAGGACAACAGACTAAATACACCTGGTAATTTATTTGCTATGAATAATTTGAACAGCCCCGAGTGACGGAGATATCTCAGTTATTTATCCTGGGGGAGAAATTTGCAGGTGCTGCAGACTGGGTGTGCTCCAGAGCAGGCCCTGCCTTTAACGTTTGCCTCCCCCGCCCCAGCGCAAACCTCTATGGCCGTGTTTGGAACGAGATACAAGACAAGCTTCATCCAAGCCTTTCATTAATTGCCCTTCCTGGAATCTCCTGCCGGCTAAATTGTTCCCCGCAGAATCCCTGGCTCGAGGGTTAGGAAAGGGTTACTGAGCGCGCCTTCCCGTTTGGGCTGGGTGGGTGGAAATAGCGCTGGCTTTCATCTGCAAACCTCGTAAAGCACAAGCAGCTGCTGGAGGGAGATGGGCGCCTTGTAAATCAGCGCGAGGAATAAAGAACGGAGCGGCCGCATCGCTCCGTGGGCGCGGAGCCGTCCCCGTCCCTGTCCCGGTCCCTGTCCCCGTCCCTGTCCCCGTCCCGGTCCCCGTGCCCGCAGGACTCCGGAGGAGGAGCCGTGGCTGTGCCCTGCAGCGTTTGCCCTCACGTGGCTCCTGGGGAGCGCCCGCTGCAGTTTTGGGCCAAGGTTGTTGGAGTTGTTCCTTGAGTCATTTTTGGAGGCCGGCCCTGCCGTGCCGGAGTCGCTAGCGCGAGTATCTCACGTTTGGTGTCACCATATTGTCACCGTGGGGTTTTGTCTTCTGCCACCACCGGCCCGAAATGCGTTTCATTATTTTTCGGTGTTAAAATTCAGAGAGGTTTTTTTTTTCTCCCCATCAAATATCTTTGTATTTGTTTCCAGAAACAAATGATTAGCATTAGTATTCATTAGTATTCGTGTTAACAATTGATAAAGGGCCCACTACTGTAGTATCTGTGCATAGCACACAAAATTCAATTAAAAATATAATAATTTCCTCAAGCCATGATCATACAATCTGTACCATCCCCCAAAGTTAGTTCCTGAGACTTCCCCCAAAGTTTCCTGCGGAGGGAGGGATCTGTTTGCCAGGGAAGAAGGGCCCTGAGTCAGGGATGCTGTGGTGGAATGAGCAGGACCGGGCTGGGGAGGGCAGGAGAGGGCATGTCCAGCACAAACCAGGAATGCCTTTGGAAGCTCCAGGCGGGGGCAGCTCTGCTCCCAGCCCTCGTGTCAGCCCTGCAGCAGGGTTGGTGGATCTCAGCCAGGCTGCAACCCCCACCAAAGAGGATCTCCAAATGGCTCGAAGGATTTGGGACTTCTTCATCCTAACTTTTGCTGCCTCCATCCCTCTGGGTGACTCATTTTTTTGGAGTCTGGCACGATGTTTGCCTCTCTCCTGGCTCTGCAGACTTGTTTCCCAGGGTTGCTGGGCAGGAGGTCACTCCCATGTCCAAGGAGGGTGCTGGGGACCATTGCACACCTGGAGACCACAGCAGGGCTACTTCCTCTGAGGAATGGCTTCTGCAGGCCTGGGGAGCACACTGGGAGCTCTTCCCCTCAGTGCTGCGGACCCACTGCTGGCTCCCCACCAGACCATGGTATCTGCCAGGGCATTTGACTCCCAGCTGACACCTCAGAGCAAACACAGCCTCTGCACAAAGGCTACGTGCAGCGTGTGGACACCTTCCCTGCCCGAGGTGCTCTGTTCTGCTGAGCCTCTGAGGGCAGTTCCCAGGCTGGGGATGAGCCAGAGGGAGGAGCTCAGCTCCAAGATGCCACCACAAACATCTGGCAAGAAACAAAAGACATCTCAGAGGCATCTGGGCTCCCGTAAAGCAGCGTTTGGGTGGAAGCCGTTGCCTTTTCAGACTTTTTGGGTGGATACGTGCCCTGTGGTTTTCCCAGAGCTGGCTCACTCGGTGAGGTCAGTGGCAGGGCTGAGTTTTCCCTGAGCAGCAGCACAGGGTGGCTGCTCAGACCTGGTTTCACCAGTTCAACCCAGAGCTGTGTTTGCCACACGGGCTTGGTTCTGCCAACAGCATCGGAATGTTCGATGTGCCTTGCACAGACTTTGGAGGGTATCAGGCTTCAGGCAGAGGAGCATCTGTCACTTCTGGTTGTCTCTTACTGCCGTGGAGTGGAGGAAAACATGGAGCACCTCTTGCTTGCTGGAGAATCTCTTTCTTGCTGGAGCACCTCTTACAACTGTGGTTCTTCTCCAGCAATCCAGGACCTTAACAACAGGCTTAAATCCTAGGTTCTCTGGAGGTTTTCCAGATCATTCTGGACCACATGACAAATGACTTCTCCAGGGTTATAGCAGTCAGCCATTGGTGGTCCTGGGAATTCCCAGGATTCCCATTATCCTAGGAATGTGTCGTGGGGAAGAAATGGCCTTTGGTTCTTAAAATACCCCAACCCACCCCTGGAACTTCACCCTGAGAACACTGAGAACAGTTGTGGGAGTAGTGAGGAGAGGTCTGGAGACCTTCTGGGAAGATAAATTGGCTGTTTATCAGGTCTTTGTTGGGTCTCAGGTGCTACCTTCTCTTGGCTTTGTGTTCCTGCCACATCAGGGTCTGTGAGAAGGGCAGAGAAGAAACTTTATGGCTCTTGTATGGTTTGGTTCATTTAGGTGGAAAGCTTGACTGTGCTGAGGGCCTGGCTGTGTTTGAGGGGGCAGCTGTTCCACAAGAGGGGACACAAACAGGGCAGTTCGGGCAGAAAAATCCTCCTCCACCTTGTGTGTGATGCTGACAAATCCAAAATAAATGGAGTGGACATGAATTTAACCACCCTTCACTAAAACCATAGATGGTTCTGAAGCTCCAGCACTGTGACCCTTGGGGACATCGGTGGTGGCTGCTTTTAAACATCATTGGTCTTGTTCAGATATCCAAATGCAAAATGTGCTATTTGGGGGCAAGACACAGATTTGCAGGAACCCTGAGCCTTTGAACTGCTGTTGAGAGTACATATATCACTAGAAGGAGTATTTTCCTCTGTGCATTCACATCCTGGCCAGATCTCCGTTGCTAATGTAATTTAACTGTGTTTGAAACACAACAAGACAGTATTTTAAGTGTATCCTCTGTTTGCAGAACACAGAGTTAGTCATGTCTTCCTGAGCACCACGTGCTTTCCACAGGCTTCTTTCCTGTCAGCCATCCAGAAAAAAAGCTATTCCAGAGTTTACCTGACACACCAAACCCAGCAGATCACTTCCCTCCCTTACACCGGGCTTTTCTTCCAGCTTTGGACCTGTGTTTCTCCAGGCCTGATGCATGGCTGGGAGCAATCCCACTGCAGAGCTCCATCCCAGCCCAGGGAGGACGGCTGGATCACAGGGAGCAATCCCATTCCAGAGCTCCATCCCAGCCCAGGGAGGACGGCTGGATCACAGGGAGCAATCCCATTCCAGAGCTCCATCCCAGCCCAGGGAGGATAGCTGGATCATAGGGAGCAATCCCATTCCAGAGCTCCATCCCAGCCCAGGGAGGACAGCTGGATCACAGGGAGCAATCCCATCCCAGAGCTCCATCCCAGCCCAGGGAGGATGGCTGGATCACGGCGATGAAGCCGTCAGCCTCCCCAGGAGTGGAGGCGGGGGAGTGCAGGAGATAAACAGTTCAGCCTTGGCACTTTTCTTGAAAGTTGTTGCTTCTATTTCAGAGCTCATGTGCCTGAAAACCTGTCTGGGTTTTTTTTTTCCTGACTGTATCAGTTGGTCTAATAAAAGATACTGCCTCTCCTTACAAGCCTGCTCTGCACTCCTGAGCTCAGGTCGTTTATCCTTCCCTTCATGCTGCTGACAATGACTGAGGCTCCCTGGCCATACAATATCTGGGAAGTCAATGCCGAGTCAAGCCCCCGGCTTTACATCCATGGCCGCAGTGAATGCACTTATTTACTGGAGAGACTCATCAGCTCTGCCTCCTGCTGCTGCTGCTGCTGCTGCAGCGAAAGCAAAATCCAGGGAGATCTCCAGGGACCCTTCCCTGGGCAGGTGGGCTGATGCACCCATGGGGATCTGCAGCATGGCAGGGGAATACCAGTGGGTTTCCACCAGGCGTTTCTGACCCTGGGAAGGATGAACAACTCTTCAGCCTCTCATTGTTTAACTGCTGAAGTTGCTGAGGGAAGGCCTCAGGGGGTGGCACAGAGGTGGCACAGCCTCAGGAGTCTCCAGCAGGATGGTGCCCAGAGCCTCTTTGTGGATTCCATGGAGTCCAAGGTGCTGCCTGATTCCGTGGGGGCAGTTTTGGTGCTCTCTGCCACGGCGTGGTGTCCTCCACAGTGACAGCAATGTCACCCCAAGAGGCTGCTGGGCTGGCTGCACTCCCATTGCTCACTGCAGCTCTTCCACGCAGGGACACACAGAGAACTGGAGGTGTGAGAGAGACAGAGGGAAGCAGATTTTCACAATGAGGGTGGCGAGGCCCTGGCACAGGTTGCCCAGAAAGGTGGTGGACACCCCATTCCTGGAAACGTTCAGGTTGAATGGGGCTCTGAGCAACCTCCTCTAGTGGAAGGTGTCCCTGCTGATTGCAAAGTGCTCGGACTTGATGACCTTTAAAGATCCCTTCCAGCCCAAATCATTCTATGATTCTGTAATTCCAAAGCTATGCTGAATTCGATGCTCTGGGAAGGCTGATATAATTCGAGGCATATTTTTCCTGTCAGGCCATTGCACTGACTCACTGACCAGGACCTTCATTCTGGTGAAGAGTGCTGGACCTGCCCACAGAGGCAGCAGGGCACAGGTTTCACAGCACTGGAGGCTCCCCAGGGTGACTGGCCACACCACAGGGTTGTCATCTGCAGGGAGCCTGAGCCGGGAGGGAAATCCCTGCAAATATCCATCACCTTCCTCATTAACAGCAAGCCACAAAAATAAATAGTGCTGCAAAAGAGCAATAAACAGATCACCTGTGAGGAATGAGGTCTAAATGCACAGAGCACTGTGCTAAAGGAAGGGGTGGGGTGGGATCAGGTTGTATCACACACGGATAAAATGCACAGAACAAAAATTAAGTTTGGAAAGGGCTGTAAACTTCTGCTTCAGGGCATAAACCAGGTCCTAATCCACGAGGAATCTTTAGTTTTGAAGCAAGTTATTCTCCAGCTCTCTCCCACGGAACGTGGTACCTTCCCAGGGAACATCTCATGTTGGCCAGCGTGAGCAAGCAGCTCGTGGGATGATCCAATCTGCCACATCCATCACTGCTCCCCTCTTCCGTCAGGGATGTGCGGGGCAGCGACCTGCTCTATTAAATCTCTCCGTGCAGGAGGCTGGATCCCTGTAACAGTTTATAGCTGGAGTTGAATAAATGCTTTTTTCAGGGTTAGGGGGATGAAATTGAGCAAGAAACACTGTAAAAATGCAAAAAGAATAACCTGTAAGTATCCAGTCTGTTCTGTACAGTATCTGTGAACACATCAGTGCTGCTGCCCGGATGAGCTGCTCTGTGCATATATTTTCCATATATCTCTCCCAGAAAATATTATTTGATGGCATGTGATTAAAAGGGTCTTTTTTAATATGTGGCACACGCATAACGAAATGTATGTGTGCACTTGCATGTAAAATAACCAGATATGAGGGAAAAGCAGGAATATAATCATCCCTGGCAATGCCGGGTGGGATTCTGTGCACTGAGCTAATTCTGGGTATTTGGAAAAAACATTCCTGGTGGTGGGAATCTCACCAGGTCTCACAGAACAGCAGTGGGACCTGTGTCCTCAGTGCCTCTGAAAAGCCCCAGAAATGTGGAAGTCTTTCCAAAACGTGCTTCCTTCAATTAAAAATCAATTAAAAATCCCCTCCCTTTCCCAGCGCCTGAAGCATTAAAAAAATGAAGTTATTTAAAGATCCATTATTTCCTAAATAAAGTTTGGATCGGGGGTATTTTCATATTCTAGGTGCTCTTCACCTCTCACTTTTGGCAGTTGCAAGCCCGACCGTGATTCCTGCGAGGAGGAGGAGGAGGCTGAAGGCAGAAATACAGCTCTATTTATGCTGATACTGGATCTCGGGCTACATGATCTCATCTAATTTAAAGTTACTCCAAATGAACTATCTCCAAGAATATAATTTTAATGTTTCCCTATCAGGCCATTCTTATCTCTCTGCATTACCATGATATCATTCAGGAATAATAATCGCACCATTAGTTTTGGTGTCTAAACAAGCTGGTGAGGAGAAATGGATTTCAGTCACCACCCTGCAAATTGCTTCTCTCCCCAAGAAAAAACCTAAAACAGGGTACGAAGTTTATAAAATCCGACCCCTCGGGGGATGTACAACTGCAACAGATGCCCTTCCAGGACAAAGAATTGTAATGGGAAACGGAAGTATTTGAGTATTTAAGGATGGAAGTGTTGGAATCTCGAAGGAAATCTTTCTCTTCCTATTTTTTTTTTTTTTTTTAAGCAGGGGCATATATGGGATGTAAATGAACAAACCGGAGCCCGAAATGCCCCGAGCTGATGGAGCGTGTGTGCTGCGGCACGGAGAGGCAGCAGCCAATGAAAGCCGGGCTGCCGATTTTTTATCATTAATATTGCGAAGCAACATTAACTGATTGGAAAGACTTTTCGGGAGCAAGCAGAGCCTGCGAGCCATCGCTCCCTCCCGAACGATTTGCTACCCGGATTTTTGAGAACGACGCCCGGCTCGTCTCGTTTAATCTTGGCGAGGGATGACGAGTGATACAATTTCTCCCCCTCCTTCGAAGAATTTGAAAAGAGAAAATAAAAGCGAAGGGAGTTCTGTATTTTGACCGTCGGAGGGGAAAGCACACGGTGCTGAGGAGAGGGGCGAGGGGCAGCGGCTCCGGGCGGCTTTCCCCGCGGATGTTGAGCGCCGCAGCTCCGCGGGGCAGCGCGCCGGCAGCTGCGGCTGCTGATAGCGCTGTTTCCACGGAAAAAAAGTGGGGTAAAAAACAAGTTTCCACGCGTGTCACCCTAGCACGGCCACGGCCAAGCCCGCGGGTGCCTGTCGGGGCGAGCAGCGCTCGGGCACCCCAGCCCCGGCCCGTGGCGAGCGCCCCGCCGGGCCAGCGGGACCACGCGTGGCACGGAGCTCCCCGACAAGCGGCCACGTCGCAGGCGACCCTGGGGGGGCAGCTGGGGGAAGGCCCCGCCTGCACCCACCTTTTTTTGTTTGCGGGTCCCATATGAACATCAGCGGCTGCTGGGGGTGGGGAGAAGCGCGGGGGATCCCACCCTGGGACGGGGGCAAATTTCCCCGAGGAAGATGCGGTGCCGCAGCGGGAGGATCCCGCCCGGGGACGTCCCGCCCGCCGCCCCCGCTCTGGGCAAGGGGGTCCTGGCGCGGGCTGGGAAATTCGCGGCGCATTTCTGGGCGCAACGAAAAAAGCCTCTGGGACGGAGCCGGCGGCAGCGGAGCCAAAGCCTCGGGCGCTGCCGGCCCCGTCCAGGTGAGCGGACTCCAAATTCTTGGCCCCGTTCTTCTTCTTCCTCCTTCTCATCTTCCTCCTCCTCCCCGGCTCCGCACGCACAGGGCTCTGGCGGGAAATGAAAGTCATTTATTGCGAAGAAGGAGGAAGTAAGGGCGAAGGTGATTTATTCTCTTATTATTATTAACATTATTTGGAGGAACGGGGGTGGGGAGCCGAGAGCCCCCCAGGAGCGGCGGCCCGGCACGGAGCGGCCCGCGGCGGCGGCTCCCCCGGGG
>VZTG01010141.1:769557-819453 GCA_013397845.1 Melanocharis versteri | reverse complement strand
AATTAAGTGATGTTAAAAAACTTTATTTTAAAGGACGCATTAAGCCCATAGAAGTCTCTGAGAGATATTACTTATTTCTGCTTATTAGTGATAATAGCCCAGTAAATTTGCTATTGAGTGTATCAAAGGCATTCAAAGAGACTTTGAAACATCAAAAAGATTGCA
The DNA here is from genome assembly GCA_013397845.1 of Melanocharis versteri. Classification (NCBI taxonomy): domain Eukaryota; kingdom Metazoa; phylum Chordata; class Aves; order Passeriformes; family Melanocharitidae; genus Melanocharis; species Melanocharis versteri. The sequence goes on along the minus strand of VZTG01010141.1, from coordinate 819,288 downwards.
ATTCTGATTTTACGGTTTTATTCCAGGCCCGACCTCCTGGCTACATTCCTTGATTGTAGTGTTTAAAAGTAAGGGGTGATCAGAAACACGTCCTCCTCCTCCTCCTCCTCCTCCTCCTCAGCCGCCCCGACGGGCCGGGCCGGGCCGGGGACCCCGGCGGGGCTGCCGAGGGCCGGCGAGGGGCTGCGGGTGGCAGCGAGTCCCGCGGGCAGGGAGCCGCGAGAGGGTCCCCCCGCCGCAGCGTCCTCACCGCCTCTCCTCAAAAACACCGCAAAATCATTCCAAATGCTCGTGATGCAAAATCTTGAGGTAAAGGCAGCCCAGCCCCGGCTGCTGCCTGTCCCCTCGGGGGGCTGCGGGAGCCCGGTGCCGCCGGGGGACGCGGGCTGAGCTCCCCGCGCTGCGCTCCGGAGCGAGGAAGCCTCGGGGCTTTTGATGTGTCTGTAATTTACCCTTTTTATTATTATTTTTTTCTCTTTCGGTCCTTAATTTTACCTCCTCGTCTCTCTTTTCTCCCTTCACACGCCTCTATTTCAGTTGGGGTGTTTTATGCCAACATCAAAGGGACAACGCAGCCTTTATTATTATTATTATTCCTTTCTCTTTTTTTCCTTCCCTTTTTATTAGGGCAAAATACTTCATTATTCCTGAACGCTCCTCGTTCGGAAAGCTAAACAAGAAATAACGTGCAGGGTCTGTGCAGGTCCACGCTGCAACAAGGCAACATGTGTACGCCTAAAAGCCCCGAAATTAAATCCAGGTTGATCCCAATTTAAAAGAGGAGAGCGAGGGAGCGGGAGCCGGCTCTTTGAGTGGGTGAGAGAAAGAGGGGAAGAGATGAGTAGCTGGTAATTATTGAAATATAAGGATGAGATTAATTCAAAGGAAACAAACTATGAAAACAATTGGAGCCGAGTGAAAAGCAAAACCCAGATTAGAATTTGCTTGTGGTTTGTTGTCTGTCTGCTTTCTTTCCTCCTCCCCACCCATTGTCACAGTGCAAGGCAATGGGATTTGCACACTTGAGGTGTAATAGCATTACTGCATTAATTAAAATTTTCATTTCACGTCCAGATTGTTTACTTATCTGCTGGAAACATATGTCGGGAGAAGTTGAGATTCTGGATTCTGCTCCGCTGCCCAAGGTGCAGCGCAGTACAGGGGGGGAGAGGATGACTTCAGATTTTTTTTTTCATTGCATCCTCCAGCCTTATCTCTCCGCTGTAAATTATAAGGAGACTCCATTGAACTGAATATGAAGATTATATTTGCGAGCGGCGCGTCCTGGAGCGGCCCCGGTCCCACTTTGAAATGAAGCAAGCCTTGCGGACCCCGGGCCCCCCCTGTCCTCCCTCCCCGTGCGGCCGCAGCCCCCCGGGAGTGGGGGGCAGCCGCACGGGACCCCCCGATAGCGGCCCGCTCCCGGGGGAGGGAGAGAAAGGAGGGAGGGAGGGAGGGAGCGCCTCGCTGCTCCGCGCTGCTCCCGGCTGGCCCCTCGCTCCCGCCCGGGAAGCAGCGGGGAGAACCGAGAGGCTCTCCCGCCTCCCAAAAGCTCTCCTTCCCCGGGCGGCCCCCCAAAAAACACTCCCGGGGAGGGCGAGCATCCCCCGTCCCTGCCGGTGGGACGGCGGCGGGGTCGCGCCGTCGGTGCGGGCGCTGCTGGGCTCCGGCGGGGCGAGGGATGCTCGGGCGCCCGCAGCACTCGGTGGGAAGCGTCTGTTTATCTGCTCCCCCTCATTTTTTCTCCTCTTTTTGGGGTGTTTTATTTTCCTATTTTCTGCCTTTTTTTTGCCTTTCTTTTTTTTTTTAAGAGACCCCTGAGAAGGCAGCGAGGTGCCGTCCTCTCCGCCGGGTCTATCTGTAATTGAATCTAGGTCAGTTATTCTAAAGCATGGGAGAGGCTGATTCCCTCTTTCCGACATCAGCCCGGAATTTGGGAGGCGGGAGGGGTGGGGGGGAAAGGAGGAGAGGGGGGGCTTGCAATTTCATTTAAAATGTAATGGTGGATGAACCGATAAGCAAATAGGGGGGAAAAAAGGCTCTGCTTAAAAGAAAAAAAAAAAAAGGCATGCTTTTAATATGCTTCCAGATGGGGGGAAAATGATTTACATGGGAGTTTATTTCCTCTTTGCTGATATGAAAGAATTACAGATACAAAACCCACTGATCTATAGAATAAAAAAAAAAGAAAAGAAATGTTATTTTCCTGTAAAGGTATCAGTTCATTTATATTCATTTAACCATCCATCCATCAATTCACTTTCTCACTCCCTGCACATTCTCTCTGCCTCTGGTAAACCTACCCCACCAATATACTTTTCTGGAATATACAATGAAGTTTCCTTAAAAAAAAGAAAAGATATGAGATTCAGCTGGAGTAGGTAAAGCGAAGTTTCCCTTCTCCTCCTCTCCCCAGCTCCTCTTTTATGTTCCAGACCTTGAGTAAATTAGCAATGTGAAAAAGAAAATGGTTTAGTTGGGAAAAAAAATGTCTGTGTATATCTATAAATAATATATGCAGTATAGGTGTTATAGATGTGTCTATATGTGTATATATAATATACAGAGAGCAGGGTTTGTGTGCTCAACATGTATGTGCTGCGTCCCTGTGCCGCGGGATTCCAGCAGCTCGTTCTCTGCCTCTCAGATAAAGCACACACATATTGTACAGCTATTTACAGCACTCATATATCCACGGCCCCAGATTTAACCACCCACCCAGCCCGCGTATGCTGCAGATATGCACGATATATATGACACCCGAGCCCACGCAGAGGCTCTGAACTGGAACAGAACATCTGGATTTAAATATAAAGTATTTCCCCAAATTGTCAGCACGTGTCCTTTGGGAGGCCAGGGGCACCCACGGTGGAGGATGGTGGGTGCCCATATTTTGGGTGCTGTCTGGTGCAAGCTCGGCCACGCACAAAGCACAGGGCACGGCTCAGCGGGGCGGCCTCCGGCCTCCCGGATCCGAGGGCCACTGCATCTGTATTTGTTTGCATTTTGGATGGTACCTGGAGCTGAGATCCAAATCCCCTTGCAGGAGAGTGGCCGCAGAGCAAACCCAAACCTCTCCCCCGACACCTCCAAGTACCAAACCAACCCCACCTGGGCGAGCTCTTCCCGTGGCTCTGCCTCGCCGGGCGTCAGGTGGGGACAGAGGGGACTTCCTCCTCCCTGTGCTCTCGGCGTGACGGCCCTTCCTCACAGGAATGACTCCAGGGAGGATGAGCTGTGCGCCCAAAGACAGAGGCTGCCAAACCATCCATTATTTCCTGGACACCTTCGCCGAGGCTTGGAGCGGAGGGATGCGGAAAAACTTCTTTTTCTGCTTTAAATGCAGTGGCAAGAGCTGTGTAAGAAGTTGCTTTTTTCTTGTTCAAAGCAGGTAAATAGAGAGACAGCCACATTTGGAAATGCCTCTATGTATATAGATAAAAATATACGTCTTTATCTCCAGCCAGATACGGATATAGATCCGCACGGAATTTTCCTGGCGGCTGCTGTTAAAGAGCTCCAAGCTGGCGCTCGGGGGGTCCTCGCCAGCCTTTTCCAAAACTCCCTGTGCAAATAAAAGCACCAGGCAATGCCCCCCAGATCAAACAGGGTGCTGGCACTGCAGAGCCCAGCACCTCGTGGGTGCCTGCCCTGCGCAGAGCCCGCACGCCCGCGCTCCACATCAAAGGCTGGAGTTCCCAGGCTCTGTGCTGGAAGTGACACCTGCAGATGTTCCCCTGCCTCGTGTTTCCAACCCGGACCTGAACAAATACATAATCATATCACATAGCATAATTAATAGTGCTATCACCATGAAGGACTCTTAAAGGGAAGGCTGTTGAAAGAGAGTTCCTGAAGATAATCCTTTTAAAAGGTTTCCTTAAAATGCAACCACTAGCGGGAATAAGGCAGGTTTAGTTCCAACATCTTAATACCTCCGCAGAGCAGAGTTTTAGATCTTGTAAATGTCTTTCCTTTAATAGTGGCTTGACTTTTGATTTGGGACTGGCACTTTTTTGGAGGATCTCGCTGCTGATGTGGTTCTCAACAGAGAAGATCTTTGAGGAGGCCCAGCCTGGCTCCCTGCTCCATTGACCTGTCGGGAACTCATAACCTCATTCCTGCTAAATTCCAACGTGGTCTCATCCTGTCTGGGCTGGTGTCCTGCACTTGTGTCTAACGACCCATTTGAACAATTTTTAGGGTGCTGCTTAATTTGTTTTTTTTCTCATTCTGGACGGCACCCCAGCTCCTGGCCCATGGGGATCGGGGTTCAGCTGCTCCCTGCTCTCTCCTTAGCGGTGTCTCCTGACTCCTCCACTGTGCTCAGAGAACTCCTGCGTGGCGTTGGTGCCAGGGTTGGTGAGTAAATCACTTTATTTTGGCTTTCCCAAATGATGTCTGTGTGAAATGAGCAGAGACACACAGTGAGCTGCGTGTCCAGGGGATAAATGGGCACCAGTGGGCTCTGCTGGCTGCTCCCCTCAGCGCTTTTTCCTCAGCCTCCCATCCCTGGAGCTCTTCCCATGGTTATTTTGCATCCTCATATTTCTCAGGCTTTGCATGGAGAGGGCAAAGTTTGAGGAGCTGGGACCATGTGCTGGAGCAGACCTCTGGTAGGAGACCCTGGGAGCAGCCAGGTCCTGCCTTTTGCTGTCACTGCTTTTCTGGAGCTCCAAGCCACAATCTAGCCTCTTGGTTTTCAGCAGGAAAAGTTTAGATTTGTGAAAAATGTCGTCAAATTGGCGTGGAAATAAGTGAGGGCTTCTGGAGAAAGGGATGATGGACACCTCCCCCCAAGAGCAATAATTAAAAATTCAAAGTGAAAGTGAAATTCAGTTAAATCAGATATTTTTACTTCTTTGTCTTACAGCTGTGGACAATCCTTTAGACTATCCCAGTGCAAATTTCTCAGTCGGTGGCAGGTTTGGTGTCCGACCTCTCTAACCCCAGGAGGCCTCTGGAAAACCAGGGATCTCCATTCCCAGGGAAGTGCGGACCGGACTGTCGTGTTGTGGTGCTGTGTGTAGGGAAAAACAGTTTGAAGGCAACGAGAGCTTTTTGCTGTGCTCTGGCTGTTGTCCCCTCTCTCGGAGGGTGGCAGCGCTGCTGCTTGCCCAGCGTGGTCAGAGGTGGTGCCACCACAGCTCAGCCCCTCCCTGCGAGTAACAATGGCAAAACCTTTTGGGTGTCCCAGGAGAGCAGGGTCCGGTCGCTGGTGGCTCAAATATTTTCAGCTCTTTTGGCTTTGAAACAAGCGTGTGAGACAGAAAATGCACTGCTGCCACATGTCACCCACGGGGCACCGGCGGTGGCACCGGGGGTGGCACCAGCACCGCGCGGCCAGCAGGGATGGGGAGGCTGAGGGGACCCACAAGAGCTGTCACCTCTGAGGACACCCGGGTGGCACAGGGGGTAGTGCCCATCGCTGGTGTCGGCGAGGAGCTGGGGTCTCGTATCGCCCGTTGGTGGCACTCTCCGTGGCGGTGGCCCCGCGAGCCCGTGTCCCCTTCCCTGACAAAGCTTTGCAAACCAAACCCGCTCTGGTTTGAACAATGTCCCTGCTCCCTGCTTGCCCAAGTTGTATTCTTCCTGGTTTATCTTTTGGCTGCCGCATCCAGGCTTTCTTCCTCAGCAAGGTCAGAGCCCTCTGATTTAGAGTATTTAATTGCTTCTAATTTCTCCAAATTTCCGTGTAGGCATTTTAATGTTTGCCTCCTTCCTTCCCTGTGAGCTATTAGCGTGAGTGAGTTTTTTTCCTGACATAGACAAGGGTTTTTCCCCTCTCCTCCTACTCCTTCCAGCCCTACTTACATGGGAATTCCCCCAGCAGGCACTGAAAGAAGAAAGGGAATTAGATCTTTATCAGAGCCTTACTTTCACCCAAGATTTCCTTAGATCAGGGAGTTAAATAGAGGCCAACAGAAGCCAAACAAATGCTTTCTCTCCTACCTAGAAATAAACCTCCTGCAGCCAAAAGTATTCCCTCTCCTCCTTTGGAGGCAAACCAGGAGCTGGCGTGACTGTGTGTCCTTCTTTCAGATGTACCAGTGTCAGTCCCCTGTCATGGCTGGATTTCACGGGTTCTCTCTTTGCCCACAGAGTGCCAGGCAAGACAAGAACTACATTTCTAGCAGAAAAAAAAAAAAAATAGAAAAATAGAGAAAAAGAAAATTAAATCCCAGCGTTGCTTCGAATCCCTGCCAACTTTCCAGGCCTTCGTAACTCAGCCAAAAATAAGGCCACAAACTCATTTTTCCTCATTTGCAGGTCACCTTGAAGGGTAGATGAGGAGCTCTTTCAATAGCATTTCTTTCAAGGGGATTTCAGTGAGAAAAGTAGCAATGATTGAAATTCCCTGTTTCCTTGCAGATCTTCAGGTTTTCCTGGAGGATATACAAACACCTGCGCAACTCCCCACTGTGGATTTTCACTCTGTTGCAGTGACACTGTCTGACTCGAGGGACTACAGAGGTTTGGCACAAACATGCTTTAATATAATTTTTTAATCACCTCTTGGCCTCCCAGCCCACACATTCCTGTTCAAACAGCAGCAGGGCTGGAGGGGACGCCTACAGAAAAATGGGAGAGCATCCGCTTCCCACTCAAGAGCAGCTCCTCTGTGAGCTCTCCGTGATGTCCTGGTGAAAAGCACCTTCCGAGCCGAGCAGACAAGCACGAAAAACCACGGAAAGGAGGTGCAAATTAGAATAATGAGGAGAAGAGGTGCCCTGATGCCTTCTCTCTTGGGGACAGGACGATGGGTAGGTGCTTAGTGGCATCGGGGTGTTTCTCTCTGCTCCCTCCTCTGGCGTGGAGTCGAGTGGGGACAGGACCCCACAGGTCCCTTCTTGTGCTGGGACATTGGGAACAGAAGGTCAAATTGTCCAGGTGCTTGAGTTTAGTCCAAATGCTTTTCCCAGCCTCAACTGATAAGTGATGAGCAAACCTTCCCCTCCACGTGCACCCATGCATATGGATAGACACGGACACACACACACACACACACACACACGTGTGTATATAAATAGATCTCTTTAAATTTAAATAGATTTATGCTCAAGGACAGGAGGGTGGGTATGAGGTCGTTACAAAGAAAGAAGGTGTAACACATCCATATGTTCTGTTATGGGGATTAAATCTATAGCAGGTTGCATGCAGTGCTAATACTCCTATTAATTTCTATTTTTCATTGTTGTTTGCACATTTGTCAGGCTCCGATGAAGGGATAATGAAGCGAGTGGATGTTAACTGCAAATTAATCAGCCCTGTCTTGGAGCGTAACACAGGTTCCTGTTTGCTTCCCCTCTTCACCCAGGAACGATAACACCCTTTCTACATCCGCACCAGGAAAACTTCTTGGATGCTGTGACAGAGCAGAGGAAGAAAGAAAAAAGAAGAATGAGTGACACCCTGGCTGAGAAACTTCCAGTTCTCCTTGAAATTGTCGAGTTTCAATTGTAAGAAAGCTGAGGTCGTGCTGATTTTGCAAGAGGAACTTGTTGGAAATGCTGTGTTGGCCATGGACAGGTTGGACCTTTTGTTGTGTTTAACTCTTGAGGTGTCAGATCCTTTTGAGGGTTTATTTTTTAACCTGGGAGTAATTCCCCCACCGGCAGAGGATTGGAATGAGATGATCTTTAAGGTCCCTTCCAACCCAAGCCATTCTGTGATTCCCTGACTCTCTGACTGACTGGTGCTGTGCATGAGGGACAGACGTATTTACAAATATTGGGAGTTTTTTATTGCGAATAGTCTTGCTTTACTTTGGAGCTTGGTGTCTGTGAGCCTGGTCTGGTTGTGGTGTCTGGTGTGAGGGTGGAGGTTCCCTTGTGCTGGGATGAATGGCAACAGATCCGGAGAAACCCCAGTTCCTCGGGTCCCCTGGGAGAGACCGGAGTGGGAACTGAGGCAGAGTCAGTCACAGCCCCAGGAATGCATCCCCTCATGGATACACACTCCGGGTATCCTGCCAGCACCCCTTGGGCAAACGCTGGTGCTTTGAGCACCTGCTTTTTGCAGTTTGGACTTGGAGCCAGGCAAACATGGGAATTTCTGCTCGGGTGTTGCGTTTCTGATGAATTGAGTTCGGTTCTACGTAGAGAGGCCAGCGGACTCCAACAACCTGGCCTCAGTTTGTGCTCGAGAAAGGAAACAAGTGCAGATTTTGGATTGATCCTTAATTGCTCACCCTCGTGATGATCACTTGGTGCTGGTTCTGGGGCTAACTTAGGTTTCCTTCTGGAAAACTTCCTTCCCCTTCCCCATATTTCAGGATGCAGGTTTTTGCAGCCAAGTCCATCCCTGCTGTGGCAACCTGGGGAGCTCCCAGCTCCCTGCAGCAGCACCAGCACCCAGACCTGATCCTCACTTCTTGGATATTAATGTGCCACCATGCCAAGCTCCCAGGGTGCTTGGATGGCGGCATCCATAGATCATTTACCTTCCCAGGGAAGGAAATACTTGGTCAGGTGGAAATTACCATCAATAAATTCATGTAGCTGTAGCAGCTCTCCTCCTGTCCAGGGCACACACCAGCCCCAATAAATGGGTGTCTGCCTCATAAATACAGAAAACTTTCTGTGCTCCTAAAGATGGGCATTTCATGGACAAGTTCGTACTGCCCAGGGCAAACAGCACTCTGGGCTCATGTCCAGAATAATTAGGGAATGCTGCAAGATTTAAATATGTTGCTGTTTATTGGAGAAGACGCATTGTAGATGATTTGGGCATTCTTTAAAGGGATTTCTCCCAGCCTTTGTCCCTTCCTTTTATCACTTTCCTCGTTCCAGTCCTTGGCACAGTCCTCTCTCTTTTATTGATCAAACACTTGATCAGTTGATCAATTAATCACCTGGTTGACCCAGATTTTTTACATATCTGCCCCAACATTTTTTTTTTGTCTTCCCAACCTAGATTTATCACCAGTCCTTCCTTTTTGAAATGCAAGGTTTTGACAACAAAGTGTTTCCTGATCATTGTCCTTCTGCGCATCTCCCATATTGCCTCTCCTGTGATCTCCATGCTTTACTTGGAGGCATTGGGTGACAGCTTTCTGCAAAGCTTTCCTGGAAAAGCAGCCAGACCTCACCGCCTACCCTGTGTTTGGGTCAGAAAATCTCTGTTCAGGCTCCGTCCTCTGCACTTGGCTCCTCGGGCGTTAAAACCAGAACTTTCTCGTTGTCTCTTCCCCTCTTTTTCTTCCCTTCTTCCTTATGTCTTTCCCCTCCCGATGGGTGCAGAGAACACGTTTTCTCAAAAATGCTTAACTCCATGGATTTCGAAAGGGATGGATTTGGTTCCTCACCCACCATCTCCACTCTGGGCTCTCCAAGCTGAAACGTCTCCATTTGTTTTGGGGGCCACGGGAAAAACAAAGCAGAGGAGAGAGACGTGAGTATCTTGGAATTCACTTCTCTCGTGGCACAGTGTTGACCCGTGGCCACTTCTGGGGATCTTGCATAACGCTTTAAGCCTCGTGTTTCTTTTGTTTCGTGCCCAGCCCAAGAATTCAGTTTTTAATAAGAAATCCCAGAAGTGTCTGTGAAGGATCCGCGCTCCCGTGCATCACTGGTGCGGCGCAGATGTGGGAGCTCCCACTCGCTCCCGTGGTCCCACGCTCCCCATCTCCTGGGATTAATGAGGGTCCAGTGTAGTCCTTGCCTTCTCCTCTTGCAGAAGCGTGCAGTGGAGCTCAGAGCTGCCTCTGCCTCTTCAGGCACCTTCTCCACGGCATCGCGTGCGTGCGGCTGCTGCTTGGAGAGCCTTGGAGAAGCGGGAGAAAGGCTCTCAGCAGCTTAGGCAAGGAGCTGCTTTCCCTTCCTTGCTGTCCCCATGGTGGGAGGAACAGCACGCTTTGGGTGTGGCTTACCCCGCCTAAAGTCTCGAGAAAGTCACCTGTTAAACCTGACTCCAGCTCTTTGTCCTCTGGGGTTCAGCCCTACCTGGCTGATTGTCTTTCACAGGTCCACATCCTTGCGGTCTTTCAAGAGCTTGCCCAGAGAAGCTGGGGCTGCCCCATCCCTGGAAGTGTCCAAGGCCGGGTTGGACGGGGCTGGGAGTAAGCTGGGATAGTGGAAGATGTCCCTGCCCACGGCAGGGGGTGGAATGAGATGGTCATTAAGCTCCCTTCCACCCCAAACCACTCCTTCATCCAAACAGCAGAGACCTGTCTCTCCTTCCACACCAGGGATTTAAATGTGGTGATCAGATCTGTGCAAACTTCATTGGAGTTTAGGCTCCTAAATCACACAGACTTGTCTAAAAATAAAATACAGGCTCTAAAACGTCTCCAAGCAGTTTAGTTCATTTTTGTGGCGAGATGTGAGATATTTCTAAATGGAATCAGGAATGAAGGAAGCAGCCGGGCACATTTTAATTCTAATTTTTCCTATATATCAAGCGTTAAATTAACAAGTGAGGGAGAACCCTCCTGAAGAGCTATCTGTGGTTTAGACAGGCATATCAGGATAAAATTACTCTGGGCTTGCCCGTGGTTTGTCTGGATCCTCCTGGAGCTGCACCAGTACAGAGCATAATTGTGCTGCTGTTTGAGGCTGCGGGTTTGGTGCTGCGGATCCTCCCCTCTGACTCTGCCCAGGTTCCTTGCTGGCGTTAGGGAACTATTGCCTGGAGATGGTTTTCACCCAGGCAGGGGGCAGAGCTCCTCAGAAGGTGAAAAAGGGTGAAGGGCTCAGGAGAGAGACTTTATTTGTAATCATGAGGATGGTTGGCTCAAATGACAGAATTAGAGGATCACAGAATGGTTTGGGTTGGGAGGACCTTAAGGTGCATCCCATTCCAGTCTCTGCCTTGGGCAGCGACACCTTCCACTAGCCCAGGTTTCTCCCAGCCCTGTCCAACCTGGCATTGGACACTTCCAGGGATCCAGGGGCAGCCACAGCTTCTCAGGGCAGCCTACGCCAGGGCCTCACCACCCTCATAGGAAACAATTTCTTGTGTCTCTCTGACCCAGATTTCCCCTCTTTCAGTTTGATCCATCCCTCCTTGCTCTGTCACCCTAGTTACTGATAAAAACCCCTCTCCAGCTTCCTTGTAGCCCCTTCAGACACTGGAAGGTGCTCTGAGGTCTCCACGCCTCCTCTCCAGGCTGAACAGACCCAGTGTTTGTTGTTTTTCTCCAATGCTTGATGGAAAGAGTGTTTTGGTGGGGAAGTCTGATCTTCCCGGGAAATATTCGGCAGTCAAAGGGATGGTTTCTGCTTCTGCATGATCACTGCAACACACAAATGATACAATGATTTTAGTATCATTCCACAGATTTAATTTTTCGTGTCTGTAGTGAGCATAAGGATTTCTGTCACTGACCTCAACTTGGAGTAGTTCAGTTTAAAATCAGAATGCCCTTCAAAATCTTTTCTTTGCTGTGTGACCTTTGATTTGCTTTAGGGAGAAGGGGCACTGAGGTTTTTGGAGTCACTAACACCAATACAGGTCACCTCTGGCCTGGACCACCCATGTGCACCTCAAATTCTCCTGGCCCTGAGTAAAGAGTGGGGATTGACTTTCTCTGAAGCTCAGTTATGAAATGCTTCAGTGCACTGAACATGATTCTTTTTTTCTTACTCCAAGTCCCAAGAGGGCTGACTCCAGGTATTCCCACTCTATGAAATATTGTCTCTGCAGCTAGGGAAAGCAATCCCTTGAGTATGAACCTTGAAGCAGAGAGCCAGGTGATTTCTCAGCAACCTTTTGATATTGTCACACCTTCAGTCTTTTCGGGATTTATGGACTTTGCCATACATGGGACTGACTCTGGACAATAAATGCCTGTTTTTCTCCAAATTTACAATTATCCCCTTTGCACTTTTTGTGCCCTATAGCTGTGGGAGAAGCATCATTGCTCCCATTTCACGGATGGGAGAGCTGTGTTGCACAGAGATTCCTGGGATGTGTTCCCAAGTCTGCTCTGCACTGTGACGTGCTCCCGCAGTGCCAGTTTGGTGAGGAACGTGTGTGTCCCAATGCTTTTGTGTGCTGATGTTAAACTTTTTACTTCTTGTTTTTAAGGTCTGGCTCCCTCAGGGTGAGCATTTCCAGAGATGCCCCTTCCCCCCCGTAAGGCAGAAGTGGGAAGAAGCAGGAGGAAGCTCCACCTTTTTCAAGTCAGTGTATTTGGCCACAGTGATGGACTCCGAGGTTGTCCAACCCTTCCAGGAGTATTTCCAGGTGTCATTCGCTGTAGTAAAATCCTGGCTCACTCTTTAGGAGGTTTCAGCTCCTTTAATGTCCCCACAGAACTCTGAGTGGCCACATGGACCTGGAGCTCAGGAGATCTCCCTCTTCCCCAGCCCACCAGACCCTCCTTGAGCTCATTTGTTCTTTGCTCACAGTTGCTTATGACTGAAAACATCACATAGGGAAAATGTGAACGTTTTCATGTGGGGAAAAGCATCCAGATTTTAATGAAACTTTTTCAAATTTCCATCAGTTTCAAAGAAGCAGCACTGCCTGTTCTTTACGGAGGTGTGTTGGGGCTGCCAGCTGCACTCCCTTAGGGAGGCTCCAGGTTTAAGGGGGAAGAAGCACCACAAACCCCACCCTCTCCAACCCTGCAACATCCGCTAGATAAATTAAAAGCTGAAACCAAAAACGAATCCAGGAAGAGGTGTGAGGGCACAGTTCTGCAGAAGGCAACGTTTGCATTCCAAAGGTTATTTTCCAGCCTATTCCTCCAAACATCAGCCTACTGGATGGTATCCTACCAGTCCTTGTGTTCCTTTGTCTTCCCAGTAGACTTACACATACTCCAGAAGTGGCAGCAGCAGGAAGTTTAGATTCCCTATCCCACTTTTTCCTGGCTATTAAGTTGACCCCTGACACACGTTAGGCCACAACAGCCCTGTATTTGCTGCAATGTTGGGAAACAGCAGCAGGAATTACAGCGCTCCTGCTGAGGGTGTTATGGATTCTGATCTGGGCTGCCAAAAAATTCCTGCCACGTTGCCCTTCCTGCTGCTGCCACTGCAAATACTGAATTTTACCCTGGCATCATCCCTGACTACCTCCATACCAGCCTCGTGGACACATTTATGGCTGGTGTTAAAAATGTATTTTTCATCTCTTCCATGTTTTCCAAGGTCCAGGAGACAACAGAGCTGGAGAGACACTGAAAGAGCCACGGAAGCATGATACAAACAGCCTCCTCTTACTGCCTTTGGGAATGCTCAGCTCTCGGATGGATTTGTGTCCCCAGGGAGGTTCTGGCTCAGGGGAAGCATGGGAGGTGCTTGGTTGGATGCCTCGGGAGCTGCTGGCGAGTTGGTTCCTTATTGCTGCACGCTGAGCTGTTGGTTTGTGTAAGCTGCTTTACACCAGTGACAGAGCAGTATAAGACATGGAATTGCTATATTTTGTTCATAAGACACGGAATTGTTATTTTTTTGTCCCATCTCCCACCTTCGCAGCCTCCCAGAGCTCCCGTTTGGATTCCAGAGTCCCACTGAGACCATGACAGGAATGTTTAAGTGCTGTTCTAAAGCTGAGTTTAGCAGCATAAATGCTCTTTAATGCACAGCATTACAGAGAGCGTGTCCCTTTCTCTCCCTTACGGAATGGCTGTCTGGAGGGATGGAATTCCAGCTCCCACCTCCCCACAGCATTATGGACAGGCATGGTTGGTACATTATTTGGGTAATTTGGCATATGGGAACCATCCAGACAGGACAAGTGCTGTCATCCCCAACGGGCCCAGGGATCCCACTCCTGCACCCAGAGGGTGACAGAGCTTTGGAAAGGCATCCAGGGAGTGTTGGCACCCAAGGGGACCATCATGAGGTTCCCACATGGAAAAGCCCAGCAGGACACATGCAGGGAGTCCCTGGGGGTGGCTGGTCTTGTGGTGGCTCCTGGTCACTGCTGGAGGGTGGCTCCTGAGGGCACCCACACTTCTGGCTCTGGCCCAGGCTGGCCAGAGAAGCTGTGTCTGCCTCACCCTGAGAGTGAGTGTTGGATGGGGCTTGGGGCAGCCTGGTCTGGTGGAAGGTGTCCCTGCCCATAGCAGGGGGTGGAACTGGACGACCTTTGATGTCACTTCCAACCCAAGCCATCCTGAGATTCTGTGGGTTCACAGATACAAATGTAGGTGTTGGCCAGGGCTGGTGATGCTGGTAAGAGTCGAGAAACACCACAAAAACAGCCTCCCCAGGCTGGTCTGACTCCTACAGCCTTTGGCTGTCCCAGCACAGAACTCCAGAGGGGAAGGAAGCTCAGCTGAAGGTGCTCTTTGACAGCCTCAGAGGGAATCTGGTCTGATGCTCCTCTTGAACTGCTGCATCTCCTGCTCTCAGAGGGCACTGGCAGCACTTGTGAAAAAGGAAAAGCCTGCAGAACCTGTGGAGCTCTGTGTGAGGTGAGGGATTCATTCCCACTGCTCCAGGAAGCTCATCTAGGGAAGATTTCCTGCACTATTGTAAGAGCCATAACGTGATCTTAAAAGAAACCAAATGACTGTGCCTCTGCAGGAAGTACAGGTGAGGAAGCCCAAGTTCCGTGAGCAGTGTGAGGGCTCTGACCCACCTTCATTAGCGCTGCTGTCTGCACGAGGTGAGTAATTGCAGTGCCCACTGTGCTGAGGAGTCTCCTGGAGAGGTTCAATTAGGAGGCAGCAGCTGATGAGCTGCAGCGTGGGGCCCTCAGGGAACCTTTCCCAGATTATCACAAGAGCCAGCCCTTGTGCCACACTTGTCACCAGCTCGTGTCAAAGTGCCCTGTGAAGTGCTGCTGCCCTCGCACAGATGAGCAAAAAGGCTTCCCAGGGCTGCCTGGAGGGCCAGAGGTGGAGGGGGGCTCTGTGTCCTGGAGCGGGATCCCCGGCCTCGGCGTTTCCACACGGACAGATGGACACGTCCTGGCTGGAAAACAGCAAAGCACCCCGGCCCTTGCAGCCCAAGAGGCAGAGGTAGATAAGATGTGGGAATAACCCCCTGGAGGGATTTTGACCACTCCAGTTGTCTCTGGGGAGACAGACAGTTCCTCTGTCAATTCTCTTGGAAGCTGTCCACCCCTTTGCCTTCACTCCATCAGTTCTCTGGGAAAATCTCCATCTCCCACTTGTCTTCTGCTTCTTCTGCTGCAGTGAGGGGCTGCCCCTGCTTCCAGCACAGGACCTCCACCTAGACACGGCTGCTCTGCTTCCCTGGTGGGTTTCAGCAGCCCTTCCAGATCCAGGGATCATTTGTCCCAGCCCTTTACCTTTCCAGAGGTACTGGAAGCTCTGCTGCTGTCTCCTGTCAGGGCCAGTGTCCCCCAGGGGGTTCCCTTGGGGTCCTGGCTCTCTCACAAACCAGAAGAGGAGGCTCATGGCAAATGGACTTCATCCTTTCTGCCATGGCCAGCAGCTTCTGGGTGTTGGTAGCCTAAGGCTGCCTTGTCCAGGTGGAAATTGTCTTCTGCGCTCAGGAGCTGCAAGATACAAACCCCAAAGCTACCAATGAGCTAAAAGAGCAGGAATTGTGCTTCAGTGTAAATAAACTCTGCTGACGGCTGCTCTGTATCTGTCTGTGCTGCTGCTTTACAATGTCTGTGCTTTTCTGTCTCCAGTGTGTTGCTGCAGAGTGTCCGGTGTGCCTTGAAGTTCAGAGCAAAGGAATTCCTAAAGCTGTCCCAGGGGAAGCTCCCGTGAACTCCTGGCGAGGAGGTCAGAGAGGACACAGGAGATTCTGGATGTCAACAAGAGCAGCAGAGAAGCAAAATATTACCTCAGGGTGTCTGTGGCTGTGTCCCTCTGAAGTGACAGGCCTGATCCTCTGCCTGTCACCAAATTCCACCAGCCTGGGAATCCAGTGACCAAAAGTTGCTGCAGCACCAGAGTCAGCCAAAGCCCCGCAGGGAGAGGCTGGTGGTGGGGAGATTTCTGCCTGATGGGAGGCAGGACAGAGATTTCATGGCTTTTTTGGGCTCTGTGGTGTCTTGTGATGAGAAGATGCTCAAAATTCTTGCCTGCTTTCTCAGCTTGCAGCGTGGGGGGATGGTGGCTGAGGGAAAACTGATGGGAAAATGTTTACAAGCCTAACTACTGAGCGAGGCCTCTCTAATGGGGGATTTAATCTGCAGGACATTGTTATCTCTGCTAGGTTTTCTGTATCTTAGGTACTCAATAAATGATTGCTAAAGTAATTCAGCATTCTCCTCTCAATCAGAAAACACAGCCCTGTGTCAGGTACCCAATCACGCTCTCATCAGCAAACAGAACCCAGGCAGGGCAGGCCCAGGGGCAAAGAAACTCTGAAAACAGGCCTGAAATGCAGGCCTGGATCTTGAAAAGGTGATGGAAGCACTCTGAGGCTGGAGCTTGCAGGAATGAGGTAAGGAAGAGCTGCAGGAAGCCATCCACAGGGGAATCACGTCAGAACCACTTACGGGATGGCAGCCAGGTGTTGCAGTGCTCAGCTGTGCCATGAAACATTTCCCTGACTCCCCACTGCTGAAAAAATCCTGGTTTTCTGTCTTTCCATGCCCCGAGGCACTTCCTTGTGTCCTGCACTCTCCCTGGAAGCTGTGAAGCACCAATATTCACGGAGGTGCTTTCCTTCAGCGCTGACACTCAGTACCCTCCACCAAGGCACACTGGTCTTCCCATTGTCTCCATCCCTCTCTTTGTACCCTTCCTGGGATGGACCCCCTGGATCCTCCCCCTCCATCCATGTGTCTCCCTCCTCTGTGCTGCATTCCCAGCCCTTCCAGCCTGAAATTCCAGCCGTGTGGGGCTGTGCCCCCTCTCCAGTGGGTGTAGCCCCATGTCGTGATGCTCCCTCGAAAGATTTTTCCAGCCTCGTTGTACCTCAGATGGGTGAGTTTGAGCCCTGGAATTGGAGGTCCCAGGCTGAGCTGCCACCGTGGTCCCCTGGGACCCGACTGCAGCTTTGTGCCCTGGTCCCTGTGGGATGTAACTCGTCCCCGTGTACGGAGCACTTCCATTCTGCCTCTTCAGACCTGGGTCAGGTTTAATACAGTCTGTGAGAAAGGCTTAAAATAGCAAGGTTTGAGATTGAATTATGGTCTAATCTGCCACTAATAGAACCTGACCAGCTCCATTATTCACTGTCAAATCACTGCATTTGCTATTAAAACACAGTGTGAACTTCCCTAATTTCTGTCGGGTTAGGACCATATCCATCATCCTCGCCTGAACCGACACCAGGGTAGTGCAGATAACACAGACAAATTTAATGTGGTTAATTCACCTTAGGAAGCTTGCTCCAGTGGTGCTGGGGAGGGAGGGGCTGGGCAGTCCTAGGAGGAAAAGGATGGATGAGAGCAAGCTGCAGTTTGACATTGCAGGGGGTAATGAAATTGCACAGGGCCTCTTTAGGATGGGGAGGTCTGAGCGGCCCTGGCGCTCTGACAGCCTGACCTAAAGCTGTGCTCAGAGGGGAGAGGACAGAGGAGGGACCAGTCCCGTGTTCTGGGGCAGGAGAAAGGGAGCAGAGACCATAACCACAGTCCCCAGATGAGCAGTTACACCACCCTTGCTGCAACTCAAGGTTGCAGCCTCTTTTTTGTGGGCTGTGGACCAGACAGAAACCAGCTCATGCTTTTTTCCCAAGTGATGCCATCCTTGGGAAGGCAGAGGTGGAATCAAACTCTTTGCCTCGCTCCCTGGTTGGCATCAACCCTCCACATGGAAGGCAAATACTCCTTCAGAGTAAATTGAACTGCTTTTTTGCAGCATCCTAAATCGACCCAGGAAGTCCCCAGCAGATACCTGGAAAGCCAAACAAAGGCTGCCTGGCCTGGTTCAGCTGTGACTCATACCAGGATTTTGGCTCTTTTTTGCAGAGGTGGAAAGCAAGTCTGTGAACTTGGTGGGCCAGGAAAAAAGGTGATTTCTTCGGCAGAAATTCTGTGTTTATGTGCTGACTCTTCCTTTTCTCTCATCTATGTCTGTGCTAATTCTAGAAATAAAGAGTTATGAAGGTAAATCCCTGCCATGTTGACCAAAGAAAAGGGAACTAGAGACAGATGAAACCATTATAAGCATTTTCAAGGGTAATCAGATTCTGGTGGCAATGGGGATTAGAATAATTCATTACACAAAAAGTAGGACTTGTCATTACCAGGTCTAATGAGTTGACACTGGTGAAGAGGGATGTGTCACCACAGAAATGACAAATATTAGGAAAGAAAGATAAACAATTCCAGCTGGATGGTGAAGACTTTATCTGGCCACTCTCTCCTGGCTGGAATGTCCAAGCAGCAGGTCTGCCCTTGGAGGAGTTTGTGTTTCACCCATCTTTACCTTCAGCACAGCTCCTGTGTTTTAAGGACCAAGGCTTTGGAGACTCAACCAACCTTCAGCAACTGGTGGATGAATCTGCCTCACACTCTGCATGTGGTGTGTGAGCACATGAGTGCTGCTCCTTCCAAAGGGGAATAACGCAGGGATGCTGAGGGCTGTCTGGGTAAGCCCAGTGTTGTAGATCCTTCTCAGCTAGTAAATCTTCCCATACCTTTATTAGACCTTGCCCATGAGGATCTGGCCCTGGAAAAGCTTCATCCCTCCCACCTGTGTTCAGGATGTACCCACCTGTCACAAGCTCTGTCCCTTAACCTCCCAAGGCTTCTGCCTGGGCCAAGAATTCATGGACAAGAAGAAGAAACACTCTGGCTTTTATCAAAAACAGCTTCTTCTATGCTCATGGTCCTTCCAGAGCTGCCATTTACACACCCCCAGCTGGGCATGAGGAGGCAGTTGCTCAGGAATTCACAACATCCACACCCTGGATCAGCACTCACATTCTGCTTCCATGGCCCTCCAAATGCCTACCAGAGGATTTGGGAGGGTTGTGTACACAAGAACAAGGCTTGCACACATGGATGGGCTTCACAGGTGCTTCCCAAGGGGCAGGTGAGGAATGGAGCAGAGAGGAGAGGCCAGGAAGCCGTGGGATCATTCCTGACTGCCATCTCCAAAGCAGCTCTGTTAAGGTGTAAAAAAACCAGGGTGCCACAGGGTTAAAGGTCTCCCAGGGTTAAAGATGCTGTCACAGATGTGTCCCCACAGTAATTAAGAACATGCCAGGAGCTTCCAAGTCTCTTGGGACAGGAAGCAGCACACGTCAGCCTCCACGTGCATGTGCAGCTCAATCAACAGGGGATCACACACAATTGCACTGGGAAAGGACCTTCCTGAAATGGTGGGAAAGGCACTGCTTGTCCTGTAGGAGCCAGGGCAGAGCATCTGCTTAGAGCTGGATCTCCTGTGCACCCTCAGGAAAGCCCAGGCCACCAGGGCCTGAAGGGCTACAGGGCAAAGCTGCTGTGGTGGGGAGATCTGTGCTCAGGTGCGCAGCTTCCAATCCCTCAGGCACACACCTGAGGCTGCCTGAAGGAAAAACTGGAGAAAGGGGCAGCACAGGGTCTCTTTGCCCTTCTTCCACGCTCATCTGCAAAGTGGTGATGCTGAACTTGAACAGAGATTTGTGATGCTTCCTAAAGACAGCCCTGACAGCTCCTCCTGAGCACTTGTGCTCGGTTTGCTCAGGCATGGCCGCTGCAATTACTGGGATAAGGAAGGCAGCCAAACCCCACACTCCTGTGCCAGAGCCTTGGGACTCTAAAACTGTGTTGGCTTGGCATGAACAGACCTGACACCGCTGTGCCAGTGCCCAGTACAGAGCAACAGGGGCAGTGTGGGGCCACCGGAGAGGCACTCTGTTCATGGCTCCTTCCCCCTCTTGGGGAGAGCAAGGAAGGTGAAAATCATCCCCATGCAATTTGTCAGCCCAGAGGCTGATCCTGGTGGCATAGGAGGATCTATGCCACAACATATGAGGAAAATCCAGTGGAACAGGAACTCCAGAGAAAGGTTTCTCCTTCTCCAGTGTATCCAGCCTTCACTCACTTTGCCTCTTCTGGGCTGTCCTCTCCCAGGGCTGACTTTTTGCTCTCCCAGGTCTTCCATTGCAAGCACTTCAGTGTGGACAGGGGAATGAGTTCTTGCCAGGGGCTAAGGCAATATTCCTTGATGATGTGTCTTTGCCAGGGAAAAGAAAGGACTGAGGTCAACATGGAATCATAGAATCATAAAATGGCCTGGGTTGGAAGGACCTTAAAGCTCATCCAGCTCATCCCTGCCATGGGCAGGGACACCTCCACTAGCCCAGGTTGCTCAGAGCTCATCCTGCACTTGGATCTGTGTGAAGGAATCTGACTACCAGGATCTGTTTGGAGGGAATGATCCAACTTCTTCCTGGGTTGTGCTGGTGGACTGAGCTCGGGGAGGATCCCTTCCCCTCCTGCACCACCATCCGTGTGCGTTCGTGAGACCCACTGGATACACCTGGGGTTTGTTGCTGCGGATAATTTTGATGACAGATTCACATTTGCACACATGAGGTGAGCAATGCTCATTGTCTTCGCCTCCCCCTGTACCCATCTCAGTTAAAAGGCACCCTTGGAGAGGGTTTTGTGAGGCAGCTGTGGAGCCGCGTGCGGGATGGGAGCGCTGCGATGTCTGCGCTGCTCAATTATTCATTCCTCATTTCTGCATATACAAAAGGTTAATCCAGGAGGTGCCTGCCACACAAGCAAAGCAGCTCTTTGGAGACAGCTCCGTATTATTATTATTATTATTTTTCTCCTAGTGGTTTCTCAAGCATTATCTCTCCTCTGTTTCTTCTCGTGCAGGGGGCGTGGGAGAGGGAGCACGGAGGATAATGAAGAGCTTCCCCTTCCCTGGCAGACAGCTTGAGGAGAAAGCTGGTGTGGGCAGGATGGATGATGAGTCATTACGATTTTGGAGTTTGAGTCCCTCACCTCTCTAGTCCTCCCCTTACCAAGTTTTCCGTGCTGGGGGATAAATGCTGGGACCTCTGCCTTCCTCTTGTCCCATTCCCACAAACGCTCCCATGTTTAGAGAGGCTGAGAAGATCTGTTGTCTTATTAATACTTAGGACACTCAGTCCTTTGAGCAAACCCTGCCCTGTGCCCTCCAGCTCACACTGTGGGGCTTCAGGGTGGCCTCATCCCTTGGCATTCCATGAAATAGTGCTTCCCAAGGATATAGAGGAAGAAACTTCCACTTTTGCAGTGAGACCAGGCAGCAAAACAAGGCAGGAGGCAGCGAGGCACAGCCAGTGCTGCACCAGCCTGGGAGGGAAGGCTCCAGGGCTGTGTCCTCAGTAAACATTGCCAGGGAAAGCACATCCTTCCATCAGAGAAGCTTGATGGAGGATTGCAGAGCTCTACATCCTCCTCCTTTCCTCAAAATAGATGTTTTTCCTTGGCATCCAGAGGCTCTGCCCTGCTTATGTTGGAGAACTCTGACGGGACCTCTGGAGAAGCCCCAGTGAACTCCTCATGGCCTTGCTCTGCTATGTTTTCATGCCTGGGACTCAGGACAAGTTCCCTGTGCTGCTCTGAGCTGCCAGGACCTGCAGGTGAGTTGAGACCTGGAGGGGAATGGGAGCCAGGAAGGGCTCGTGCCTCACCCTGGGCTACCCTGGGGTCATGGGGAGCTGAAGGGACACAGCCAGGCACGTGTGACCTCAGCCACCCACAGCCACACCTTCCCTGGTGACAACTGCAGACGACTGGGTGACCCACGGTTCTTCCATTATTCATCCTGTTGGGCTGATCTCGTTCCTGGAGCTGTTGGAAAGGTCAGCTCCGCATTAAGGTGCTGAATGGGAAGGTGCCATGGGTTGGAAATTGAGCCTGTCACACCAGAGTGACTCTCATGGATGGTGTTTGATTTGCCATTAATATTAATTGTAGCTTTTGAGGGACACTCACAAAGATTTGCCACGTGGTAACTGTCTACAGCAGTGTTTGCCTTTGGAAAAACATAAATACTGTCCAGAAGTTGCTCTGAAAGGCCTGAACTTCCTCCTGCAATGGGGCACAGAGGTGAACAAAGAGGTGTCTGGAAGACCCAAGTGAAATGGAGCCTGTGGGACATGCTGCCCTCAATTCCCTTGCCATCCCACAGCTCCTGGGACAAGAGGGGAGAGCAGGAATCTTCTGAAAACCATCAGGATTATCAGACAGATGTGTGGGCACACAGGCAGCAGCTGGATTTCCTGCTGCTGTTGTTCAGTGCTGTGCAGAAGGACACCCTGGTAACTCAGGATATCCCATATGAATCCACAGCACTGGGTTTTCTCCCGCCACAGCTGACCAGGCCACACGAAAATCACCTTGTTGAGAGTTTTCCTCTGCTCCCAAAGAATCCAATCACCTTTGTGTGGGGCTGTGCTTTCCATGGTGCATTTCTGCCTGCCCAACAAGAGGTGACTTCATGCCCAGGGGCCACATTCACCTCCTTTTCATCAATGAGGTGGTGCTGATCACAAAACTGGAGGTGAATTTATAACCTCTGTGGGCTGGCTGATGAGAAGAGAAGGAAAGCCTGGTGTTTCCAGGTGAATTGCACCACGGAAGGGCACATTTCTTTACCTGCTGTTGTTGCAAAGTAGTATTGGCTGGCAATGGCTGTCTGGGCTTTTCCACACTCCGCCGAAGAACTGCAACAGCTTCAGCTCCACACTCCCAGACCCTGTTTTTTGGAGAGGATAAACCATCCTGTGCTGGAGCCCATAGGCTCTGCTGCTCAGGGAAGAAGTGCAGATGATGTGGTTGGGTGGCTACAGGTGGTGAAAGGAATCAGCATTTCTGAGTCATTTGGTTGACCAGAAATACTTGTAAACTTTCACTGGTATTTCTAAAAAAGTCTGGGAGGAAACACCCAGGAAGAGAAAATGTTTCCTTTTGGTCTTTCTGAATGAAAAGTTTTCCATTTACATTACAAACACTGAGTGAGGAGCAAGTGAAACTTAAAATAAATTACCAGCAATAGGGAAGAAAACCTGTCTGTGCTAATGGGAAAGTTTGACCCAAGCTGTGGGGTAAGCAGGAATCCTTTCTCTAGGAATACAGAGTGTTTCCAATTTGGACCTGACCAAAGAAAACCCCAATTAAACAAAAAAAGAAGTGGAGATCCCGGGAGTCGGCTGCGATGGAGGTCATATTCCAGCCGGCTTAGGTTGTGTTAGCTAAGAAAGACTATTCAAGGAAGATTTTTCCATCTGGTTTAGGGACTTTGAGGACTTCAGGACTTCAAAGCGTGCCTGGAGGGGACTATTTGTTCTGTCATTGTCCCAGACAAGAATCTGGTGCTTGGGTGAACATTGTTTGTTTTAACAAAACTTTTAATCTACAAGCGATGGACTCAATGCAACCAAGGCAGCTGCTGGAGAGATTTGCAAGGTCCAGGGGCTACAGATCCTTGATTTGGGGCTGGTAACAAATCCCATCATCCCAATCCCAAGTTATTTCTTTGTGTTTTGAGATCTGCCTATCTCTGTCATCATTTGTTTAAAGGAAGGTGGGGGACCCTGTTCTAAACTGTGCAATATTATCAGGATATTTGGATTACATTTTCCTGGGCGGAGAACCAAAATTTGAATCGCCCTGTGTTTCAGAGTGAAAGCAGTGAAATACTCCTGACCCAGGCTGAAACTGAATGGAAATATGGCCTGTGGGCTGGAGGGGTCCTTAGATGCCACGTGAAACCTGGAAAACCGCTTTCAGGAACACCTGGGCACTGGAGAAGGCAGACCATGGACTTCACCAGATCTCTGGTGCTCCCCACTCCAGGAACCAGAGCTGGCCAGGGAGGAGGACTCCAGGCAGCTTCTCGTGGCCATTTGGTCAAGCCCGAACACTCGAGGAGATGAAGCTGAGGGAGGGACATTGATTTCTGCTCCTAGACTAACCCAGTGGGGGCCTAAAGGCTGAGTATTTCCTAATTACGAAACTGGAGATGCTAATTAGAGTGGGTGTTAATTCACACCCATTTAATCCCTGGTATGAAGGAGGGCTTGATGTTTTGATGAAATTACATGTTGAGTTTTTTTTTTACTCCAAATGCAGTGGACAGTTGTCCCACCATCTCATAAAAGCTGTTGCATGAGGAACAGACAATCAGGAAAAATGTCATGGAAGAACTAATGCAAGAACTGCTGGAGAATCAATGAAATCTGAGCATTTCAATTAATCAAAGACAACCGTTTTCACACAGTGGGTGTTGAAGCAATGAAATCCTTTGCACAGGGAGCTCCTGAGGCCAAGAACGGAGCAGGATCTGGGAGATGGTCCCACACTCCCGTGCACACCAAGAATACAAAGGTAAGCACAAATTCACGGTTGTGTCCTGACCACTAATTATTGGATACCCTAAATATCCCACCAAGGATCAGGGTCTGGAGAGGAAGGAAGCCTTGCATTGCCTGCCAAAGCTGGTCTTTGGACACTTTCGGGTGCTGCATTCAGAGGCAAAGTGGTGATTGGTGCTTGAACAGCACCTTTCCAATCCACGTGGATTTGGAGCAGAGGAATATTCACTACGTGTCCCAGTGAGACAAAGACCCCATGGAGACCACACTAAACTCCTCCTAAACACTTCAGAGCCTTACAAACCCCTGGGTTTAATCAAGAGATGAGCATTCCTCCCCAAGCACGTGCAGCAGGGCGGGATCCTCATTTTTATGCCCTTCCAAGCTGCGTATTAAGCACAGATGGATCCTCCTCCATGGAGACCTAAACAGGAGAACACCACCGGGATCCACGGCAGGTCCCAGCCCTGTCCTCTCCCCAGCACTCACATACTCCCACGCATTTGAGCACAGGATTTTCCGGAGGCATTCAGTTCCTCTGGGTTTATCTGGGAGCAGGCTGCTCTGGTTAAAATAACACTGTGCAGCAGAACAGAAAATAAGATGTCACGGCAAACTAAACATCTTCACTTTCCCAACATACTAAAAAGGTCTGGGGTGAGCAGGGGTGGGCGAGCGGCAAAGGGACCAGGTGGCCCTGCCCAGCCCCTTGGTGGGTGGCTTGGGCTGGCCATGCATTTCTATCCTGTCATCATTCCCAGGGAAGAGCTGGGGAGATGGACGCAGCCCAAGCCTATCTCCTACGACATCTTTAATTTTTGCCACTAAAGAATACATTTCATTTGCAGTAACATCTTATTTTCTGTTCCACTGCACAATTTTATTCTAAGCAAGGTGGTTTTCTCCTGGATAAACTCTGAAGAACTCCCTAGCTTTCCTTTCAGTAAGAAGAGCTTTGGAAACCCTGCTTTATTTTATTAGTTCATTTTTATTTCCTGTTCTTTTTCAGCCATGTTTAGTATGACTGAGTGACCAATTCAATAAAAAATGGAAAACTTGTGTGGATTGTGTAATAAAGCAGAGCAGGTTACTGAGGGGGCTGTATTATACTTGCAATATTCTTTACAAAACCCTGATTTGAAATTGAGATACGCTGAATGAGATGGGGCGCTGATATTTCATTTCAGTTCCTATTATTGCTGTGAATAGGAACAGTCACCAGTACACATCTCCCGAGACACCCACGGGGAATATGCTCTTGGGAACAGCCCTGCTGCTCCCTGGAAATACAAACCAGACCTGGAACTGCTCCTCTCCAAGCCCGGGAGATGAGACTGGAAGGTCTTTGGGGCAGGAACTGACATTTGCATTACGCATTGTGCAGGGCCTGGTGTGAGGGCAGAGTTCATTTTGCTCTGGGGTGGGAGTAACACCTACAGAATTCTTACAGAATCCTGGAATTGTTTAGGTTGGAAAAAACCTTTAAGATCCCTGAGTCCCAGCAATTCAAAGCCACCACTAACCCATGTCCCCAAGTGCCACATCCACCTGCTCTAAATCCCTCCGGAGATGGAGACCCCACCACCTCCCTGAGCAGCCTGTTCCGATTCTTGACAATATTCCTTCCAGGGGCAGATCCCTTCCCTTCTCAGAGAAGGGAATTTCTCCCTTCCCACTGCCAGGGAAACCCCACAAGGATCAGAGAGAATTCTTTCCCAATAAATACAACTTTCCTGCCTGTGTGCATGGCACGTGCTCATCTCTGTTTTGCTGTCAAACCCATCCCAATTCAGGACTTCTCCGACACCAACATCTTCCCATTGCTGACAACTTTCCACATGGAATATTTGCTTTATTCCCCCTCTGCTGCATATATGGAAGGTTTAGCACAGCAGCTGCTTGTGCCCAAGGGGAAAGGACGTAATGAGGAGGTTTTTCCTCTGTGTAAGGGATAACAACTCTGTGATGGCACCACCTCTGCACAGCAGCATCAGTGATGTATAAAATCAAGGAGTTTATTTTCACCTCTTTTTTTTTTTTGGTGGGAATTGGCTAAGACAGAGAATGGTTATGGTATGATCTTAATTCTGTGCAACAGAGTCCTTTTGGGGTTGTTTCCAGGTGTTTTCTTCCCTACTCTTGTGCAAGCACAATGGTAACACTGCTCTGTGCAGGTAAAAAGTTCAGCAGCTGATGGAGAAAATGTTATCCCCCAGCAGCTGCTCATGAATTCTTATGTGCCAGCAGCAGTGCATGAACCATTCTTTGTTGTGAGATAAAATCTGACAGAAAAGCATAGCTCCTGACAGAAAAATCTGATGCAATTAAGTTTCTGTGCACAGCTCATAAACTTTGATATGGCAAATAATGGCTAAAATTGATGTTAAATCCAACATTAAAAAAGTGCCCGAACACCCCACGTTCCACCAGATCAACTCCAGGTATCCATCTCTGCTCTCTTGGAGGCAGGGCATGTTTTTTTTTCCACACAGAAATATTAGGCAACACAGAAAAAAATGGGAGAGTGGGGATAAATTCCAGGCAAAGGTGAATTTCTAGCACTTCATGTTAACAAAACAAATTTGGGGATGAAGCTGGACACAAACGACATGGATTGGCCTTGAGGAATTTTTCTTGGGTCAGTCCTGTAAATGAAACCAAGACCATCCACTCGATGTCCTCACCAGTTTAGACCACAGCTTTGACTGGGAGGCTGCTACAGATCCCTTTGTGTCTCTGCTGTGTTCCATTTTAGGAAAAAAAAACGGGTTTGGAGGAAAATTTAAGTTTTTTGCTTGTGCCATGTGGGTTGGGAGCAGGTGGGAGATGGGGACATTGCCACCAGTGATGACAACATGGTCCTTGCTGGGAGGAGATGGGAAAGAGCATGGCTTGCAACCAGCGTGGAATTCACACCTCCTGGAGCACATGAAAAATGGAGCGTGTGAGCGTCTTAGGTACAAAACAACATAATGTGGAGAGGGAAAGGACTTTGTGAGGACTAAAAGTATCAAACAACTGAGAAAAGCTTCCTATGGACGCAGGACAAACCTTGATATTTGCTGTTTCCAGCAGCTGGGATGGAGCCGTGCAGCTCTGGTGTCCGGCACCCTCCTTGATCCCAACTTCCGTGGCAATCCAATGACTGGCAGCATTTGTGGAACGAACTACTCTAAATACAGGCAAAGGCATCCAGATTTGACCAAAGACCGTCCATATTGACTAAACTGATAACAACAGAATCGTGGAGCTGTTAAGGTTGGAATAGACCCACGGAGGCCAAGCATTCCCCAGGACTGGTAGTCACCATTAGCCCATGTCCCCAAGTGCCACATCCACATGGCTTTTGAACACTTCCAGGGATGATGATTCCACCACTGCCCCGTGCACCCTGTCACGAAATACGCAAACAAGACTAATAAAACAAGAATAAAATAATATTTGGAAGCAGTCCCAGCTAAAGAAGGAGAACGACATTCCCTGTATCCACTCATAAAAATACAGGGGAATTTCCATTCCCTCCACTGTGTGCCCAGAGCCTGACAGACTCCGTGGTCACCCCGTGGCTGGGAGCTGGGGACGGACACCTGAGCACAACCTGCCTGCACAGAGAAATTTCCTGAGACGCTGCACTTTGGAGATGCCAAATGATCCTATTACAGACTTATCAAAGCAGTGGGGATTAGTAGAGATAAAACAACTTTCAGCCCTGGTCTCTGCCTTTCTTTGCTCTTTTGTTTGTCTAAATAGCTGTTTTGGTGAGTGCAGGGAAATAATAGGAGGCAATTATTGCTCCATGTAATGTTCCATGTTTGGTTTTGTAATCCTTCAGTTCTGTTTATTCTCATTTTGAGCAAAAAAGTTCCCCCTGGAATATGCTAATCGCCTTTCAGCTCTGCAGAGCTCTCCTCCTGCCGAGGCTCCTGGCTTTGTGTGCACCTGATGGCAGCGCAAGGACAGCGCTGTCCCCGGGGCCCGGGGCACTCAATGCCCGTTGTCTGGGCTGCACGTCCAGGCGAAAAACAGCAGGAACAAATCCACCCAGGCACAAAACAGCGGGAACAAATCCACCCAGCAGCCCAGCACGGGGAGCTCCCTCGCTGGCAGCCCTCCGTGGCTCAGCTCCTTTCACCTTCAGGAAGGCAGAGAGGGATTTTGGATGGTGAGGAAGGAGCAGAGGGAACCAGAGGGCTTTTCAAAAGCAGCTTTTTGGAAAAGCTGACCTTATCTGAGCTTTTAATCAGCTTTTAGATCCTGAAAATTTGTATCCAGCCCCTCCTTAGTAGGTGATCTCTCCTAAAATCTCCTTAGGAAGATCTAGAGGAGGGTTTGCTTGTGCTTTCCACGCCTTGTCCCTCCATCCTCTCCTTGGGAGGAACAAGGAGATGTCTGGGAAGCACCGCTGTCCCCCAAGCACCCTTAGGAGAGGCTGCTGGGACCTGTAGCCACAGGATTATTGCTGGGGGACGGATTTTGCCCCAGCAGACCTCTGTCAGATAGTTCTGCAGGTAACCCCGGGGATCAAAACTGGGGGGACATCAGCTTTTCCTGCTGAAAAGGAAGGAACAGGAAAAGCCTCCTCCCTGGAGGCTGAATCCCCCTCTCCTGTGAGCCACAGCAGTCAGGTGGCAGGAGATGGTGTCCTAGTAGATTGAAGACCTGGTGCTGCCATGTGGGCCGTGTTTCTGCTGATGGAGGGACCCCAGGAAGGGATCTAAAGACTTGTTGCGACTACCTGGGTCACGGAATCATGGAATCATGAAAACCCACCTTCCCTCTGGAGCCTGGGAGCAGCTGTGCAGAAGCTGGGGAGGAAAGACATGTTTAAGTACTTTGCTGGCTCAGGGCCTCGAATGATAGACACGGAGTGGATGAAGGTGTTCCTGGACAGAAGATCATCCCTGGTCACCTGATGGGCAGAGAGTTGGTGTCTGGTGTCCTCGTGCATCTCCAAGGGGACGCTGTTCATTCTCCAGATGCTGTTCATTCTCCAGACCCCTCCTGCAGTTTGGTCTGGAGCACAGAATCATGGAATCCCAGAACTGTTTGGGTTGAGAGGGACCTTACAGCCCATCCAGTCCCATCCCCTGCCATGGGCAGGGACTCCTTCCACTATCCCAGGTTGCTCCAAGCCCCATCCAACCCGGCCTCGGACACTTCCAGGGATCCAGGGGCAGCCACAGCTTCTCTGGGCACCCTGTGCCAGGGCCTCCCCACCCTCACAGGAATTTCTTCCATGTATCTCACCTAAATCTTTCAGCTGGAACCCACTCCCCCTTGTCCTGTCACTCCAGTGCCTGATGAAAAGTCCCTCTCTGGCTTCCCAGCAGCCTCCTCAGACCCTGGAAGGTGCTGGGAGGTCTCCACACAACCTTTTCTTCCACAGGCTGAGCAGCCCCAGCTCTCCCAGCCTGACTCCATAGTGGAGGTGCTCCAGTCCCCTCAGCAACTTCATGGCTCTTCTCCGGCCTTGCTCCAAGAGATCCATGTCCTCCATCACCAACCAAAAAAGGCACACCTGGGCAGGGATACAAGTTTTGCCAGTCTGAACTGTATCTAGTGGGACACAAAGAACACCCAAACACCATCACAGAACCCTTAAGGCTGAAAACCACATCCAGATCATCACCTTTGACCAAGTTCCACCATGCCCACTTAATTCTGATGTCACACCTGCTTATTTTTTGAACACTGTGGAGTTGTTTATGCTGGGATTCAAGGAAAACACCACTCCCCAGGGCATCAGGCCTGTGGATTCTTAACTGCAACACAGGGATGCTCCCACAAGGAAATGCGAGTGCAGATTTGGTTTTTGGCTGAGCTGAAGGAACTCTTGCACTCAGCATTTTAAAGCCCGAGGAGCAGCCTGCTGGTCGTGCCTGGAGTGCTTTTGTTTCGTCTGTGCAAGTTTTGTGTGGCTCCCTAAATCCTGCAGCTGGTGCTGGGAATTACACGGGCCAGCACTCAGCCTTGGCTTGGTGGGTTTGCTCCTCCAGCGACCGCGGAAAACAAACCTGGAGTGTTCATAGCGGATTAAACACCAAGCCTCCACCAATACCCACCGACAGCAGCTCTCCAGCAGAGCCAGGACAGGTGACAATATCCCTCAAATATACATAATAAAGCTCTGGAGAAGTGTGCTGGGAGCTGGGCTGGGGGGGAGGAAGGAGCCGGGGAAATAATGCATAATTCACAAGGCAAATTAATCACTCCTCTCTCCTCTGCCTGTTGCAATTATGTGGAACACGAGTAATCACCAGGTTACTATTTTTTATTATTATTACTTTTATAGCAGGAGAGTAAACAGTGGGGCTGGCGATATTTGAGTGAGGACAGGCTGAACGCTGCAGTCACATTTAGAGTGGTGCCTCACCAAGATTTCTATCTGGCTGTGCTTTCATTGTGGAAAGGGCTTTTTTTTTTTTTTTTTCTAATTCTTTCCCCTTTAGATTGGTGGGGAGTTGTGGAAAAGAGGAGGACGAGGGGGTTGGTGCGCGTTAGAGCAGAGAGATTGGGTAAAATTATTTTCCTTCATGCTTGGCTAGGCCTCAGTGTGAAAAAGGGGACCCAGCTTAGGGCTGGTGGGAGATGGCAGATAAAAGCAGCTTCATTTCTCACTGACCTTCCATGCGTTCGGCCCGGCTGCACAAGGGGGGAAGGAACAATGGGAGTCACCTCCAGAAAAACCAACCCTGAGCACCTGCACCCGGCTCCAGTGAATCCAGGTGGGGAAAAAACGAAAAGAGTCAGGGCTGCACCTGGAAAGGGTTTCCAGAGCCCCGTGGGAGGTGGGTGTGGAGTGGCTGTGATGGCTGTGGGCACGGGGAGTCCCTGCGAGCTGGGGCAGCGTGGGATCCGTGCAGCCATCAGGAGGATGTCAAAGCAGCCTAAAGAAGCCAAATCCTGTGGATGGTCTAAAGAAGCCAAATCCCAGCCCCAAGTCAGCACGAGATTCGATGCAACACTCACCATCCATTAGCAGGAACAGGAGCGGGCTTGGAAGGGATGCCTGAGCCTCTCACTCACCAATCCTGCACATCAAAACCCTCTGGAAAATACCTGTTTTATATCTTAGGAGGAAGCAAAGCTTTGCATTACAGTGAATCACTGAATCACCAAATTCTTTGGGTTGGAAGGGACCTTAAAGCCCATCCAGTCCCACACCCTGCCATGGGCAGGGACACCTTCCACTATCCCAGGGTGCTCCAAGCCCCATCCAGCCTCGCCTGGGACACTTCCAGGGATCCAGGAGCAGCCACAGCTTCTCTGGGCAGCCTGTGCCAGGGCCTCTCCACCCTCACAGGGACCAATTTCTCCCTAATATCCCATGTAACCCTGCCCGGGCAGTGCGAAACCCTTGTCCTGTCACCCTTGTCCAAAATCCCTCTCCAGCTTTTTCGTAGACTCCCTTTAAGGGAATGTGATGTGGACTGAGCAAAGGGTGTGATGGAGGATGCAGGGTGCAGCTGGTCCTGCTTGGCATGAGTGGAGGGAGTTCACCAAGAGCCTGCTGGGCATAAAAAAGGATTTCTGGAAGGCTGAGAATGTTCTCAGTGCTGGGTGGATCCCTCCTGGAGGGAGGTGGTCTCTGCTCTATGCCCTGAGAGGAGATGCTTCTTTATGTTTTGTATCCCTCTTTCATATCCCTGAGGATCTGGGGTGCTATTTGAAGTGGGAAGGGAGAGAAAAGATGTTCTACACTTTGCAGGGCTGGCTACAGGCTCTGAGGTTCTGGTGCCCTGACTTGCTCTTTTCTTCACTCAAGTGGCTTCCAAGTCAAAGTGCATCTCCTTCCTGGTCTCCACGTGGTGATTTCATGGTGGGATTCACTGGGTGATGCCCTCACCAAGAGCTTTTAAATTACAAAAAGCTCTTTCCAGCCCCAAATTCTAGACTTGTTCCTCCACTTTGCATAGTGCCCTCAGCCCCTCGAGATCCTGGGGGCAATTTCAAGCTCTCCTCGATGGTAACACAACTCACCTTGCAAGCCCAGTTAATTATCCCAGGATTACTGAAGTGCTAATGTGTCATGGAGCTCTTTAGCACCTTTTGTGCATTTGTAGTTTTCCCAAGAGCTGAGGGTTTGCACAGGGCCTGTGACATGGGAGTTCCTTCCTTTCACCTACCTAAGCCTCAAAATGCAGAGGTAAAACACATCAGCAGGGCACCCATCCCTGTGCAGGCGGTTTCAGGGGCAGAGCTGAGCTGGAATGTGGCTGTGGAAGTGCTTCCTCCTTGTTTTTCCATGCGAGTAAAATCAAAAAGGGAGTTAAATCCTTTTTAAACTTAAATTTCCACTGACATAAAAGGCTCATCAGCCCTTGGTGCTGCTGTGTGAAGTGTCTGGCCTCAGATGACTGTTTTGCTGATGAGATCTTGCAGGTTAGTCCTGGATGCTTCCAGGGACACCTGCTCCAAGGTAAACTGGGCACCAATTAAAACAGAGTCTCCATTCAGACAACAGACACCTTTTTGGGATGAATCTGAATTATGGGTGGGGGGAAAGTGCTTTTTGCTTGTCTGTAAATGATGCTGGAAATCAGAAGCTTATTTCTTGAATTGTTCTTTGAAATGCCACTGGAAATTGTGCAATTAATTCCCTGGGAAAGCCCAGGTTGCTACATTTATAAAACTTAAAGCATTACAACTTTAAACATAAACATCAGATACCTTTTAACCAGTTTCCCAGATGAAGCTTTCCCAAAGAACTTTATTGTGTCTCCCTCAAAAGTCCTGCATGTGAGAAAAGTGAACAGAGAGGTGCTGTCAGACAAAACCCTGATGTGAAGAAAATGAGAGGTGTCACACTTCCTTCTGGCCCTTCCCAAGTGCTTTTCCAGCAGGAAGCAGCCTCCTGCCGTCAGGAAATGGGCTCATCTTTGCTGAGCCACCCAGATGCCTGATTAGGCTGAAATAGAGTTTGGGGGAGGTTTGCTCAGCAAATGGGTTTTGGGGAGTCCAGGGGTGCACCTGGGTCACCTCCTCACGCCAGCTTATGCTGCTGAGCTGGAAGACACCCACTGGATGCATTTTTTTGTCTCCTGGTTGTTCTCGTTCTCTTTCAGAATCCCCTAAATTCTGCAAATTCTTATTGCTGCAGATCCTCTGTCTTCCTCCTTGACTGCTCCTCACATCAAGACGAGGACTAGCCCAGGGAGTCCTTTAGAGAAAAAAACCTTATGGAGTAGAAATCTTTCTTCCCCTTAAAATAAATCAACAAGAGGAGGTTTATAATTTCTCCAGGGGGAAAATTGCACCTGCCAGCCTGTTTTCTCAGGCCTCAGCTCTTGAAGCACTTGAGCACAATTCCAGCTTGAATTGCAGGAGTTCTCCTCCTGCCTGGCTCCCGTCGGATGACTCATGGCTTTCGAAGTTGGTCACGTCCTTCAGGATCCTGCGGAATTGAATGGAGCCTTTC
Source organism: Melanocharis versteri (assembly GCA_013397845.1). Taxonomy (NCBI): domain Eukaryota; kingdom Metazoa; phylum Chordata; class Aves; order Passeriformes; family Melanocharitidae; genus Melanocharis; species Melanocharis versteri. The sequence goes on along the minus strand of VZTG01010141.1, from coordinate 785,733 downwards.
CTTCCCTGCAGCTCAAGGATACGGAATGGGAGCCGTCCTCCCTTCCAACCCTGCCTCCTGCCCGAGCTCATGTCAAAATGTTCTCATTGGGAAGTTGCAGCACGGTTCTGTTTGACAGACAGAAACACAGGGACGTGCTGGGTGCTCCTCCACGTTCCCCACAGGGAACAATTTCACACCTCTTCAGTTTAAACAAGGGTTTTCTTCATGTCTTGTTAACCCCCTTGCTGCCCCGCTGCAGGAAATATTCCTGCGTGCCCAGCTTGGCCCAAATCTTTATTTCCAGCCTCCGAAAGGGACTAGAGGCAGAGTTGAGAGAGCCTGGAGTTTAAGTTAGAAGAACACTTTGCATCATGTCTTGGAGCTGATGGACTTCACCCGCAGCTGAGCGCTGGGATGATGAGGGGTGATGGTTTAGAACTAAAAGAGGGGAGGTTTAGACTTGATGTAAGGAAGAATTGTTTTACAATGAGGGTGCTGAGGCCCTGGCACAGGCTGCCCTGAGAAGCTGAGGCTGCCCCATCCCTGGGAGAGTCCAAGGCCAGGTTGGACAGGGCTTGGAGCAACCTGGGATAGTGGAAGGTGTCCCTGCCCCTGGCAGGAGGTGGGACTGGATGGGCTGTAAGTTCTCTTCCAACCACAACCATTCCTGGATTCCATGACCCTGAGCGGGCTGCAGTGCCGGGAGGATCCTGCTTTGCCTTCTGCACCATCAGCACCTGAGGAACATCAGATGGACTTGCAGGCCCGAGAGAAGATTTTCAGCAGAGTGTGAACTCAAATCCACACACTCTGGTGCTACCTCCCCGTGTGCTCCGAAGTTTCCAAGGGAAATTGTAGCTGTTCCCGTTTCACTTTAGGTCTTGAGCACCTTCTAGGAAGCTCAGGGAGCTCCTTTGTCCTGTGCTTTGCAGACACTGGGGTTCTCCTGTTGTTCCTTCTGGGCTTGTCTTGATTCAGGTGTCTGCTGCAGCCTGCCATGAAACCCCCCAGGCTGAATTCCTGCTGCTCTTCCTGCCCAGGGAAATCCCATAAAGGTGTCCTGCTCATGCCACCCTTCACCAAACGAGGGGAGCACGGCAGCCCAGTTGGATCTCGGGGAGGGATTTACAATTTTAGAAGTCTGACTTTTAGGTCCTGAATTCAAACTGGGGCAGTTGTTTCCATCCCCCTAGAAAAGCTGAGCAGAGCAGGAGGGGCCCTGACAGGTTGCCAGCAGGGCAAGTGCTGCTGTTGAGTTTTCCCATCCTGTCCCTTCTCCAATACCAGGAGCCTGCCCCATCCTTTCACCCCATGAGCCCTCTCTCAGGGCAGGAAACTCTTCTAGCTCACATGGTCTCCAAATTAAAAAAAAATACTTGTTATCCATCCAATTTCTCTGAGAGGAAATTCTATTAAATCCCCAGAAGAAAGTGCATTATGGCTGTACTTTCCGAAGCAGACCCTTGAATAAACTTTTTTCCTTATTTCACATAAGGAAATTCACATTTCCATTATTGCTGTCATTATGAGGCAGATGAACATTTTCTGGAACAATTAGACGCGGGTGTGTGGAATAAAGAGCGGAGTTCGCCTGAGATCATTGAAACCTATCTGTTTGGGTGATTCATTTTCTTCCAACTAGGCTGCCCATAATAAGCTTTTCTTCTCTGGCTTTGTCTTGTTTCCCATTTCAGGCAGCCACAATGCCTGAAGAATTGAAAGAATGTCTTTCCCCATGTCCTTGTGCTGCCACTGAGCCTGGCAAACAAAAAAATAAAATATATTTAAGGAAAAAACTAAAGCAGAAAAAGAAGAGAAAGAGGGGGCAGAGCAGATTACAAATAAAACAAGTGGTGAGGGTAACCTGGGGCATGAGGGCCTTGAGAAATGTTTTGGTGTAGAGGATGGGAAATGAACTCTTTCTGCTCCTAAATGGAAAAAACCATCCTTGTGCATAAGAGATGGCAGAATATTCCTTGTCTTGGCCTGGTTTTTGTGTCACATGGAGCCATGTGCTGAGAAAACTTCATCTCCTGCTTCCACAACTTTGGTAAAGTCCCCAGTGTTCGGAAAGTGCTCCTGGTGACCCCATGGAAAATGAAATTTGGCTCTCTGGGTTATGTGCCACAAAGGTGACACAGCTGGCCAGTGGGGCTGAGCCTGAGGAAAGGAAATGGTGTAAAAACCTTTATAAATACAGGGTGTCCTCTGCACATCTTCCCTTGCTCACACCCCATGGTCTGGGATCTTCCCCATGCCCCCACCCCAGGGTACCTGGGGCTGATCCCCAGTGTGGGCAGCAGGAAAGGGGTTGGGATTCTGCCCCTCTGCCCTGCTCAGGTGAGACCCCACCTGCAGAGCTGCCCCAGCCCTGGGGCCCAGCACAGGAAGGACGTGGAGCAGCTGGAGAGAGTCCAGAGGAGGCACCAGGATGAGCAGAGGGATGGAGCAGCTCTGCTGGGAGGAAGGGCTGGGAGAGTTGGGGCTGTTCAGCCTGGAGAAGAGAAGCTTTGTAGTGACCTAATTGTGGCCTTCTAGGAACTGAGAGAGCCAAGAAAAAACATGGAGAGAGATGATTTCCAAGGGTCTGGGGTGCCAGACCAAGGGGGAATGGCTTCCCACTGCCAGATGGCAGGGTTAGATGGGATATTGGTGAGAAATCCTTCCCTGTGAGGGAGGTGAGGCCCTGGCACAGGTTGCCCAGAGCAGCTGTGGCTGCCCCTGGATCCCTGGAAGTGGCCAAGGCCAGGCTGGATGGGGCTTGGAGCAACCTGGGACAGTGGAAGGTGTCCTTACCCATGGCAGGGATGGGACTGGATGAGCTTTAAGGTCCCTCTCAACCCAAACCATTCTACGATTCTGTGATTGCTGACAGAGGTGCAACCGGCCCCCATTCATGCTTTGCCCACATCTTTATTTCCTGACAGCTTTTCCTTGGATGTGTCCGTGGTTCCCAACCAGGCCGTGCCATTGGTGGAGCAGCTGAGAGCCCCAGCAGCCGCAGTGCCTGTCCTGGGCAAGGCCTCTCCTCCTCAAACCGGCTCCCCTCCCCGGGGCAAGGGCTTTATCCCGCACATAAAAGTGCAGTTTTCTCCTCAGTACCTCACAGACGGCTCTGGTGACTCCCATCCCAAGTGGAACAGCCTGAATTTCCTCGTTTTGATGGTTGTCTCAAAGTACAACGCTGTGGAATCACAGCTGCACCTCACTCCCAGCACTGGGTGCTGTGGGGCTCCTCCTTGGAGGGCTCAGAAAGCATTTCCATGGGGTTTTTTTCCTGCACAGACATAAATACACCTGGATAATGAGAGATGACTGATAGTACAGGGAGATATGCTGAGGGGGGTGTCATTTGACAAACAGATAGGTTTGTAGGGGTCTAAAATCATATTTTCCTTGTTCATCTGAAATTAAACACGATCACGAGCCTGCTGGGTGATCCCTTGCTGGTTCACCTCTTGTTGCAAGCAAGACAACAGCAGTGCAGCCAAAATTCCTGTCTGATAGCAGGAATGAGCTTGTTCCATTGTGGTTATCACCCAAATCCCCACGGAGCAGCCTGAGATTTTGTCAGAACTGCAGCAAACGCTCTGGAAATCTCCTGGCCACCTCCAAGAACGCTTTGTACTTCAGTTTGCAACTCAAGAAATTATTGGAGAGTGGAAGGAAATAAAGAGCTTGCTTTGATTCTTTTAAAACAGCAGCAGCAGCTGACGTGGGGTCTGCCCTGGGCTGCTTTTGGATATATATATTAGCAAGGATTGAATGGAATGGAAGCTACTGGAGAATGTGAGGCAAGGGAAAATGTTTTTCTAAGGAAAAGAAATGGTAAAACTTAAGGGAGAAAGCGGAGAATGTGAGACCTTGAACCGAGCCTCTTTGGGGAGAGGGGGGGATGAAACAGGAAAAAAAAAGTGCCCACTTGAATAATAGACTAACTGGCGACCTTGAACATATATGTGTGCATAATGAGAGTGAAACAAAGAGCCTCTGAATATCAGGCATTCTTAGGCTGCAGAATAATAATCACAAGTGGCAAATGTAAAAAATAAAAGGAAGAGATACAATATAATCGAAGTAATGGGGACCTGAACCAGCAGAGATGAGAGGAATGATGGAGGCTCCAGCAACAACCTGGGCTCCTCAACGGCCCAGCTCCTGCTTGAAGCAAAGCCAAGATTTTTGTGCTGCTCCAGGAGGATTTTTTATGTTTTATTATCTTGGACCACGTGGAAACTCCATTTCTTCCGCAGAGCACTGGCCAAGTTTGGGAGAGGGGAGTTTCCCAGGTTGGTTCTGCTCCCCAGCCGTATCCAGCCCTCCCTGTCCTGCATCCCAGCTGGCAGGGCATGGTGATGCCCGTGGATGCTGAGGGGTGGCATCAATTCTTGCCAGTGAGGGATGTGGCTCGATGCAGATCACTGGGCTCCATGGATCTGGCAGGGCCAGGGGGGGTATAGATTTCCATGGAAAAGTGTCAACGCTCCCAGTTTGTTCCCAGTACTCCCCACAGCTGTGCACATCACTGTGAAGCAGCAAGGGCTCTCATCCTGCTTCCTGCTGTGGCCTCTCAGGCAATTCCTCAAGTCAGCCTGACCACTCGAGGATTATCTGTTCCTTGATTTCTTATGGATTGTCTGTTAGTTTCCTTATTTCACTGCGAGTGCACTTCAACACAGTGTTCACTTGCAGGCAAAGTCCCTGCCCTCTCTGTGGCTTCCCAGGCTGCTCTTGTCCCTGAGGATGAGGACATTTGATCCCAACCTCGTACTTTTCCTGCCCAAATCCCATATGCTGTAGTCCTTTTGCAACCGTCCTTCACATCTTCTTCTGATTTGGCTTGAGTACCTCCAGGAGAAATGTCTTAAATGCCTTCTCCAGATCCCCAGTGAAGATGTGAGACTCCTTCTGAGGTTCTCCTTGGCATGCAGCTCTTGTTTGGTTTCTTCTCAGTAGCCACAACTCCCTCTTTATGTTGGTTTGAGATGGACACTGCAAGATTTCCTCCGAGACCTCCCCTCGGTTTGGGGTTTCTCAGAGGCCATGGGTGATGTTTTACTTTAGATTTCTTCTTCATCCCTTCTCTCCTCAGAGCTTGTGATTTTGTGCCTGGAAGTGTTCAAAAACTGTGTAGATGTGGTGCTTGGGGACAGGGTTTGGTGATGGGCCTGGTTGGACTCGGTGTTCTTAGAGATGTTTTCCAGCCAAAATGATTCCAGGATATTCCTTCAGTTCTACCAAGGGTCACTACCCAGCACCCCCATGAGTGAGACAGCTCCTCCACCTCCCAGATCCATCACCTTCCCAAAGTGGGACCCTCTGAGGACTGTTCACATCAGACATGGGATCTGTCTGGCCCATTTCTCTGTGGAGCTGGATGGATTTTGGGGCTGAAGCCACTAAAGACTCTTAGAGAAAACTTCAGCCAAGCTTTGCAAGGCTGGACATCTTTTCGTGGGTTTCCATCCTCCGAGGATGCTGGATCCTCCTGCTGGAGGACCCATTCCTTCACACAACCCGGTTGCCCTGGGCCTGGCTCCCACTGCCTGGTGTGGATCCGTGTGTTGTCCTCATTCTTCACACCACAAAAGATTAAAGATAATACTGATACTAATAATACAAACCCGCCCTTGTGAGAATGGGCTGCCGGAGGTATTATGCCAGAGAAAGGCTCTGTGAAATGGCTTGGGTAATTTACACTCATTAGGAGGAGAATGCAGTAGATTAAAGGTAGCAAGGGTGAATAGCTTCCCATTTTTGTCAAACTTGCCTAACCTTTTATTCACCTGCTGAAGCCATTATTTTATAATAATAAAAAAGAGGAGAAAGAGCCTTGCACGAACTTGGGGAGAAAGGCAGAGAGTGCAAGCTAGGAGCTATTTTCTCAAGAGAGAGAAATGCAGCATTATAGATTAAAGGTGAAAAGACAGCCCTCATTTAAATCAATCCACCTCTCCGAAGCATATTTATTCACAGATTAATTAGAGTTGCAAATGAAAATGATCTGGTTGGTGGGAACATTATTGAGGCCTTTAAAGTGCGGGAGTGAAGATTAAAAGGAAGCACACTTACCCTTTCCTTATGATCTGAAGAGGAGATCAAAAGAGTCGGTGTCAAATTAACAGCCCTGATGATTTCTCTCTTCTTCTAGGCCTCGTTTATTATCTCAGGCTCATGTTGGTACACGCAGGAGGAAGACCTGGTTTCCCGAGCTGCCGGTGCGGGGAGAGTGCGGGGACCCTTTGGGCAATTCGGAGCAGGTGGGAAGGTCTGCAGCTGCCTGGCCAGGGACACGGGGAACGTGTGTGTGCAGGGGAGCAAAACCTTCAGACCTGGCCTGTCGGATGTCACGGAAGGGAGGAAATGTTCATTTATGAGTTGGGGTGTTGTAGGGAATCGTTTGAGCTGCCAGACTTGTCAATTAGCCAACCATGGCTAATTGAACACCCAGAGTCTTCTGGGTCTGCGGGATGGATTTGGGATTTGCTGTTGGATAAGAACCACAATTTTGCTTGGCTCGAAGGGAGGGGAGACATTCAATCTTTGTGAGACTCCACCAGGAGCAGCACAAACACAGCAAAGCAAGGAACGACATTTGAATCCTTTGGGAAGACACCAGCAGAGGCAGCACACCCAGGCAAGAGTGTTCCTTTCCGTGGGGTCTGAATGGGCCTGGAGGAGGCAGAGGGAACACAGTGCAAGCTCCAGTGTAGCTTGGTTGGAAGCAGAGAGACGGGATCATGCAGAGCTGTCAGGGAACATCCCAGCAAGGCCCATCCCACCGAAGCTCCTTTCCCGCTGGATCGCAGGAGCTCACTGGGGGAAGATGGTAACTGCCTGTGCCTGGAGGCAAAGGTGTCATTGAATCCCAGACAGGTTTGGGAGTGACGGGACCTTAAAGCCCATCCAGTTCCACCCCCTGCCATGGGCAGGGACACCTTCCACTAGCCCAGCTTGCTCCAAGCCCTGTCCAGCCTGGCCTGGAACATTTCCAGGGATGGGGCAGCCACAGCTTCTCTGGGCAACCTGTGCAATGGACTCACCACCGTCACAGGGAACAATTTCTTCTCAGCATCCCATCTAGTGGGAAGCCATTCCCCCTTGTCCTGGCACTCCATGGCCTTTAAAATATGAAAAGGGCAAGGAAAGATATTCTGAGAATTTTCCCTAAGCATGGCTCATCTTCTTTTTTCCTGATGTTTGAAGGCTGGAAGAGAAACATCCCCCATAATCCTGTTTTTCTTATATGGTGACCTTCCCTGTGCAATGACTGCTGCATAAACTGATTTCTCTCAGCACAGAGTGGCTCTGCTCTGGTGTTTTGGATTCATTCCCACCTGTCCAGTGAAGATCATGGCAGTGGCAGTGTAGACAAGCCTCAAAGGGTTGCCCGACTGCATGGTTGCCAAGGGGCCTCTCACTTTGCAAGCCAATATTAGAGGTGCTGCAGGTTTAGCAGAAATGCACTCACTGCAGGAATTAATTTTTTTCTGAGCTCTATTGGAAAGGAGAAATGAGAAAGGGAAAAGCAGCTGAATCCTCTGCTGTCAGCGTGGGCACCAGGGAATGGCCCTGGAGCACTGGGGGAAGGAGGAGAAGCAGCAGCCTGAGGAATTTACTGGCTCTTTCTGCAGCCAGACAGAAGCTCTCATAAAGGACACCAGTTTAGGAGCTTCCTGGTGCTCAGTGCCTGCTCCAAAGGCTGATCATGACTCCAGAGGAGCTGGAAGGGCACAGAGGGGGAGGCAGCCCAGCAGGCTCTGCTGAGCTGTGGTGCTGTCTCCAGGTCTGGACCTGCTGTGGCTCCAAAGGGTTGAGTCCATCCCGAGCCACGGACAAGGGAAGTCTTGGCTGGAAGTCTTGGTGCTGCCTGCAGGGACTGACAGTTGTATCAACAGGGCTGGAGAATCCCAATGCATCCAGGTTCCCAGTTTGGATCAGGAGGAATGAGCTGTCCCTGTGCTCCAGCAGCAGGAGGTGGCAGCTTTCCTGACCCGACCCCTGAAGGGTTTGAAATGCCCACAGCATCCACCTCTCCCTGCTCCCAGGGCCTGGCTCTGTGTACAGGGGGTGCCGTGCCCTGAACTCCCGGAATGTGGTATTTTTCCTGAAGTCTGACGTGGGAGGTGGGAGCTGGGTGCCAACGGTGTGGAATGTTTGGGGCTGGCTGGCTCCATGGAGCCACGGGCACTGCTCCCGCCGGGCACACTTCCTAGGAAACAGCCGACACGGGATAAGGGATTGTTCCACCTAATTCTTCATTACCACACAGCCCTGTTAATTTGCTGGGTTACCCCCAGGGGATTTGGCATTCCTTGTGCACTCAGATTTTCCTTGAAACTGAGTTCCTTCTCCATCAGACACCCAAATTCTCCCACTCTCCCTATGAGGGACGACACAAGTCCAGTGGAGGGGGAGGAGGATTGGCCCTAGTTCTTATTTAGCCATTTGCTCTTTTTTTTTCTTCCATGTGTTTTTTGTTTTTGTTTTTGTTTTTGGTTTTGTTTTTTTGGGTTTCATTTTGTTTTGGGTTTTTTTTTGGTTGGGTTTTTTTGCTCCCTGTCCTCTCCACTTTCCCTGTTTCTCCACAGTCTCTGCCTCCTGTTCGCCATACCAAGCTACAGATCCAAGCTGGAGGTGCTCAGGCACCAGGGTCTCTGCACGTTTTGGGAACTGTGCTCTGGCCATGCCAAAATCTTGGCATTCCAAGTCTGAGGGAGGACTGGAGATGCCCATTCCCAATTATGTGGGCTCAGCCAGGATCCCTCCTCTCTGCCACAAGGGGAACAGCACTTCAAGCACAAGAAGAAGCATTTTCCCAATGGGTCCAGCTCCTTCCTGAGCTTTTCTGTGCGTTCAGAAAAGCCCAGCCAGGAAGATTTCCATGGAAGGGTCAGCTCTGGCTTGTGTTGGTGACTTGGGAATTGCTCTGCACAGGCTGCAATGGCATTTCCAGTTTAAAACATCCCCTTGAAGCTGAGTTTGCATTTGGATGTAGATGCAAATGAGAACCTAATCAGGTTTCTTTTCTTGTAAATATATTGTTTCTGCTTGGAGGAAACAAAGCACCTGTGTGTGGTTTGTGCTGAGTTTTCTGCTCCTATTTGGGTTTGGATTTCGACCTGCCCATGCAGGACAAACGTTTTGCATCCACAAGATTTAAATGAGCCGGGAGACTTGTTCCCCTCCCAGCCCTGCTGACAGGTTCCAGGCTGCTTGCAGAGGCTTTCCTGAATTGATGATTTCTAGGTCAAGGAGAGTGTTACATTTTTTTGACCGTTTGTCTTGTGCTAATCGCTGTCAGCCCTGAGATTTATGCATGGATAGTGACAGCAGATGGGGTCACTTTTATTAGGAATTCACACACCAGGCAGGGAAAGGGAAAGGCACAGGGGCCTTTTCCAGGTAGGCTGTGGATACTCAGGGACTCCCTGCACTGAAAAAAATTCTGGTTTTAGCAAAGCTTCAGCTTGTGGATTTCCATTATTTCTTGTAATAAATGCATTTACATACAGTTTTTTTCCTTTTTTGATAGTTTTTATGGGAAATTATCCCATTATTGCCCAACATCCACATCTCCTGTGTCTTCCTGAGTGGATGATCCTGAGTGGATTCATCCTGCACTATGAATTGGATTCAAAGGGTCTCCACCTATATTCCAAAGACACCATTGCTTCTTGCAATACAGACCTCTAGAACCCAATATCTATTTACATCCTGTATTTTTTTCCCGGTGGAAGGAAAATTTGCAAATCAGGAGTTGTCAAGAATTCCAGAATAAATCACTGCAGCCAAGGGGCATCTTGTGCTGGGTTGGAGGTGGCGCATCCCTTGCCAGTCTTGAACCCAGCGTGCAGGTGTCTGTCAAACTTCAGATCCTAGGTAATCCAGTGCCTTAATTTTTATTTTTTCAGGACCATATAAATCACATTGTGTTTTTCTGTGTGATGAATGTGATCATTCCAAGGAGCGGGGCCAGCAGAGGCTGCAGAGATGAGGAAGGGCCTGGAGCATCTCGGTGCCCAGGAAAGGCTGAGGGAGCTGGGGCTGTTCAGCTCGAGAGGAGCCCCAGCCGAGAGGGGCCCTCAGCCCTGGGTGTCCCTGTGTGCAGGGAGGGCTCCAGGCAGGGCCCAGGCTCTGCCCCGGGGGCCCAGCAATGGCACCTGAGCAACGGGCAGGGACTGAGCCCAGGAAGTTCCACCTGGACATGGGGAAGAACTTTCCTGGGCGGTGACCGAGCCCTGAACGGATCCCAGAGAGGGTGTGGAGTCTCCTCACTGGAGATATTCCAGACCTGTCTGGACACAGTCTGTGCCATGTGCTCTGGGATGGCCCTGCTGGAGCAGGGAGCTGGCACCAGATAAGCCACTGTGGTCCCTTCCAACCTCACCCATCCTGGGATCTGGGATGTCTCCCTTGCATTTCATCCCCTCTGTTCACAGGAATTTCAAACTTCCCATTTCCAGGCCTTTTCTGAGTTTAGATCTCCTCCCTCCCAGTCTAGATTTGTTCTCATCCATTTCCCTCATCTCATCTTTACTCGTTCCATCACATCCTTAGGGCCCAAATCTTTTTCCTGTCCCTTTCTTTCTCTCCCATTTTTCCATACAGGTGTGGGAGCACTGCAACACCTTTGCAAGTCCTGTCTTTAAGATGGCCTGAACAAATCAACTTGAACCAAGTAACTGTGGTTCAGGACAACTTCCAAATGATTTTTGGAGCAGCGCATTGTGATTTTGAGCCCTGCAGCCACCCAAAAATGCATGATGTGGGACTATAAGAATGTATTCTTGCGCATCAACCTCTGTTTTTGGGGATGTGCCTTGGTGCAGGAGATGGAATGTGTTGGGACAGGGTTCACTGGGGAGGTTAAATCAGCTCAGTCACTCTGTCACCCAAGGGGTGGATTTATCATCAGATTCCCCAAGGTTAAATTGGGTGAAGCCATAAACCAGCCACCAGCTGCCATCGTTATCCCTGGAACACCTGGAAAACATCCCATCCTAGTCTGCTGGGTCGGGGATGGATGTGAGATGTCCCAGCCAGAAACTCATTCAGAGAAGAGGAGCGAGCATCCTCTCAGCCCACTTGGAGCCATGGGAAAGGGGATGAAACAGCCCAGAGCAAACATTTGGTGAGCAGGTATTAAAAAAAAACAGGGAAAAAAATCCCTCTGGAAGCTCCTGAGGCCTGGAGTGATGCAGAGCTGTGGTTAATGGCCACTCCCCGAGGTTTCCCCTCCCACGGAGCACAATTGATTGCAGCGAGATTACGATGCCATTAAAATTCACTCTGCCCATAAACCAACGCCGGGGAAAATGCTGACGTTTATAGCAGCTCCTACAAGAGACATATTTCAGGGCAAAGTGAGTCCTAATGCGAGAACTTTATTTAGGTAAAACAACATCCAGGGAGGGGGGGAGAGGAGGAGGAGAGGTGGTGGCGATTGCAGAGAATTTTATTTCTTTCAACTAATGGGTATAGGGATGCTAAATTTAAAAGACATTTTTAATAAATCTATTGGCCTTTGACAAAATCAATCCAAACCCCATAAACCAAGAAGTCACCCACTTGGTATTAATGAGGCTACATTTGCATTTATTTTTCCTTTACACTAGACAAACCATTAATTTCGTGTTTATGCTTCCTTTGAAGTCTGAATGCTTGGAGATAGATGGCCACATCAAGTCTCCTGCTGCTACATTAATATTTTGCTATAAATGATAAATTTGACCATTTTCTACAACACCCCTTTTTTCTTTAAGAAAGCTGAGAAAATGCGAGCAATAAGTCTTAAGCCCCTGAAAGCTTCGCTGTTTTTTTAAATACTCTGCAGTCATTGATTATTAAAGCAGTCATAGCTTTAACTTGGGCTTGCATTTGATGGCACCCAGCACTGTGCTGCTGTAAATTGAGAGATCTTCATTAACCAATCAGGGGCTCCTTTTTTGCAAATCATCTTTCATTTGACCCATGGAAAAACTGGACACGGCCAAGTCGCCACTGCCTCACCCCCTCCCTGGCCTCTGAAGGCCCCTCCTCACATCTCTGGGTTGCTTCCATGCAAGTTAAGTACATCCTTTTACTCCAGCAGGACATCCAAGGTGCCTTTTCCCAGTTTTGCAGTAATTTACTTTTTTTTTTTTTTTTTTTTTTTTTTTTTTTTTTTTTGGTAGTTATTTTTTTCTTTCTGGATGCTCTATTATCAAAAAACCCCAGCTCCTAGAAACAAAGGGAAAGGCTTTCTGAAAAACTTCCAGCAGCCCAGGTTGATGGGCAGGAAGGAGATTTAACTCCTGCAAGGACTCTTGGAAAGGTCTGTAATATTCCAGAGCCTGGACTCTTCTCCCAAATCCCAGTCCCAGATCCAGAAGAGGGCACAAGTTTGGTGATGCTCCATGTGCCCCTGCCTGATTTGGTCTCAGGATGGGTTTCACGAGCTCAGTATGAGGACTAAACATCTCCCAGGTGGAGTGGGATGGCTGATATCCAAGAGAATTCCTGCAGCCAGCGCAGGGAGTTGTGTGGCAGAGGGCAAAGCTTGGGAATCTCAGAAACATTCCAGGTCCATGCTCTTCCTGAGGAGCACAGAGTGACAGGCAGAGGTTAGATCTGAAAAACGCTAAGGATCCCAGATTCCCTAGAATCCCTAAGGATTCCTAGGCCGGTGTTCACATCTCAGGGATGTTGCTGGGCACAGTTCCCTGGGCTAGGGCACTGTGGGGATAAATCCACTTAGGTGGGATCAGGGAAGGGGTGTCCAGGCCTCCTCCTCCCAGCAGGTCGGACCTCCTCCTGAGACACTCCTGGGAACTTCCCCGGGTATTTCTCATGGATTCTGCACCTTGCAGAACATCAGGATCCGGACTGGCCAGCCCTTGCATAGAATCCCAGAATCATGAAATGGCTTGGGTTGGAAGGGACCTTAGAGCCCATCCAATTCCACGCCCTGCCATTGGCAGGGACACCTTCCACTATCCCAGGTTGCTCCGAGCCCTGTCCAGCCTGGCCTTGGACACTTCCAGGGATGGGGCACCCTTGCACGTGTACTCTAGCAAGGATTTCTATGCTATCAGACCCTCAGCTGCCAAAAGAGAGGTTTTGTGGTCTGTTTCTTGATTTAGGTGCCTAAGCTCTTCCCTCTTCACTGCCGTTATCTTCAGGCAGGGAGGTGGGATGGGAGAGGCAGATGCAGTGGGGCATCTCTGGGGTCCCAGCTGAGGCTGCAACAAGCCCCAGTGTGAGCTGCATGTCTGCAGCAAGTCGGCTTTTGGTTCCCTTCCAGATTCCTCTGGCAGCACATCCCTGATCCATGCCCTGCTGCTGTGGGATGCAAACATTGCATGGGATGCAGGGATGTCAGTGCTCTGCAGTGAGACTGGGGATTAAGAGCTCCTTCAGCTTCAGCCTCTTCCCCTTCCCACTAAATCTTTTATCTGGTGTCTGCCAGGTCTCCCAGCAGCTTTGGTGGTGGAGGATCCGAGCTGGGTTTTCCTCCTTTCCCGAATCTGAGCTGCTCTCTGCACACGCTCCCTAAACAAGGAGCAGGGCCCTGAGAATGAACTAGCAGATTAAACATCACTTTTTTTGTGGGTTGGTTTATTTTATTATTTTTTATGAAGCATCTTTTATAGCTATGCTGGGGTTAGATTTCATCTAACCCTTGTTTATTTTCTTTGCCAGCCGGAGTTTATGGAGGAGGGAAGGGATGTTATATCAATAGGGGAGTGGCTATTGACACTTGCTGCTATGAAGTGCCTTTATGTGCTTTCAAATGGCAGGATTATGCTCCGGATGGCTCCGTGCCGGAATTGTCTCCTGCTCCATTAACAGCTGAGAGATGGAGGCGTGAACTGATCGTGGGGGTCTGACATGAAGGAGGGATGAATATTGAACGGGTGAGTTGCACCCACTCTGTCTCTTTTCCCTCTTTTTTTAAATGAAGAAAAATTCCTACTATTGTGGATGCGCTGAAATTCAGCCTGCTGGGATTCACACCTCCCTTCCAACAAACCCTTGTGCAGCACAGTCCAGTGCATCCCTAGCTAAGAATGCCTGAGGGTGGTGAGAAAACCTTGAGACCTGGTTCTTACCAGTTCTAATTTCTCCTCATTCTCATTCAGCTATTTCACATTCAGCTCCCGGTGTCTGGACTTGGAAGGTTCCCATGTCCAGGCTTCACACAAAACCAGTTTAATGAGAAACACACCTAAAACAGCAATAACGCCTGCATTCAGGTCATGGAAGGATGGGATATCTCAGGAAGAACATGGATCTCAGCAGAGTCCCGTTTGAGTCTCCCAATTTGGGCAGCAGCTCTGCTGAACACAGTCCTGAGGCAGGGTTTGTGTCCGTGGATCTCTCCCAGCATCCAAGATTTGAAGCTCGGTGTTCAGCCCTGCTCCAGCTGTTTTTGCCTGCTGTCCTGCCAGCTGCTCACACTCTGCAGGCAGTGGATGTCCTCTGGATACATCCATGGATTTTTCCTTTGCCCAACAAGTCTGAACATGCTAAAGATCAAGTGAATGTGGTTGGCACTTCCCGCCAATAATTAGAAATGAAAGCAAGCATGAAATAAATGTCTGGGTTATTCTCATGAAAAATTGAGACTCAAGCAGGGATTTCAGAAGCCAGGCTTCTGCCTTTCATTTCAGATTTTGGCCTCTTTTTGCCTTTGAAAAAAAGGAAAATGTAAGTGTACTGTCTGGGAGCTGGGAACCTCTCCTGCCCCAGGCTTCTCGCTGTCATTGATGTCTCTTCTCATGCCGCAGGAGTACCAGTGCTGGAAAAGGGCTGAATCTGGTGGCGAGTCTGGATCACTGGGGATCCTCCCCACCCCTTCCACATGCTCTGAGAAGGGAGGTTAACTGAGGAGAAGATGCTTCCCTGTATCCCTCAAAATCTGCCTTTGAACAGAGCTGGGTTTGCAGCCACAAACCAAAGGAAACCTCCCAAGCCACAAGAACAAATGGAATAATAAAGCCCAGATAATTTGAATGGGGGTGGTTATTAAGGGTTTTGCTGCTCCCTGGACCTGTTAACTCGTCCTGCCCAGGGGCAGTGCACCCTGCTGGGAATAACCAACTTTGGATCACCCATTTTCCCCTCTGGCCATCCGGTTTCTGTTGTGTTCATGAGAGAATAAAGTTACCAGCATCATCCCAGCTCATCCCAGCTTGAATTCTCTGCCAGACCTGGAGCTGGGCTGCTCAGAGGAGCAGCAGGCCCCCACTGGTGGCCCCTGTCAATCCTGATTCTGCTTGTGGAGGGAAATGGAGCAGAACCTCTTTCCTATAAAGACCAGAGAATCCCAGAATGGTTTGGGCTGGAAGGGACCCTTAAGGCCATCTCATCCCACCCCTCTGCCATGGACAGGGACACCTTCCAGCAGAGCAGGCTGCTCAGATCCTCATGGAGAGGATCCATGACCTGCATTATGAGGCATTGGCAGATCACCCTACTCCAGATATTTCCATGGAGTGACACCATCAATTAATTCCCTTGTCATTACATGATTCATTATCAGACCTCAGGATCTGGATTTTAGCTGCTCCGCCGGTCAGAGTCATCATTCCCTTATTCCTCAGCAGATCAGGAGCAGTTTTTCTTACTCTCACTTCCCCCTGGAGCCAGCACCTTCTCAGCCAAGGAATTTTGGGAATGGGAGAGCTCTGGTGTGATCCAGAAGGACACGATGTCTTTGCCCTGCTCCCACTGCAGATGGCACAGGGAGGGGGAAATCCCAGAGATCCCATGTGCTCCATGCTTGTTTCGCTCAGGGTTTGCTCCTTGTCCAAGAAAAGCCACTCAACGACCCTGGTGCCACAAACTTTTTCCATCTCCTCATGAGAATGATGACCTGGACTCCTCTCCTCCATCCATTGAGTCCCAGGGGTGAGTGAGCCAGAGCCAGAGTCCTGCAGCTCTTCCTGCTGGAGGGGAGGTGAGCTGTGATGGGTTCTGCCCGCCCTTCCAAACCAGAGCCACAGAGATGGGAAGGGAGGGAAATGGGGGGAAAAGGGAGGAAGGAGACACAAAGGCTGATGCTTTGCTAGAAAGGGAACACAGCAATCCCCAGTCTAATTTCTGCCCTTTATTCTGCATTACAATATCTGCAGACTTCCAGACTGGACACGATGCCGGAATCAAGGCTGAAATTACTTTTCAGCCATTCATTCATAACTGTTGTGTTTA
>VZTG01010141.1:688696-769552 GCA_013397845.1 Melanocharis versteri | reverse complement strand
TCCATTTATTAAAAATGTGTGTGTTAAAAAAAAAAAAAAAAAAAAGAAGAAGAAGAAGAAGAAGGAAAAAAAGAGGGAGAGAGAAGGTGGGGGAAACAAAAGTAAATACAAAAAGAGAAATGTTAACATGTGTGGCACAGAATGTGTATGGCAGACAAAGCTCTGCTTGTTCTGCCACAAAGGCTTTGAAAAGCAGGTGTCATAGCAGCTGTACAAGGTTAAAGCACAGGGACCATTATGTACAAAATGAGGGAGTCTTTATCCACAGTCTGCTTCAGCTCTTAAGAATGTGCTTCCTATTGTGCCAGTGTTTGCTGGAAGGACTCCATCTATACAATGGAGAAATTTTTCATTCTCACCTTCCCCCCAACCTCCGTTCCACCATCCAAATCTACAGTTATGGATATAATACAGACCTCTGGCATTCAAGGTCCTCATTGCCCCACACTTCTGAAACAAAAGCTATTGTGCTGCACCATGAAAGGCGCCTGCGGCAGAATAAAGCCCTTCAGCAGAGGACCCTGAGAGAGTATTTGTGAGGCTCTCTCCA
Source organism: Melanocharis versteri (assembly GCA_013397845.1). Classification (NCBI taxonomy): domain Eukaryota; kingdom Metazoa; phylum Chordata; class Aves; order Passeriformes; family Melanocharitidae; genus Melanocharis; species Melanocharis versteri. The sequence continues at coordinate 769,002 of VZTG01010141.1, read as the reverse complement.
AAGTTAAAATCCTGGTGAAAACAAAACACTTCCAATTAAAAATGTTCCCTCACTTTGTTTTGTGTGGTTCGTTTCCTTTGCTCGCTCTCCCCCTCTCAGAGATGTCCAGAGAGAAGCTCGTACAAAAAGGCAAGTGACCTGTCCTTGTTTTCGCTCTCAAAGGGAAAGATGGAAAAGCAGGAATGCACGGCTTGGGAGACAAGCAGCATTATTAAAAGAAAGAAGTTGGAAAGCAGGCCAGGAAGCATCTTCTTCCCAGTGGGCAGTGGGATAGGCTGATGTGCTCTGAAGCACAAGGTATGAGCTCAGCAATGACACACATATTTTGGTATTAACAAGGGGGTAACAGAACTATCCCATTCCCAACTTTTCCATGTCCTTCCCCACAGCACGTCCAGCGTGCCTCAGGTGTCTCCTAGAGGCAGCAGAACAGATGGTCCCCATATTAATGACTTGTCCCCTGGGCTTGTCTTTCAGATGTAGCCATGTCACAGGCATGGAGCTGGCTCCTGTGGCCCATCCCCAACCCAGAGCAACCCTGCCAAAAATGAACGCTCAACCAAAGCCTGACACCATCAGAGATCTGTGAGCACTTTGCTGTCACCCCCAGGAGATGCCACTGGGACAAACCCAACCCCTTATTTCAGAAATATTCACAGAATCCCAGGATGGGTCAGGCAGGAAGGGACCACAGCGGTCACCTGGTGCCAGCTCCCTGCTCCAGCAGGGTCATCCCAGAGCACAGGGCATAGACTGTGTCCAGACAGGTCTGGAATATCTCCAGTGAGGAGACTCCACACCCTCTCTGGGATCTGTTCAGTGCTTGGTCACTGCACAGGAACGAAGTTCTTCCTCCTGTCCAGGTGGAACTTGCCAGGCATCAGTTTCCCATTGCCTCTTGTCCCTGGGCACTGAGGAGGTCGCACATATTTTCCCTCTTGAGCTGCCATTCCCTTCTTTCCATGGGACGTGTTCCCATGTTTGTGGTGTGATCCTTACTGGCTTGCACACCCTTCCCGGGCTCTGGAAGCATCGGAGTGTAACTGAGCAGGCTGGAATCTGCTGAGTGTGACCGAAATGAGAGGGACACCCAAGCAATATTGAGCTGGCAGGGAGCTGATGTCCCCAGGGAGGTGATTCACCCCCACAGGGGGTACAGTGAGGTGCTAGAGGTGGAAATGCCTGGGTGTGAAGGGGGGTGTGTGCAAGGGTGGTTGTGTTAGACACCTAAGATGTGTGCCTCAGATTTCCCACATTTATCAGTGTCTTTGGGATTGGAGAGAGCAAAACAGGCAAGGCAGAGACAGTTTGAGCTTGATTTGTCTGTAGCTGGCTATTTTCTGTATGAATTTTGGATTTAGTGCGTGTCTAGTGGGGTGTGGAGCCAGGCAAGGGAACCTTTGTCTCCGCAGCTCCGCAGCCCATGGCGAGCACGACTTGGTGTAAATAATGTCCCTTTGAGAGCACTGCCTGGCCTGTGACACCAGCCCCAGCCAGGCTGTGCATCCAGGATGCAGAGTGGGACCTGCACTGATAAAGACGAGGAGTTGAGCCCCAAGACCCCTTGCACTCCAGCAGGTGACAAAGGCTGGGGTTGTTCTTCCATCCTTTCAGGCTTGGGTGGGAGCTCAGGCACCAGCAGGGAGTCCCTAGGTAAGGATCCCCCTCCTGCTCCTCTCCAATGTTCCCCATTCCCTGATGGCCTCCCCTGCAGTAGGAATGTGTTTCCCATCAGCACCTGCTCAAGGTTCTGGCACTGCCTGGGACACGTGTGACCAGGTGCTGGTGTGACACCCTGGTTGTTGAGCTCTGTGCATGCACAGCCTTGGTGGCATCTACCTGGGTGTGATTCAAGTTACAAATGCCAGGAGTTAAGGACAGAGAGCGGGATAGAAAACCAGAGAGGGTGTGTGGAGGGTGGCCCTCCATAACCAGGATGGCCACAGAATCCCAGAATGGTTTGAGTTGGAAGGGACCTTAAAGCTCATCCTGTTCTACTCCCTGCCATGGGCAGAGACACCTTCCACTAGCCCAGGTTGCTCCAAGCCCCATCCAGCCTGGCCTTGGACACTTGCAGGGATGGGGCAGCCACAGCTGCTCTGTGCCACGGCCTCGCCACCCTCACATGGAGGAATTCCTTCCTAGAAACTTATCAGCTTCTCTTGACACTTTGCCATCAAATGAGTCACAAAATTCCTTAAGGAACCTTGTTCCCAAATTGTGAGAAGCATTTGAGCCTCTCTCTGTGTGCTCCCAAATGTGTTTTATTTATGCTGCATTTTAATCACCGGGGTGCTTTTTAAACACTGCTTTTAGGGAGCTGTTGCTGTCACTGTACCTTTACCAGGTCTATTCCCAGATGGATTTTCCTCTGGCACTGGTGTTAGCATCCCACTCGTTCCCGTGCAGTGCCAGTGACACTGTGATTCTGGAGGAGTTAATCCCAGCTGGCAGCTGGACCATTTCCACGAGCCCAAGACTGAATTAATGCCAGGCGTGGGGGAAGGGTGGACATCACGGCTTGGCTTCTGGACATGGAGGTCTTTTGAGTATGAAACCCAACACTTGGGGCCACCAAGGCAGAGTGACAACTGCACTGCCAGTTCCCTCTTTGTGACACAATCATCCCCCTTTCAAGGTGTACAAACGTCCTCTAGAATGAAGATCCAGTGGCAAACAGTCCAGGAACAGTTCTTCTGCCTCTTGGCACTATCACCTTCCTCAGAAGAGACTTAGATTCACAGTTCTTGTGTGGTTTGCAGGCAGAGGGAGAAATGGAGCCAGGAAAGCAGCTGATGTCAAGAAATGAGCTAATGAAGGGAGATCACAAAGTGTGCAACCCCAGACGCTTCTATCTTTCTCTCCAGTTACCTTGGTAACTGGGTAGTGATATGATGTTGCTTGGTTTTGTATCCTGCAAGTAAAAGAAGCTCAAAGTACCCACCACTGGCAAAAATATTGGGAAGATATCACATTCATCTACAAAACAACAATTAAGTTATGGCCTTGCTAGATGCTGTATCGAAGGGGGGATGTATCTCCCCCAAAGCCTGGATGAAATGACTTCTATTTTCCTATGAGCCAGCAATTTAGTGCAGCTTTTGATGGGATTTCTCAGGGCCAAATCAAAGGGATCACCCCAGGATGGCTCTTTTCAGGGACATGGCTCACTGAGGCTCTACATCCTTTCCTCTGTAGGCCTTTCTGCTGATGATAATGCTGGTTAAAGGCAGATACGGACTCCGGGTGAACAGAAACAGGCTTACACCACGCGTGATGGACTTTCTTAGGGGGGACGTGGAAAACCCAGCAGCTGCCAGGGGTGTGGAGACCCCTCTGACATGAGAAATGACATTTGGTGTCAATGGTGGGCCTGGGCAGGGGTGCATCCAGTGACCTCCGTGGGGAAGGGGCTGTTACGGACTCACTGGAGCTGCCAGGAGTTCATTCTTTCCCCAGCTCTCAAATATTGAGACATTCCTTCTCTCCAAGGCATTCAGCAATGCTGCTGCATCCCAGTAACTTTCCCCAAGACTCTGGCTCTACTCAACCCCACTGGGTGGGGTAGTTTGGAGTGGTCAGGATGGAAATGCACTTTTTCCCAGCCACTCTACCTGACCAACCAGCAGCTCTCGCTCCTGTATTCCCATTTTCCAGCCCCATTTGTGGCCCCCAGCCCTGAGGTCTGGGGCAATGGTGTCACCCAGGTGTCTCCAGGGCATGATGCTGTCACACGGTCTGGAGAAATCCGCAGTCTGCTTCCCACTGCTTTGGTCTTCCTGGTCCAAGCATTTCCCTGGTCTCATTATAAAACCTGTGGCAAATTGTTGAGATGAAATTCTCCCTGTAAGTCAAGGACTCCAACAGGAAAAGGAGGTGAGAAAAACAGTTCAAAGGGGAGAAATTCACCCAGGAGGGGAGGAAGCAACACTCATCTGCTGAGGGGGGAAAAATGCCCAAATAACTTACTTAATTCTGAATATCATCTCCTTCCCAGCCTCTGCACCTGCAGGCATTGAAATGGGGAGGGAAAAGTTAGGCTGGGTGTCTTGTCAGCTCTGGATGTAAAATCTGGACAGCCAGAATTTTACAGGTAAACCCAGAGCCTTTGGGGGAAATGGGAATGGCATCTTTGCACCGGACTCTTTTGCCATTCCCATGCTTCCTGTGCATTTCTGCAAAGCCCTGCGAGTGGGACTTGGAGACTCGGATACTCAGAGCCAGTGGGAGGTTGGCTTTAAGAAAGGATGTCTTGGAGAGGGGCAGGGCTGGATTCAGGGAGTTGTCTCCTTCTGTATCCAGGTGGAACATCACGGGGCTCAGTGGAGCTGGTGAAGGTCTGTAACAAAAAATTCCAAACTTGGCTGCAGGAAAAGCACATGGCTTGCTTTTGGCAATGCTGCAAAGAAGTTAAATTCAATTTAAAAAATCAAATAAACCACATTTCTGGCTGGATATTAGTTTAGAGACTGATCATGGCTTTAAACAGGCAGAGAATAGGGTGAGATTTGACATCAGGAAATTCTTCCCTGTGAGGGTGGCAAGGCCCTGGCACAGGTTGCCCAGAGAAGCTGTGGCTGCCCCTGGATCCCTGGAAGTGTCCAAGGTCAGGCTGGACAGGGCTTGGAGCAACCTGGGACAGTGGAAGGTGTCCTTACCCATGGCAGGGAGTGGAACTGGATGGGCTTTAAGGTCCTTTCCAACCAAACCATTCCATGATTCCATGATCATGGGATATCTGTATGCGTAATTTATGTCTTATTTCTTTTTCCAAACACTGACAGTTGATCAAGGCCTCCAAAACATGGAAATTAAAAAAAGAAAAAAGTAGAACAATTATAGTGCTGTGGTTACCAACCTTATTTTCCTGCATAAATCTCTAATATTTGCCTTTTAAAGGCAAAACTGAACTGTCATTACAGAGAGAACGGGCAGGGAGACAGGGCAGAGGCAGCAGCAGCGAGCTGAAGTCTGTGAAATCCCTGCGCTCCTCGCACAGCCCCAGCCACTGCTGTGCGGCGAAGCACACGGAAAATGCAGATCAGACATGGATGGAGTGGCCCAGAGCTGGTCCCTGCCACGGCTGGGGGGTGTTCTCCTTTCCCAGAGCCTGGCTGTGCGTTCAGGGCTGCCCAGCCCACGGCCACTGGCGACGGCTCAGCCCGACAAGTCAATAAAAAGGAGGGAAGAGGGAGAAGAGCAACAACGCACCTGAAATGGGCCGGAAAGGCTGGAAAGCCTAAGTATGTAAAGCCTGGCTAAGCAGGGTTTGGGGGGAGGGAGCAGCGATGAGGAGGAGGAGGAAGGTGGACTAGCAGCCTTTTCAGAAATATATTTATTTTTCAATCGGCGTCCAGTGGTCGCGCAGTGTCTCAGAAGAAGCAGCAGAGTTCTCCCAGCAATTAACCCCATCCCTCTGCCGTGCCCTCAGGGTGCCCGGCCGTGTGGGCACCGCCGGCCCTTATCTTTGTGCCATCTCCTCCCAACGCCAGAGCAGGGGTCTGCCTGGAAAACCGCAGAAATTTCCTCCAGACAATAAAATGATTCAATTTACTGCCGATAATAGGGGAAGTCCATCAGGCAGGGTGAGAATTCGGGCTGCCGCTGCATCGCTGGGTTTCTGCTGCCATCCTGTGGCCGCCGCCGCCCTTATTTTTGCCTGGGAGATTTTTGGTTTGAGGAAGGTGGGAAGAGACCACAGAATCGTGAAATGTCCTGAGCGGGAAGGCGCCCGCGAGGGCCACATGTCCCTCATGTCCCTCATGTCCCCCTGGGCTGCCCTTCGGGCTGGGGCTGCTGCTGGCACCTCTCTGCCACATGCACTCAAACACCTGGTGCTTTCACCCTGCCGACCTGATGGTTTTGCAAAAATCTTTTGTTGGGGAAGCTTCCCCTGAGTTTGGATCTGCAGGGTTGATCTGTGCTCTTCTCCACTGTCAAAAGTCCTTTTTTTCCACCTTGGCTCGGCGTGTTTGCATCACTCCTACAAATCATGAGAGCTCCATGGACTGTGCAATTCCCAACAAGAAAAAATAATGATAAATCTTTGTGTATTCAGGTCACAGCCCAGAGATCTCTTTTATTGGGATCAATTTAAAGCCAACACCTGCCAGACACCGCGTGCAGGGTCAGGCTGCTCCCACAGTGACACAGTGACAAAGTGAGAGTCCCTGGTCACATCCCATCCTCAGGGTCTGCAGGATCTCCTCCTGCAGCCTGGGCCTCGGGGGGAAATTAATTCCTCAAATGTTTGTGGGTTGCTTTGCAAACACAGAACCCTGGAAATACGCTGGATATGGCCAGTGACAATATTTACAGGGGCTTTTTTGTCAAAGTGATCTCTGCAGGAGAAACTTTGTCGTTTCTTCAGATGTGAAGGTTTTTAGCAGTTCCATCACTTGAAAAAATAATGTAGAAGAAAAAGAGGAAAATAGGGAGAAAAGAATAGGAAAACCCAGGGAGGACTCTGGAGTTTTACCCTGGTTTGCCCAGTGAAGAGGAGGAGATGGGAGAAGGTAACTGGGAGGAGAACAGGTTGCACAAATCTTGACATTCCCACCTGAGGAAGGAGCTTTGGCCGATAAAAACGCAATAATTTGACATTCGTGTCTTTTTTTTTTTTTTTTTCCTGGAAAATCAACACGGGATGTGTATTAAACACCCTGAGACTCTGAAATGGGGGTTCAGGCAGCCTTGCACTAAATGGATTGCACAGACACATCTCCACTCTGCCTACTGGAATTACGTGCAGCCCCACTTTGGTTGACTTTCCAGAAAAGTTTGCCTAAAAGTCTGACTTAGGAATTTTATAAATAGAAAATTGAACATTTTATTAAAGGAAAAAAAGAAGGTACCTGCTTTTCTTGAAGGAGCAACAGTCAGCAGTGAAGGATACAGACATGACAAAAACAAGGGGAAAACGTATTTTTCTACAGCAAAATTACACTTTCCTTTGTGAATTTCTTTTCTACCTATATGGAACTTCAATGGATGCTTTTAGTAAAAAAAAAAAAAATCATTACTAATGATTTAAAAATGCAAATATGCAATGCAAAGGATCTGCAGGCATAACCTCTAATGGGCTGGGGACTTCTTTTCCCTCTGGGCAAGGACTTTTCCTTCTCTTGCAGCATGACCGTGGCTTTGGAATTCCTGGCCTGTGGGGAAAGCTGACCTAGAGAGGGAAAATAGATCCTGACTCAGTCAGGGGATGGTGGAAGAGTTGACTCCTGGCCCCTTGTCCCCAGTGGATTTGCTGGAGCCTTGCAGGGACATCCACCCTCATTCCTCACATGCTGCATCTTCCCTCTTCTATTCATCCTAAAATCAGACTCATGAAAACCCCTCCTTTTTTTTGTTTTTTCCCTCTATGCAGAACCCTATAAAACAGACTGAAAGGCACCTTGAGAGGTCTTCTAGTCTGGCCTACACAGGTTTTCTTGGAAGTAGGAGGGAAACAAGAAAATAATATTAAAAAGTGGATGATTTAGAGGAGTGTCCAGGCTCTTTCCACCCCCAACGCAGGAGAGTCTTGCCAGGGTAAATTTTGTCTTTCCAAAGCAACTGGAGATACACAATTGTTCTCTTCAATGCCAGGCTTCAGGTCCTGGGAAAGCTGGGGGCTGTATTATTTGCAAGCACAATTCCTGAATTTCCAGGGGGAATCTGTTGGTGTCAAAGCAATGAGAAGGAAACAAAGGCTTGGAGAGGAAAGGCTGGGAATGCTGTTTGTGACAGATGCGCCTGAGCCTCTCGATTCTGGCCACAAAGCCTGACACAGGAATTTGCCATCTGTTTGGGCTTTGGATGGTAAAAATCACCCTCCTCCCTCCCCCCACAATGATCTGCTGCTGCTGGAGCAGGTTTAACATGGATTTCTGTGTGTAAGAATGATGGGATTGGCACGTGATGGCATTCCAGTAGGTCACCTCATGGCTGTGGCATTCCAGGGGTGGGATGGAGCTGCAGGGGTCATTTCTGCTCCTCTGGGGAGCTCTTGGCTGAGCAGGAACACTGGTCCATGCTGGGATGTTGCAGACAGGTGAGAGGAGCTGGGATGTCACTGGTTTCCCTCCGGGAATCACCTCCCGGGGAATCTCTTCAGACTTCTTGCTTTGGTGGGAATCCATGCTGCAAAGGGGGATTTGGGAAGAGAGAAGGTTTTCCAAGAAGGCTGAAGATTAGGATTTGGTCCTGGGATGGCTCAAGTGGATTTGAGCTCAGAGATGGCTGGTGGGGGTCAAGTGGAGTTTTTATGGTGGTGGCCAAGAGGTTGAAAAATGCCGTGGTTTTGGGCAATCATGGAGAAGTAGAGCACCAGGACATGTTTATGGGAAATCATGGAGAAGTAAAGCACCAGGACATGTTTATGGGAAATCATGGAGAAGTAAAGCACCAGGACATGTTTTTGGGCAATCATGGAGAAGTAGAGCACCAGGACATGTGTATGGGCACTGACACCATGACACAGAATTGTGTCTCCTGTGAGCAGTGGGGAAAACCATTTTGTATCCTGGAAACCACTGAATGGGAACCTCATCCCTGTGATAAGCTGATCCCAGTTCAGTCTTAGCTCTGTTCCTGCCTTGGATGTGGCAACCAGAACACTCCAGCTCTGGACTCCTCACAGCCTCTGTTCTTCCAGAGCTTTCCAACATCGACTTCCAGAGCCTGGGATTGAAAAACCATTCATGATTTCTTCAATATGTAGAAGCCGAAAAACATCAGTGCTGTGTGGCCCAAAACTGCATTTAGAGTTGATTTGATTTGTCAGGTGACCACTACACATCAAATTTATATACTTTAATTTATATAATATGTATTTATTTACTTAAATTAATTCTTCCTGTCTACCTCTCACAAGCAGAAAACTCTTCCATGTCTTGTTTCCAGTATGGGAATTAATGAAGAGGGTGGGATTCAGTACATCAGAATGCCTTGGGATGTTTGAGGAGCAGCGTGACACCACCTCTGAAGTCCTTTTGTGTGTAAAACGGGACTTTTCCAGGCAAGTCCTCCTTCACTGAAGTCAATGAAGTCTGAGTGTCTCACAACAAGATTCTGCAGCTTCACTTGACTTTTAACCTCAGCCTCTGCTTTTCTTGGCTTTTAAGTAATTAAATATTCACCCTCAGTGGTTTATCAGCACAAGAGGGTTTGTAGTGAGGAATAATAATAATAATAATAATAATAATAATAACAATAATAATAATAGTAAACAACCATTGTAGACTGGATGGCGTTGAAATTGTGTAACAAATACAGGATTAGTGAATATGATTTATGGAGAGACAATATATAATCATCAAATGGTTTGAGATAGAAGGGACCTTAAACATCCTCTTGTTCTTCACCACCTGCTCTAGACACCTTGCACTAGACCAGGTTGCTCCAAACCCCGTCCAACATGGCCTGGAGCACTTCCAGGGATGAAGGGGATAACTCCTGTGTCACTCGGAAGGAAGACGACAAAAGTGGCACACGTGATATTTGTATACAAATTCAGGAGGGGAAATGACATAAAGTGATGAAGAAATTATTTCAGGTGGAAAACGCCTGTCCATCCAAACCTGGGAAAGAAAGGAAATGAAACTGGCTGGCAGCAAGAGCATCCATTTCTGGACAGGCAGACTTTGGAAAGGCCCTGTGTGGTTGTAGGATCTTGTCCCTGGGACTAGCCCCACCTGCTCCATCGTGGACACCAGTGCTGTTCAGATCACACCACTTTTGTTGTCACTCAAAGCCATGAAAGTAAAGCTAAATACACACATGAGTTTGGGCAGTACTTACATTCTTCCTTGGAAAGCGCTGTTCCAGGAGATCCGCTGCTCAGGAATGTATTAATTGCAGTTAATTGCACAGGTGTTTACCTTGTAATGGTGCGGTGACACCAGGTCCTGGATCTGCTGCCTGGTCCTTGTTCTTCCTTGCTCACAGTTGTCTCTGTCTGGGTTGTCTCCCTTCAGTGACTTGATTTATTCCCAAATCTTCTGTTCCCAAAAACCAGCAGACTTTGGAACAGCCTACACAGAGAAGGTGGGGCTGCCTCAGCTCTGGAAGTGTCCAGGGCCAGGTTGGAGGGGCTTGGAGCAACCTGGGCTAGTGGAAGGTGTCCCTGCCCATGGCAGGGGGTGGGACTGGATGGGCTTCTTCCAACCCAAACCATTCCACGATTCCATGATCCAGAGAGGATACATTGGCCAAAGCGCTCCCAACTCGGTCTGTACACGCGCCCAGGTGCCAGTTCTGGGTGCTGCAGCCCCTGGAACCCCCTGGTGAATGCACCTGAGCTGGGGACCTTTCAGTGGGGGGCAGTTTTAAGTCTCCGATAGAAATACGAAAGGCTGCAGAATTGAGTTGAGTTGAGGTTGGATGGAAAAAGGGCTTTCCCTAAACGTTCCAGCGATATCTCTGGTGTGGCTGCTCCTTAATGCAAACCAGGGAAACAACCAGTGATTCATGAGTTCTGCTGAGCTCTTTGTGGTGGACAAAAGCTCCTCCTGCCCACACACGTCCCCCAGCTCTTCCTGGGGATGGGCAGGGGAGAAGCAGCTGAGAGATTGTGCGGAGCTCACCCTTCCTGAGAAGCTGCTTGTGCTCGGACCTGTCCAAAGAGCTGTCGTGGTGGAGCTCGTGGGCTTGTGCAGGGAAAGTGCTGCTCGCTGCTCCGTGGAGACCCTGAGAGCGGGAAGCTGTGGGTGTTGTTGTGATGTGTTGGGACAAGCAGGGTGACACTGCTGCCTGCGCCCTTCTGTCTGACCCTGCCCCTCTGAGTCAGCCCCTCCGCCCAGCCCTCCCTGCAGGATTGCGAAACATCCTCTCTCTCTAAATTTCCTGGTGTGCCCAGCAGTTCTGGGACAAAGCTGGCTGTGCCATTCCGTGTTGGAGGTCACGTCATTTTGGAAGGCGTGACTTTTGGGTGTGGTCTGGCTCTTTCATGGCAGCTGCCTTTCTCACCTGATGACTGACACTGGCAAGTCAAACTTCGTGACAGAAGCCATGGCCGAGTAACAGTATTAGAGCTCTTCAACCTCATGTAGGTAATGAAAATAATAAATAAATTTTTGAAGGCATGTAGCTAAAACAATAAAATCATGGGAAAATATATTTTGGCTGGACCACTACATTTTTTTCTGAAGTCTCCTCTCCTCTCCTCTCCTCTCCACTTTTAAACCTCTTTCTGTTCTTACAAGCACAGTTAGGAATGGAAATGCCATTTTGAAATGAAAACTAGAGAAAGTTTTCACTTGGCCTAATTTCATATGAAGATCTTGGCTTTTCCCTCCTCAGATGTTTAAAACCAGGCCCGGCAGAAACTTCTCCTGAGCTCACCTGCTGCCACACTCCTCCCAGTACTATGTTTTCCAGTGGTTTTGCTCTTTGCAAAAGCCCCACACAAACTGAGTCCCCTCCAGCCCCCCAAAGCCTTTATAAATAACTTCTACAGCACCACTTAGCCCTGAGAGTGGCTAAGCCACTGTTCCAGGTGGGTTTACCTGATTTCAGGTGTATTTGAGACTCGCTTTCCAAGCTCTTTTTTCCTGACTTTTGGCAGGTGCTGTGCCTGGCAATTTATCTCCTTGGCCATGCAGGAGTTCAGGAGGCCAGGAAGGAGGGATGCAAACAAAGGTGTTATTACCATGTTACTTGGCTCCCAATGGCCAGAAGAGATGCAAGTCTTTTGGCACAGTGGTACTTCTTCCCTCCAAAAAAGAAGAAGAAAAAAAAAAAGAAAAAAAAAAGGAGGAAAAAGGACTTTAATTGAAGCCTGCAATGTTGTATAAATGGAAGATCTAAGTTTTAATTGAAAAATAATTATAACCACTTAATCATTTTAAATGAGGGCTGTAATTGCAGTCAGTTCATAATAGCCAAATACAGACACTTAGATTCCTGCAATAAAGCAGGGATGGTACAGCTTGATTTGCTAATAGCTCTTCCACTTCTCTCCTCTTTTGTCTCAAAGATTAATTCAGGCAAGGGCTATTAGTGCCGTTAATTGGTTCTGCAATTTAGACCTTGTGCTTGTGAATGAGTGACTGATGCAGACCCATCAGCCAATAATGTGAACACTTTGTCAATGTGTTCCTCATTGTCCGGCTCCGCAGAACTCCCCCGGCAGCTCCTCCGCCACCCAACCCCGGCTCCCCGGAGGGATCAGGAGGAGCGGGGCTCCTCCGGGGTGAGGGATTCACTTAGCTTTAGATAGGTCACACAGATGTCTTTGGAAGCACGGCCGGCTTATGAATAAAATAATTAGGCAGTCCAGGCGTCCTCCTTGGCAGGGACAAATCCCATATTCAAGATAAATCTACTCCACTGTGCTGGAAGCAGGAGGTTCAGTGGGGTTTGTGAAGGTGGTGGGGACACGTGTTAGAGGGAGAGTGGACGCTGCAGGCGGGAAGGGGCTGGTGGCTCCAGGCAGCACCCCGGGAGGGGTCCCCTTCCCACGAACAGCAGCAAGGCTAAAGTGAAGCTAAATCACTTAAATTCCAGAGAACAGCACAAACTCTACATTTTAACAGGTGTTATTTTCTGCGTAAGGAGTCACAGCATCGGCGATGGGCAGTGGGCACAGCTGGAGGGACTTGGAGCAGCTCGTGGTGTCATTCCTTAGAAAAACACCCAGGGCAGGCTTTGTCCTTGCTGTATCCCTGTCATGTGAGATGATCGAGATGAGTTACACAGGTCACATCAAGCTGGGAAGTTTAGGTGGTTGTAGGAGTTCAGTCCTTGGCTATTTTCACTGTGAGATCCTCCCAGCAGAGAAAACTGTCCTTTTTGTTAAGGTTAGGAGACGCTTTTCCCAGGCCTTCCAATTTGATCGAATGCAAGCTGAATTTATTCTTTGAGTTAATGTATTGACCACAATACTTGGCTGCCATGAGTCTTTTCGGTCTCCAGGCGATCCCGGAGGTGACAAACACAGGGAGTGTGTTTGTGCTCTGGACTCAGGCTCTATATTTAGCTACGTGATACTGGGAAAGCTTTCCGTGATTAAGTTCTGTTGACCGATACCGAAAGTAATTAACAGCCCCAACATGGAGCGGGTGAGGTGTGGCACCAGGACTGGGTGTCACTGGGCCCAAAAAATGTCTGGGAGCGAGAGTGGGTTGTGAAAGCACATGAATCACCAATCCTGTTCTTTTGGGGGAAAAAAAGGAAAATGGGGTAGCGTTCCATTTAAACCTGAGGACTGTTTGGAGTTGACTTTTTCCCTGGTTGGTGTCTAATTTTGGGCATTAATTTCATGAATGATGTGTAAGAAACATCGGTATTAGACACAATATTTTCAGAATTGATGACTGAGGCTCTGGGACAAATAATCTTAAGTGAGAGTGACATCTCCCTCGGAGCTTCGTGAGTAGAGCTGCTCTGCTTTGGACATGGGAACAGGCTGGGCGACTTCCCACGGTTCCCTTCTTGGATCTCTCAAAAAGGTGAAGGACCAAAATAATCTCTGGGAGATTTTGCTCCCACGACAGGTTGGATCTCCTTCAGAAGCAGCTTTACTGCTAAGTCCTCAAGGCTTTGAGGCCAAGCATCTGGGAGAGACTCCAGGGTCCTTGAACAAGGGTAAATTCAGCCAGGTGACAGAGGTCCACTCCTTCATGCTTCCTCCTGACCTTCCACTTCCACCCCGGAAATGTCACCTCACTGAGCTCCTCTTCTCCTGAAGGTGCCTCCTTGACCCCTCCATGTGCTCCATGTTTCTGGCATGGCCGAAACAGAACTCCTCATCTCCTCTTCTCCTGCACATTCCCTGTTCCTCTCCAACCACAAACAGGCTGTTTGTGGAAAGCTGGGCTAGGAAGAAAGTGGTGAGGGATGGAGTAGAATAGGCAGACAAGGCATTACCCCACAAAGGCATTTTCTGCAATAAGGCCAGGTCTCTTAGGGTGCTCTGGTCCTACAGCAGGTCTGCCCTGCCATCTGCCTTTCTCCATGGAAACAAGTCCAGATTCCTGTTTGGGTGAGGGGTATAAAATAATAATAAATGAGGATATGCGGTTTTGTCTATGTTTTCCCCTTGGTCCTCCCACAACAAACTGCAGGTTCACACCTTTCACTCTTCAGCAAGTGCTGCCTTTCCCATGGGCTCCCAGCCCAGCCTTCCTGAGGTCTGCCCAAACAGCCGTTGCTACAAGAGTCCCTCTTTTATACATGAACCTCGGCTTAAATATTTTGGTTGAGCCAGATAGAGGCACGTTAATAAATAACGGAATCATTTAGGTTGGAAAAGCCCTCTGAGACCCTCAAGTCCAACTGTTCCCTCAGCACTCCCAGGTCAGTCATGTCCCCGAGTGCCACATTGACACACCCGTGAAATCCTTCCAGGGATGGGGACTCCACGCTACCCTGGGCAGCCTGCTCCAACACTTGACAACCCATTCCACGAACAAATTTTTCCTAATGTCCAATCTAAACCTCTCCACTTGGCTTAAAAGCACCATCCTTGCCAGGAAAGAATTAGGCTCTCCATAATTTTTATGTTTCATCCGATTTAAGCCCTTCCGTGCTTGGTCTCCCGAAGCGCCCCGGTGTTTCTGTGGAAGCTCTCCAGAGGGACCCGCTGGTCCCGTCCGGCCGTGCCGGCTGCACCTCTGCCTGGAGGGAGAAGGTAAACAGAGAGCGAGGTGGAACAAATGGCTCTTGGTACCGAGCGAGGAAATTATCTCACCGAAACAGATAAAGGCAAGGGGAGGTTTGCGTGGTGCACCCGGAGCTCTCCTGACTGCTGGCGTGACGTAGGCAGTGCCTCCAGCTAAAAGTCCCCGGCGCCCTGGCTGCCTGCCCCAGACCCGGCTTGTGGAGGCTTGTGCGCGCCCAGGACGTGGCTCCCGCGCGCCCGGCACCATGTCGGTGACAATCTGCCAGTCCATGGGCTTCGTGGTGTCCGCCCTGGGGATCGGAGGCATCATCGCGTCCACGTGCATGGACCAGTGGAGCACCCAGGACCTGTACAACAACCCGGTCACGGCCGTCTTCAACTACCAGGGCCTGTGGCGCACCTGCGTGCGGGAGAGCTCCGGCTTCACCGAGTGCCGTGGCTACTTCACCATCCTGGGGCTGCCAGGTAGGGCCTGATGGCGCCAGGGAAGAGGTGGGAGGGTGTGTGCAATGAGCTGTGGGGGGTTTCCAGTGGGCAACCCAAATTTCAGCCAGAAAGGACTTCGGGTGCTCGCCCTGCTTGGAAAACAGGTCCTTGGAGATACCTCAAGGCAAATCCCCTCCCATGGCCAAGCTGAGGTTCAGCAAAACTCATCACAACTAATTATGCATCGGGTTCCTGAGGTATTGTCCAGGCTGCTCCATGGGGAGATTCGTCCCCTGTGCCATGGGTGGCTCAGGCACAGATTCCTGCCCCAGCTGTGTGGCTGTGCGTGGCTTCCCAGCAGAAGCCACTAATAGTCTTGTCATTGGAGAAGATCCTTTGCTAAGAGGATATGTCACAGTTCAGCTCACTGTATTTCTATTCGGGCTAACACCACCAGGCTGGATTTCTCCCTAATTCTCCTTTGGTTCCAGTTTTTTCTGCCACGGGAATCATTCCTGTCCTGGTTGTGCCCAGAGTATCTCGGGGTGCAAACAATTAGGTTACAACAGGATTATCTGGGGTTTCTTCCTGCCTTAATACAGTGAGAAAAAAGGCACTTAGACTCTTATACCCATCTGGCCTCTGTGCTTTGATACAGCCAGAATGGAGGGAAGAAGCCAATTACAACAGGAAATCACTGCAGAACTTCTGCAAAATGGCATTTCCAAAACACACAGAAAGGGGCATTGTGCACAAAAATTGCTTCTCTCAAGAGAAGGCACAAATGAAACCGGTGTATCCCAGTGTGGCTGTGGCCTCAGACACCAGCTGGGAAGGTGTTTCATCCCCTGAGCTGTGTTTTGATGTTGCTCCTCTCTGGATCCTCATTCCCAACTGGTGTCTGGCATTGGCTGTGCTGCAGCTTCCCCACGCAGGTGCCAGGAATGTCCCTGAGCATTGTCTTCTTGCTGGAGCTGTGGCTTGGAATGTCCCTGCTTGGACTCTCGGGTACAGAGATGCATTTTCCTAGAAGGACATGAGCCTGATCCTGCCTGGGCATCCAGCTGGAGGATGACATCCAAAGAAGGGTGTTTGTGCAGGGCTGGTATTCACACACTGCTCTCCCAGTCAGCAAAGCTGAGCAGCTTCTCCAAGGGAAAACTCAGGGAGCTGAGGGCAGGACAGGTTGGTAAAACCCACTGGGTTAATAGTTGGACTCGATCTTAGAGGTCTTTTCCAACCTTAATGATTTTATAAAGAGATTAAATTGCCATGTGGGGAGTAAATTGAGGTGTAAAAACCAGACCCTCTCTACACAGATGCTCCCGCAAGACACTGCAGTTCTTCCAGTTCTTGCAGTTCTTCCTCATGTCTTCTGCTCAAATAAAATTAAAATGAAAAAAATTGTAACTCTACAGAAGAAGCAATTAACCTTTTTAAGTGTTCAGCTCTAGGAACTACTCTAATCTTTGAAGAAATCAGAATACTTGAGATCTGGGGGGTTTTATTCTTTCAAAATACCTTTGTCGCTGACCTCGGCCCTACAGCAAAAATCAGAAAACTAGGGATGGTTTTTTTGCAATTCCAAAACTTCCAGACTGGTGCCTGTCGGGTGGGTATTAATATTCTAAAATGGGAACGTTGAGGGGATGGATTTCCTGCATTAGCAGGATTTTCCTGCATTTAGAGGGGCTGCTGGAGATCGGTGTGTCCATGGCCCTGCCCACAGCAGGGGGTGGAACAAGAGGGTCCTTAAAGTCCCTTCCAACCCAAACTGTCCCGGGATTCTGCATTTCCATGATTCCTCGGCTCCATCCCATGGGCTCTGTGGATCTCTCCCAGCCATGGACAGAAATGACTATCCTATCCTAAATATTGGGGTTTCTGGTGAAATCCTCATCTGAGAATGGAATTCCCACTTGTGTTTGCCAGGTTTTTTGCAGTCGCCTACAAAAAGGGATATAAAAGAGCCCAAGGAATAAAGGACAACCATAAAAAATAAAAGTGGTGGATGCCTGAGCCCCCCAAAGTTGCTGTCCTCACCCTCAGCGGTGTCGGGGAGGTGGTGTGGGCTCAGTCTGAGGGAATATGAATATTTATGTGCTTTGTCCCAAATGATCCTTTTCGTGACCAGTGCTATCAGCGCTGCCCTACAAAACGAGGTGGAATTTTTCCCTTTCTTTTTAATGAACTGGGCTTGTTCTTCTGTAGTCACCCCCCTCCCTGCTCCCGTTTTTCCTGCTGTTATGGATTGTCTGACACTTCCAGTCTCTGGAGAAGCCGGAGCAAAGCCTCGCGTCCCACTGCTGTGCTTTATGGATTGGCTCCGTCTCCCGAATCCAGCTGCTCCTGTGGGCAATTCTTCCCACCCACCACCAGCAAAGGTGGTACCCCAGTCAGAGGGGGAGGAAATGATGCTAAAAATCCTATTATTAATTTGTTCAGATATTATTTAAGTGCATCACCCCCATGTTTATTTTAAGTGTGCGGCACCTTGATCTGCATGAAACCCCCCTCACGAACTACCCCAGAGTTAATGGTTTGTCAGCATTTCCATTATCAACCCCTATTTATTATCCTGACAATGGCAATTTATATTGGGAACAATAGTGCCAGAGTGGATAAAAATAATAGGACTCTGGCAAAGCAGCGAGGTGACCCGAGCACATCGAGGAAGTTTTGGGTTCCAAGGTTTTTTTCACCTCAATCCCTTGCTCCCACAGCAAAGATTAAACTTGTCTTGCCCATCATCTATCTTCAATTTAGTTGGGAATTTTAATTTCAAATAGATTGAGGAAAAATCAAGATAATAGATAGAAATGAGAAATAACCCAGGCAGTTTATGGCTCTGGCTGCTCAGCTATAAACAGTTGCTCTCTGGTGAAATGTGGCACTGGAGGACTGGACATATTTGTTCTGATTTCTCTTTCTCCTGTTATTTTTTGCTCCTTGCTTTGGCATGAGATGGTTTGGAGGACACAGTTGGAAACTGAACATACAAATAAGGGATAAATAGTGAAAGCTGAGCTGGGCAAGGCTGGTGGTTTCACCTTGTGTGGAGATGACGAGGTGATTTCTGCTCAAAGCAGAATTTTGCAGTTTCTCCCAACTTTGCTAAAGTATAATCGCACAGGCAGTGATTTTCCTGGTTTCTGTGTCGGTGTCTTTTTTCCACACCTGTTCAGGGAGACTTCTCCAGCAATTTTTCCGAGGACATTTCTCCCAAGTCCAAAGCCCTTTTGACCCCTTCAGAAGGGCTGAGATGTCTCCCTGCTGTGGACCAAAGGACTGGCAGCTTGAAATAGGAGAATATTCTTGCTTTTCCAACAGCAAACTTTGACAATCTGAGAGCAGCCTGTTCAACTTCTCCAGCTGATAAAAATACCCATGTTCTTAGAGTGCTCAGAGGGAAAAGAGCCCATAGGAATGCAACCACAACTGCCCAGATTTTCCATAAATTTCAGTTTGCCTAGTGCAGGGTAGCAGCAGTGCATAGATGTTTCCTGAGGAGAATTCATGTCTAGGAAGCATCAACATTGGCTTCTCTGGATTTTTCCCTTCTGTATCAATGCTCTGACAAGGTTTTCTTTCATTTCATACAACCCACAACCATTTTGTGGCATAAGCATTTAAAATAACCTGATTTTGGAGACAGGGCAGCCACTGGCCAGGGTGACAGCATCTCTGCTCCCTGGAACTCTTCCATGCCCAAAGTTTGTAAGGATGGGAAGTGCTAATTGCCACGTCATGATCCTCCACTGGTGTTGGCCATGGCAAGGTCTCTTTCAAGGTCTGTTTGCGGCTTGAAATCCTTTCACCCAGCCAGGTCAGATCCAAATTTTGAAACATCTGCAGGCAACTGCTGTAAACTGCTTAAAGTCTTTTGAGGTCAAGTTTTGGGCGCAGAAGGATTTAGGCGGCCCAAGTGGGCTGGAGACTTGATATATCCTACCAGGAATTTTGTGAGGCCCTGATGGGTTTCCACTCACAGCTCGAGCTGAGAGAGGTGTGGGAATGGGGAAAGGGCTAATGGGAGACCTTTAGAGAGGTCTCAGGAACCCCAGTGACACTCAGGGTGGGAGGAGGTGGCAGGGAGCTGGGGGTGTGTGTCAAATTTATTGTTTTGTGCCTTTACACCATGAAAGGATGAGAGACAAGAAAAGAAAATCCTACGGAGTGTGGGATGAGGGCCAGAAGAGGAGCAAGGCTGTGGAGATTTGGGACTGGGCTACAGCTCATAGATGTGTAGGCAAGGACAGCCTCATGCACCCCAGCTCTGCTGAGGGACCTCAGAGCACCCCCTGGACTGCCCAGTGGTGTGGATCTGAGCTAGGATGGGGTCCTTCCATGACCCACTTCCCTCACGGAATTCCAGAAAGGCCCCTCATCATTGCTCACTGCTGGAGCCTGATGTGGTCCCAGCAATGGAGGGGTGGGAAGACAAGGGTGGGTTTGCTTAGTCTGGGTCTGAGCTAGGATGGGTTCCTTCCATGACCCACTTCCCTCACGGAATTCCAGAAAGGCCCCTCATCATTGCTCACTGCTGGAGCCTGATGTGGTCCCAGCAATGGAGGGGTGGGAAGACAAGGGTGGGTTTGCTTAGTCTGGGCCTGAGCAGGCTGGGGTGGTGTGAGCAGCTGGCAGGGTGTGAGCTGTGTTTGCAAATTTGAGAGCAAACATGAGCTGGAGGTGATTTTTGTGGGAGAGGCGGCGATAACATTCAGGAGCTGCCTGGGCCCAGGGACCGGTTTTGAGATAACGCAGAGTCAACGCCTGGAGAGATAAAGCAACTATGAGCTGGAATAAAGGGGCACAGGGGAGCGGTCACAAAGCCCCCTTCTTTTTCTCGTTTGGATAAACCACTGGGGTTGTCCCAATGCTCAGTGGGAGCTCTGTTCTTTGCCCCTTGGTGAGCTGCAGCCTCACCATTTCCCTTTCTCAGACACAGCTCAGCATTTCCACGTGGACTGGGAAACCCTCCAGCCAAGCATTCAACCACTGGAGACAATCCACAGATTGCTTGGAGAGAGATTCCCATCCTTCAACCAATCCTGGCTGTGGTCATCTCCATGGGTGGCTGGAGATGAGCATCAGATTGTGGTGAAGATGCTCAGACTTGTTCCACAGCCTTCCTCTCACCCAACCCCTTCTTGGGTTGTGCTCTGAGCCAACGCTTCAGATGAAACTCCATGGGCATCTTCTGTTATCTGGGAAAATGCGATGAATGTATTTTTCCCTACCGTGGGCAGCTCAGAAACAACCATTAAAAATAAGCTTAAAATCCGAATATTTGAGAAAGACAAAGGAAATGTGCTGGGGAAGGGTTGGGAAGGAAATAAGTCTGGGTTTTGTCTCCAGAACTCTGCTTCAAGCATCCACTGAGGAAGGTGTGGGAGCTCTGAATTCCCACTCTTTCCAAGTATGGTTCTAGTAAGAGCAGGAGAAATAGCAGTGGGATGGCTGGAGGACACTTCAGCCAATAGTTTTAGGGATGAATAAACAGAGCCCCCCCCCAAACCACAATAATTCTTCGAAGATGACAACATGTGGAGTTCTGAGCATGGTTGGGTGTTTAACTCTTGACTGAGGACAGCAGCATGACCGTCAGCACCAAAACTCCTTCCTCATCTCCATTTTTGGGAACAGCACACAAAGCTTCAGTGGGGAATGTCCAACCCTGTGCTGGTTTATCTTCTTTAGAGACATGCTTCCATCTGGCTCTGCAAATCAAACCCAGACTGGTTCTCCTGGACTTTCCTGCGCACCTGGAGAGTTTGATGATGCTTTTTGAGTGCTCCACCATTGCTCTGGGGTTTTGATGTCTGAGTAAGAGCCATGATGAGAAACAGCATCTCCATCCACGGGAGAAAATTCCATTCCCAAAGAAAGGTTAGTGAGGTGATGGACTGGGCAGGGGCATGTCTAGGGATGGCCCTTTTCCTGGTAGGTGTCTTGAGGGGATCAGCAGAGCTTGGGATGTGAAATACAGGAGGAGGAGAAGAAAAGGTTCCTGCTGGTTTGAAGAGCAGCTCCTGCTGCATGTGGCCAGAACCAGCAGCCAGGCTGGAGGAAGGAGTGGTGTGTCCCCTCCCACCAGTGCAAATGTGGATATAGGGATGGAAGGGCCACCACCACTGGTATTCCTGCAACCACCCAGATGTGCAACTGAGCAGAAAAAACCCAATCATTTAAAAGGTGGCAGAGGTGTTTGGGGGAAAAAAAACAAACCTGGAAAAAAGATGTTCACCCCTTTAATTCTCCCCCTTTCCTTCCCTTTTCCTCCCCAGGGGTTATTTTTAGCTGTGACCAGGCTATGGGTTCATTTCTCTGTGCACTGTTGCACACACTTGGGAATTTGCACACTTGGGACAAGGGGTTATGGTTCAAAGGAATATTGCTCCTTCTGACGTGTTCTGAAGAGGTTCAGCCCAGAGGAAGGGATGTGGGCTCACACCACTGGGTGGCCAGAAACAAGAAGGCGAGTCCTGGGGCGTGAGAAGGACAGGAGTCATCCTGGAGAGCTGCTGAGGAGCACCAGGGCTTGGATGCAACCAGACTCTCCAGACTGGGACACAATTCTGGCTGAGGGACCACAGGGTATGGGATGGAGAGCTGACCACATTTTAGCAATTTTTGTCCTTCTGTCTTCCAGGTCCTCCTCATCCCTAGTTGTTGTCTCAGCTTCTAGGTCTTCTCCACCCTTGATCTTTCACAAATTGCTCTCCAAAATGAGGAATTTTAGTCAGCATTCCCTGTCCCTCACAGAGGGTGAGCAGCTCTTTACCACCTCTGGCTCTCAAGGGTTCCCATCTGTGGTTTTTGTTCAGTTTATTATTTTTGCTGGAAACTTTAGGTAGGTCAGAACTGACCCTTCCTGTGACCCTTCACTTTCCTAAGCGAGTGAAAATGATGACATTGGAGTAAAACCGATGGAAGCAAAGACAGCTTGTGCCTGACCTTAAAGGGCTGTGATTTGCCACAAGAGACATGGAATTTTGCTCTGGCTGCACCAACAGAGCCCCACAAGCCGAGGGATGTCCTGGATGGTTGCTCTTCAGAAGGCAGGAGCAATTTCCAGGGTGTAATAACCCCGTTGTAGCTCCTCCGTGGACACAAATCAGCCTCTCCTCTCTTCCTGGTGGCTTTCACATGGCTTCACATCCAGGTGCTGGTGTGGATGGCGCCTGTGGTACGGAGAGGTTAAAGTAGGAATTTGTTTCTAGGTCAGGGCTGAAGTAAATCTGTTGGAGCAGGGCACTGGATAGGAAGGAAGTCTGGAAGGTCCTTGTACCTCACTGACTCCTTTGTCAGAGTGGCACAGTGGATTTATAGTGCTCCCACAAGCCCAGCACCTCTCCGCTGTGGTGACAAATTTCCCATTTTCTACATTGCCCATCCCTTTCCCAGGACCATCCCTCCAGCCAATCCGGACAAGCACCCCCTCAGAAAGGCCATTCCCCAGTGGTCTCTGTGCTCTCCTCCCTCCCACGTGGGTTTCAGCGTGTCCTTGCGATGGCAGTGGGGATGTGGGCAGGTGGAGAACAGTGCTGGAGGAGCTTTGCTGGATCAGTCTGGGGCTCTTGGCCTCGTGCCCTGGGCTGTGCCACGGTCAGCATCCGATGGAAGCTCAGTGATGCCTGAGGGCACTGCAAGGAGCAGCCACGTCCCTGGGCTGGGCTGGTGGCCCCACATGCTCTGACAGAGCCCTGTTTCTCCTCATGCCTCTTGTGGGGACACCTCCATGGGGGACAGATTGTCTGGTGGCATAAGCAGAGGGATGGGGAGGTGGTGGCCTGAGCGGGGTGCTGAATTCCCCTGGGACATGGTCCTTGCCCCGTGCCCAATGCCAAGCAGGCAGGAGAGGCCCAATGGGCAGCAAAGGGTTTCGGGGGGCCGGCCAAGCCCCAGGTGGGTTGCCCAACGCTCGGCAGAGCGTGGCTACTTGAACGTGGAAGGACAAGCACTTCTAAAGGACAAAAGCTCCTATCTCCAGCCCTGCCAGCACAAACCTCCCCGGCAGCGAGAGTGAAACTGGACTATCTTGCAAAAACACTTTGAGCAAACAGCGCTCAATGGAAAGCATCTGATAAGAGCAGCTGCATTGCTGGTGGCTCAGGCAAGAGGAGCCTGGTGCCGCATTAGGACTGCGGCTCCCTCGGGGCCGTGTCACCTCCGCTCTCCGGGGACACACCATGTCCACCACCATCTGCCAGGTGATGGGGTTCCTCGTGGCGTCGCTGGGCATTGGGGGCAGCATCATGGCCACGGCCATGGACACGTGGAGCACGCAGGACCTGTACGACAACCCGGTCACGGCCGTGTTCCAGTACCAGGGGCTGTGGAGGAGCTGCGTGCGGCAGAGCTCCGGCTTCACGGAGTGTCGGCCGTATTTCACCATCCTTGGGCTGCCAGGTAGGGGCAAAAATGCACCAGGTATCACCCAGGGGCTCTCTTGGAGCTCTGCACAGTTTTCATCTGAAAGGAGGAGCAGGTATCTTAAAGCACTTTGCGAGGAATTACATTTCGAGTGTGCAAGCATAAAAACAGGAGCGTATTTGTTGCCGAAATAATTTTTGTGGTTGGGGTCGCAACCTGGAGCATTCGTGGGGGATCTCTGGGTGAGCATCAAGGGTTCAGCCCCACTGCTGGCATAAATCAGCACGGCTCCACGGAGGTGAGGAGAGTGAGGGTGTTTAACCCCCCAGGTATTGTCCCTTGGAATGGAAACACAAGGAAAAGGGCTGCATGCAATTGTGCAGTGTTATAGGATAATGGGAATAATTGAGATGTTCTGTTTTTCCAGAGACAGAACTGGAATTGGCGAAATCTGCCTGTGAGAGGTGTGGGTAGGAAGGGCAAGAAGGGGAAAGGTGTGCTCAGTCACTCCCCATCACCTGGGCGGTGTTAGTGCCTGTAGAAGCAGAGTGCAGAGAGGTATTGTCGTCCTGTTTGCTTGCTAATGTTCCCAAAAGAGCTGTTTTTCCCACCTCTCTGCATGTGAGGGTATTCCAGTGCTCCCAGCCCAGCAATAAATTTGGCCCTGGGAGCGTTTCTCACTCCTGGTGCACGATCACAAAAAGGTCCAAGCAAGCAGTGCTGTGCACAGGCCTTTTGCAGCTGTTGATCCGAGTGTGATGTGGGTTCCAGCCCTGTATCCTCAGGGTTGCCATCCTCAGGGATGCCCTCAAACTTTGCTGAGGGCCCGTGACTCTCCAAGGGGTGCCATGAAATAAATTTGTCTCTGTGTACCCAGCTTCAGGATTGCCGGGTGAATTCTTTTCCATTTGGAGGAGCAAAACTGAAATTTAGAGTCACTTCTCCCATGGGAATATTTATTTTAAAGAATAAATATTAGATTTATCCAACTATCTCTACAAAATATTGGCCACTATATCTCTTCATAATGCTGTGGGCAGGTGATTGTGTTTTAAATGAGCCATAAGGAAATGGGAATCATCATTCTGATGTCAATTTACCCCAATCAAGATTTTATTTTTTCAGTTATTTTTAAGTAATATGGCAGTAAAGAAACGTGCAAAGCACTGACGGACAATTTCTTTTGTTAGAGATATCCTGTCAGAGTTATCTTTATGAATCCATTTAATTGATGAATTCAAAACATATAGAAAAACATTTAGAAAAATTCATAACATATAGAATACAAACATATAGAAAAAAAATCGAAACATATAGAAAAATTGCCCCTGTTGGAATTTACATAAGTTAAAGACCTGCTGGAATTTACTTAATTTCCCTAAAATTTCTATATCCCATCAATCATTACTGGTCATGAAGTCAGATTCCACCTTTTTATTATGTTTTAACAACAGAAATGCATGTGATGGTCATTTAAATTACTTGAAGTTGTTTTACCTCACTCACCTCTCACCACTCACGCTGGGGAGAAAGATGACTACCCAGTTTCCCTTACCTCTGGAAAACAGGGATGCAGGCTGTGATTTCACATCACTGGCATTTACTTTGGTGGAGAATCTATTCCTGTTGGTGCTTTTGCTATTCCCCTGTTGTGGAACACCAGCCCTTGTACGGAAGCCAAGTTTTCCTCCCTCGCGCAAAAGGTGTGTGCGAAAGGCAGGTTTGTAACTCCAGGGCTGTTTGCTTCCTACTGCTCCTGATACCATTTTTCCTTAGTCTCCCACTTTGTTTGTCTAAGCCCTTCCACTCCTCCCTCCAAGCAGAGGTCATTCACCTTCGGAAAGCAGCTCTTTTCAGAGGACTTTCAATGGATGCCAAAATTCCCTTGAAACTGCAGTGCTGCCTTTCCAAACAGCTCCCACTTCAAGTCCTGTGAGCCAAGCAAGGAGAGGTCTTCGTGCCACAGCAGGCCTGGGAGAACTTCCTTCTCCTTTCATCCCTTAGTGGAGATGGTGCATAACTCAGTCTCACGGAGGCAGGAATGGCTGCTGATGGCTATCTGGCATTTTTTCCGTCATGTCCTGCTGCGTTCCTCTCCCTCCCCTTTCCAACAGCTCCTTACAATGGAGATTCCTGACAGTGCTCCAGCAAAAGTGGAGCATCCTTGGTTGCTCGGCTTCGCCCCACCTGTTGTGTCCTTCCATGGGCACCCAAGGCACTGGGAACACCTCTCCTGAGAACCAACAAACTCTCTGTGGGGTCTTTGTTTGGGGTCACTGCTTGATGGGTTGAAAACACCCCAGTGATGACACCCGGGAACCTGCAGGGAACACCCAGGAATGAAGAACTGGAGCTTCCATCATGATCCATAGTCTTGGATTTTCAGCCTCTCCTGCCTGCCCTGAAACAAAAGCATTTGCAAAGAAACTTTGGTGGTTGCAAAGACAAACGAGGATTGAGATTTCCTCCTCTTTCTGCTTCCCTTCAGGTGCTGCGGAACAACCTCTGAGGGCTGATAAGGCGTATCCGCCATTCCCTGATGGATCATAACTAATGAGCTCCTACCTGGGGGCTGATGAATGGGAGATTGAAAACCCCCGGCTCGTTAGCACTCGTTATCAGCTGATAAGGGCAAATTGAGTCATAAGAGCTGAGGCGGTGGGACTGCCGGATGGGAGAAGGTGGTGTATTCCCGGCCTGTGGAATGGCAGCCCGCCCGCTTCCGCATGCACCGTGGTGCCGGTGTCTGCTCGGCTTCCTGACACCCCACGGGCCACGAGAGCCACCCAGGCACCCAGCACCCTCCTGGGAAGGATTTACAAACCCTTCTCCCAACCTGTGCGAGGCCAGCAGGGCCTCTGTGCTCTCCTGCACCCTTGGGCACCGCGGTCACCCAGCAAAGGGGTGACAGATAGGCAGAGAAGTCCCTGGGGCTGTGGAATGTGTTTTCCACCTGTTTCGCTCCATCATGAGCCCACTTTCTCTTCCCTGAAGAGGGGCAATCATGCATGGGGAGCACCAAAGCTGGACCCAGGGTTGTGGGAGTGCGTGGCAGGGCAAGGAGAGGCTGCAAAGTGTCCCAGCCAAATCCCAACAGCCCTTGAAATACCTCCCAGCACCCCCTCCAGGGCTCTGCCGCCTTCCTGTCTCTGCCAGGGACTCTGCACGGGTGGGGAGGGGAAGTGTCTGGAAAAAGATGGGATATGTGCCACCTTATTAGAAAATCACCTTGGTATTCAAGTACCCTTTCTCCCACCACTTCTCCAGTTTTAAAGGTGCAAGTTTCCCTTTACTTTTCCTTCTACTTTTCTACTCCACCCAAGAGGGGTCTGGGAGGTTTTTGCCTCCTTCAGGCCTCAGCTCCCATGGGCATGACCCGCCAGCATTCCCAGCTCATTGCACGCTGATGAACAAATTCAGGATGGGGGTATTTGGGCATTTTATTCATGAACATGGGCAGATTTATCCAGGACTGATGTCCTAAATAACCCTAGGAAGGATATGGTGAAGGAAATGGTTGCCAGAGCATTGATGCTCTCTCCTGTTCTCCGTGTAATGTTTGTCAAGGTGATTTTCCTCTTTTCCGCATGCTTTACTGGGAAGCAGGAACATACAGAACTGCATTTTGAGTCAAGCAGTAGTTGGTAATATCCCAGATAGCTGGGTGGAGCTGTCTGCTTCCACTGCTGACTGGGAAGGAAAGAAGAGCCCTTTCTCAACCACTGTGGTCATGGAACAATCCATGCTTATCCCAGCTCCTCACTAACTTTTCTCCATGAATTCCACGACTGGTTCTAATGAACATTTCTAAAAAAAATGCTGCCTAAACCATCAGACTCTTGAGGAAGTTAAGTCAAACAGCTGCACTTCCAGAGGTGCCCCAGATAATACAGAGTAGATCCAGTGCCCATTTTCCAAGGTTTTCTTCTTCAATATTTCCATTGTCAGACAGAGGCAATCTTTGAAAATCCCCCAGACTCTGACAGATACCATTTCAGCCGCTCAGCGAGGCTCTTGCTGTTTGTTTTGCAGCGATGTTCCAGGCTGTGAGGGCCCTCATGATTGTGGGGATCGTCCTGGGAATCCTTGGCCTCCTCGTGTGCATTTTTGCCCTGAAATGCATCCGGATTGGGAGCATGGAGGATACTGCCAAAGCCAACATGACCCTGACCTCTGGCATCATGTTCATCATTGCTGGTAAGTGGGAACTGTCGTGTCTTCCACGTGGAAGGCCTTGCATTTCCCTGGAATTGAGAACTGGGCAAGTCTTGGTGCATTTCTGAAGTTATTGGCATTGTCCTCCAGCCTGATGTCCTGGGGTCAAGTGGTTTTTACCACTGATTAGGGAACAAAAAAATCTCTGGAAACCAGAAGTTTGTGTGGACAAAACATAGAAGGCTGAGAAAACATCCCACAGATGGAGAAGGAAATATATATCTTGATTTGTTTTACATATGTTGTTGTCATGTATTGTTATAGCCTTTATTTATACAGAATATTTTTTACCAGTTTCAGGCTTTATCCATAATAGTTTTAGGAAGATTCCTAGGGTTGTTGTAGCCTGGTTTGTAAGTTTTAAATACCAGCCTACAAGGCTGCAGGAACGCCCAGCTCTCTCAAAACTGCAAATGCTTAATACATCACTTACAGATTTTCCTACATTATTTTGGAGATAAGAATCAAATGAAATCTATATCCTAACAAAGGGAAGGAGAATGTCCCTAATTAATTTAAAATCCTTCAAATCTCAATGCTAAACTTTTGTTGGGATATGAGACACTCAACACAACTTCAATAAGTACAAGCTGGAAAGAGGAAACCACCTTCAATTTTGTATTTTGCATCTATCATTTTAGAATCATGGAATCATGGAATGGGTTGGGTTGGAAGGACCTTAAAAATCACCCAGTTCCACTCCCTGCCATGGGCAGGGACACCTTCCACTGGACCAGGGCTCCAAGGCCTGTCCAACCTGGCTTTGGACACTATGGAAGGAAGAACAAAACAAAACTGTCATGTGAGGGTTTTTGCCAAAAGTTCTAGACTTCAGCTCTTCTGGACATCCCAGCTCCTACTTATCCTTGGTCTTTAAGGTCCCTTCCAACCCAAACCAGTCTGTGAGTCCATGTGCGAGTGATCTGTGAATTCCTCTGCTGAGGAAAACCAAAGGTTGGCATTGCTGCCAGAATTGTCAGGGATGGCCATCCCAGACATCCCCTGTTTGGATGAATGGAAGAAGTTCCCACCTCCTGGGGCTGGTCTTCCACATCTGGTGATGAAGAGGCTGTGAACCAAAGACATCTTCTCTTTCACGTGACAGAGAGTGTGTTTTCCCATTAAAAAAATCCTGTCAGGGAATCTTTTGTCCATGTTTTTCACTGTAAAACAAATGTTTAAAATTAACTACTGGGTATTTTGTACAATTATCTGTTTGTTAAACTCATTTGCATGACAAAACACACCAGGAGAAAGATTCCTGATGGTCTGACTTGGGACTGTGTTGTGTGACATTGTATTCCTGATGTTGGATTGTAAACGCAAAGAAAACCTGGAAGAAAAGTGCAACACACTGTGGGTCCCCCTTTGTGCTGAAGGCCACAGAGCAGTGTCTCACCCACCTTTCCAGAGCTGTGAGGTGCTTCCCTGAGGGCCCAGGTGACTTCTTGCACTGTGTGGCTCTCATTCTGTCCTTCTGTCCCATCTCAGGCCTGTGTGCCATCACTGGAGTGTCCGTGTTTGCCAACATGCTGGTCACGAACTTCTGGATGTCCACCACCAACATGTACCAGGGAATGCAGAATGTCCAGAACAGGTGAGTGCTCAGTCGGCTCTGGGTGCTCCATGGTGGAAATCTCCCTCAGGGCTGCAGCTGAAGGATTGGAAAACTCTGGGTGTACGTTGGGATGGTTGCAGGACTTGGAAGATTATTCTTAGGAGATAGAGCCCGTTGTCTGCACTGGAGATAAGCAAATGGGCTGGGATGTCTCTGTCCTTGCAGCTCAAGAATGAGACCGGGAGGCCATTGGGGTTCAGACTGCAGGTGGGATTTCTGGGAACCTCCGGGGACTTCTGGGTACAGCTGTAGGGCCAGGGGGAGGATGCCAGTGTTCAGTGTGCCCCAGCAGCAGCAGACAGGACCTGTCACACCCTGACCAGCCACGCCTGTTTTGCAGGTACACCTTTGGCTCAGCCCTCTTCGTCGGATGGGTGGCGGGGGGCCTGGCCCTCGTGGGAGGCATCATGATGTGCCTTGCTTGCAAAGGGCTCGTCCCAGAAGAATCCCGGTAAGCTGAGCTGGGGTAGACATGGGAAGGTATTGCAGGAAACCTGAGGGGTCCAGATGTCCCACAGCCGGCCCAGGATGTGTGGATGTGTAACACCCCTGTCACGATAGTCCTTGTGATGGAAACAGAGTGCTTTAGGTTGGAAAAGACCTTCGAGATCAGAGTCCAGCCATTCACTCAGCACTGCCAAGGCCACCATTACATGAAGTCCACGATTAGTGACCATTTCCCATCCCTGACCCTGTGACTCACACGCAAAGAGAGACGGCATGAGAACTGACCTCCAAATGTGACATTTGCACTGTGCTGGTGGACTCAGGCCCATGAATTGCAGGCTGCACAGCAGATCATTGTCAGAGGTAGATTGCATCAGCTGAGCCATGATTTACATGGAATTGTAGAATTCCAGAGCAGTTTGGGTTGGGAGGGACCTAAAGCCCGTCCCACTCCACCCCTGCCATGTGCAGGGACACCTTCCATAGACCAGGTAGCTCCAAGCCTTGTCCAACCGGGCCTGTAACACTTCCAGGGATAGTGTAACATCACTGGGAACTTGTACCATGACACAGCCGGTTACTGTAGGTGGGTCCATCGCTCCACAAATGATTTATTCGAGGGAAGGAAAGTGTAAAGAAAGTGTGAGTTTATGAAAGAACCTGAAAGGGACCTGCAGCCTGTCCATGGATGGTGGGCTGAGCTCTCTGAGCAGCTCCAAGTGATGACACAGCACGAAGTCCCCTAAAACCCACCATGAGCGCAGGGTGCAATGCTGGGCAGTCACAGCCCCTCCAGAGGCTGACGTTCCTCTTGTGTCCCTTCCAGCTACAAAGCCGTGTCCTACAACGCCTCGGGCCGCAACATCTCCTACAGGACGGGGCCCTACAAGGTTGGCTCGGGGTACGAAGCTGACCCGAAGACCAGGAAGGGCGCAGGATACGAAGAAGCTCCTCGAAATGAGGATGGGAGACGCCCATATCCTTCGAAATACGACTACGTCTAGCAGACCTTCTGGCCTTCAGTTGTGCTATCCAACATTTTTAACTTCACAAGCAAAAAGTGCAGCAAACCAAGCAGTCTGTAAATAGGATTGTGTTTTCTAGCAGGTTTTCTCTACTCTGAGGTTGCATCTTTGTTGTGAACATCAGTTTTACTCGACTGCCCGTTAGTATTAACAGCCCCAGGAGGTCTGTGACCAAAGTAATGCCTTGTGGAGCTCTCAGAGTAGAACATTTTGCTCTTATTTTCTGTATAAACTGATATCCAGGAGTAGTGCCTTGTGCCCTTTCCTAATTGCTCAAACAGTGAAAATTCCCCTTTGATAATTGCTGTGTGTTTGAAGTAAATTCAGTTGTGTCCCCTTGGCTGTGCCCAAAGCAAACAGAGCCTGTGGTCAGGGCATTTTCCTCCCTGGTGACTTCTCTACCCAGTCCCACCTTTGCTTTGCTGGTTGTACTCCAGCGCTGATCTGCTCTGATATTTAATCTGATTTCTGTTACTTAGATATTTTCTGGAGCCTGTGATAGCAAAGTGTATTTATTTCTTCGGATCTCTCCAGGGAATGTGCATAATCCATTGTTATTCCTGCACTAATAGCTCCCAACCTCCGTGTGCCACCGGTGTTCCCGCAGATGTCATCTTTAATGGAGCCAGGAGAATTTCTCATTTAGAATTAATTAGAGTTACCTTTGGAGCAGAAATCCCAGGGAGCATTAGATGCGTAACTCCACACTGACACCAGGACTTCCCTGTGGTAATTCTCCTCCTAATGATGGGAAGATTAACTCCATTGTGGGACGTTGCCTCCTCCAGCCAATCAATCAGAGAGGAAGTTTATTTGAAGGGGGAAGAGGGAGAGATGTCAGAACTTCTGTGGGAAGAGAGAGCTGTGAGTTCTTAGCAGGTCCTCCCACCTGGTTCCAGAGCACATCCTAAAAAAGCTCTAGACACTGCCTATGAATAGAAAAAAGGGATAAGTTAGAGAGAAAAAAGGGGTCCAGACCCTCCAAAGTAACCATTTTAATGGCATCTGCAGTGGGCTTGAGCACCACTCCTCGGGATTACAAGTTCTCTGCAGGAGTTTAATTCAGGCAAAATTGTTTTAGTGAAATGCTGGTGTCCCCTGAGTGTTTGATATCCTGGAGGGACCAGAATCTGCAGCTGAACATTTCTGCAGAGTTGGACCTTTGGAAGGTCAAGTTACCACCAGCTAAGCTGGCATCTCTGGTGGCTCCTAGGGTTAGAGGGGCCAGGCTGTGCTCCCAATGAGCACAAACTGCATTCCCTGCCTCCCCATGTCCATCACTGCTCCGTAACCCTCAGCTTTCCGTAACCCTCAGCTTTCCGTAACCCTCAGCTTTCCGTAACCCTCAGCTTTCCATAACCACCAGCTCTCCACCATCACATGGAGGCGAATCCCCAGCACAGGTCCAGGAGGTCCTGGAAGGTCAGCAAGAGGATGAGGGAACACCTGGCAGGTGGTTGGAGGAAACAACCACCATGCAGAGGGGTGGGAAGAGCTCCCAGCCAACAGCAGCTCAGGCTGGGTGTTGGCCATCTGGGACAAATCTGAGGGATGTCACTACTGACCCTCCCTTTTGTTCAGACTTGTTTTAAGGACTTGTTTCTAAAGGAGAAGAATTTATTTTGCAGAGGTAGATCCTGTTCTATTTTAAAAACATTGCTACTCTTTTCCACGGTTTGTATCTCTCAGTATAAACTTAGATTTTCTGCCTTTTTTTTGCCTGCTGGATTTTTTTTTTGCTTGTTTGTTTGTTGGTTGTTGTTTTCTTTTTTTACATGAATATTAAAAAAAGACAAAGTCTTAAAGATCAGAATCACAGTTGTTCGCTTCTTGTCAAAATCATAAGCTCCAACCTTCCTGCTCAGCCCAAGTGCCCCCAGCTCACGTTCTGCATGTTCTTGGGAGGAGTATGGACACAGATGGGTGGTTGAGGGAAAAAAGAAAAGATTTGGGTAGCCTTATTAAGATATAACGAGTCACATGATGAGAGAAAACCCAGAAAATCAGATTAATAATTATTGGGGGACCCCAAATCAGTGATGTGATGAAGTCAGAGATACTTGGTGGGAACCTGAGCTTGCTGAGGAGTAGAGTGCAGCAAGTTTCAGGGTAGAGATTAAACACTTCTAAACACTTCATTGTTCTTAGGAAGGCAGAAAAATTGCGGGTATGTTCTCAGCCTCCACTGGAAAGGGGCTGAAAAGCCCAGGAATGTTTAATTTAGATAGGAAACACATAAGTGGTGCTGAGGGAAAGGTACACAGGGGAATGCAAAAGGCAGGAAAACACCCAGAAAAATTTGAAATGCAGGTTTACGACTGAGTCAGAACTAAAAAAATTCCCAAGGAAACAGCTTTGAAAGTTACATTTTATTTTTCTGCTACACAAATGCTGTGACAAAGTCCCCGGGCTGGCTATCTCTCGGTCACACTTTGATGTGTGCAGGCGTGTAGATGACAAGATTAGGGGCAGGAGCCTTATGGGGAGCTGAGAGAGAGCTGTATCCGGGAATCCCTGCCCTCGCCAGGCTCCTAATCTTCCAGCATCAGTTTTCATTTCCTTGCCTCGGCCGAAAACTCGCAGGATGAAATATTTTAATGCAGTGAACTCCACTGAAAAAAATCCCATTCCAGAGCAGAGAATCATTTATTTATGAGCCTGGTTGTGGCGTAACTACGCTTGGTGTTGCAGCTGCTCCTGTGTTTGTGGCCTTAAGGGACCTTATCTCGTGCTGGGCACCACGGAGGGTGGTGAACATCATTGTTGGGAATGACAGCACCAGGAGAATCTGCATCCACAGCCATGGAACTGCGGCTCCTGCTGCAGGGAGAACTCGGGGTTTGGACTTGGAGCTGCAGGAGAGAGTCCAGAGGAGGCACCAGGATGAGCAGACGGATGGAGCAGCTCTGCTGGGAGGAAGGGCTGGGAGAGTTGGGATTGTTCAGGCTGGAGAAGAGACCAGAGGTGACCTAATTGTGGCCTTCCAGTACCTGAAGGAGCCAACAGGAAACATGGAGAGAGGTCATTTGCAATGGACTGGAGTGACAGGACAAGGGGGAATGGCTTCAAACTGAAAGAGGGGAAAATTACGTTGAATATGCAGAATTCTTGGTTGGCTATGATGGTGGCGAGGCCCTGGCACAGGGTGCCCAGAGAAGCAGTGGCTGCCCCTGGATCCCTGGAAATGTCCAAGGCCAGGTTGGACAGGGCTTGGAGCAGCCTGGGCTAGTGGAAGGTGTCCCTGCTCCTGGCGGGGGGTGGGACTGGATGAACCTTAGGGTGCCTTCCCACCCAAACCATTCCACGATTCTATGATTCCTTGTCTTGGACACCAACCCAAGTATCCCCTTCTCAGCTGAGCTGATGTGTCCTCTAAGCCCTGAAGCCAAAATTATCTGTTTGGGAAATCTCTGTGTCTTTATCGAGGCCAAAGTTCCCTTTTTTTCAAGTTTCCTCTGCAGCCCAGCAGGCTAAAAAAAAATAATTATGGTACCCTAATTATTTTTTGGACTCGGAGATCCAGAAGCACCCTCAGGATGACCCAAAATCTTGGTGACAGCTCATCATATCCCAGTGCTGTTATGTGAAGGACACAAACCCCTGAGCCACATCCACAGCCCCCAGTGCCAAGGGAAGGGGGACGCTTGCCCAGGTGCTGTCTGGGGACCATCCTGGGGCCACCCACCCCAAACACAACCTCTGCCCCCCACACCATGCATTGCAGGGAGACACTTCACCCTCAAGGATGTGAATTTGGGCTCTGACATCCACCACATGAGGCCAGAGCCGCTGGAAGGAGCAGCACGTGTGGAGCACACAGCGCTGGACCAAATCCATCCTGCCTGGCTGTGGGCTGGGAGGAGCAGTGCCATATTCGCTGGGCTGAACTGGGCTTGCTGGTTTGACCAATTGCACAGCAGCAAGGAGGTTTGGGCCTCTGGAGTTCCTTGGGTGAGTAAAGCCTGGAAAAAACCAGATCCCAGACACTGCAGAACACGTGGCCCTGTGAGTAAATCCAGTGTTTCCAGCTGCTGTTCCTGGTGAGGGAGGGAGGACAACCCTCTCCCACCTTTTATTGTGCCATTATTGCCCATAAACTGCAAGGGATGGATTTGGTAGCACTTGTAGAACCAAGGGAGATGAGTCAGGGAACTCATGAACAGTTGATGGAGTTTTGTTTCCATAAATCTGATGCATTTCCTGTTCAGAGGAGCTAATTAAATCTAAGCTTGTCTAATAAAGCCGAGCCTGCAAAGGCTGGGTGTATTATCTGCCAGCTCTGAACAGGTTCTTTCTGAGCCCCTGCAACATTTGGAGTGTGTGAGAGCACGCTGGATTTGCATGGACTTTGACCAAGGGACCATATCTGGAGCTACAAATTGGGCTAGGAGATAAGAACTCTCCTGAAATCTATATGCAATTAAAAGCCCAATCTTCCTCCCTATAGTGACAAGGTTATTGCTTTTATGGAGCTGAACAGAGATGAATGAGTCTGTGGATTAATGGCACTAAGATTTATGACACTGCGCTTGCCCCAAATATTATGGGAGAATAGCTCTCTGAGTGAGATATTCCAGCTGAATAAATTTGATAGGATTTTTATTTTCCTTTTTTTTTTTTTTTTCAGCTTTGGGAGAGCTGTGCTGCATTCAGAGCTTGTTAGTGCTATGGGTTGAATATTTACTGATATTCCCTTGTATGTTCATGATTTATAAAAGTACTACCAGTAACAGGAGCCCATGAAGAAAAAGTCATTGGGAAAAACAAAACCCACAAATCCACTGATTTGTGTGATTTCTCCTTCATTTAATTGGCTGGTTCTTTGTCTTGCTGGTTCTGGGCTTGTTTTACTGTTCGCAGAGACTCCAGAGAGGATAAAGCCAAAGGAGTCACTTCTGGCAGGAGAAATGAGGTGTCAGCAGTTGGTGGAGACCACGGAAAACCCTCTGTGCTGTGCTGAGCTAAACAGTTAAAAAATTAGGAGGCAGCAAATAAAAGCCTGTGGGCATTTAAGGAGAGCAGTTTGGAAGAGATGGAGTCACACACCCAGGGCAGGGCAGAGGGGTGAGGACTGAGGGAAAACCGTGCCCAGGGAAAACCAGGGGTGTTGGACAGGCCCTGCTCCTCCAAATCCCACCAGGATGCAAGGACTGCATCACCCATCACTTAACAAAACTTTGGCAGTTGTTTTAAGCCAGGTTGGACAGGGCTTGAAACAACTTGCTCTAGAGGAAGATGTCCCTGGGGGTGGAACGAGATGGGCTTCAAGGTCCCTTCCAACCCAAACCATCCTGGGATTGTCTGACTTTGAGGCAAAGCCTCTGAGTGTTGAGCAGCAAGGACAGGGACGTGTTTTCCAGCCTATGGACTGAGCCTGGCCCACCACCCTGCACCACCTGCAAGCCCCAGGCTGGCAGGGCACAGCAACAGCGGGATTTGATCCCAAGTTCCATGGGACACGCTGGCTCGAGATGCCCCATATGGAACAAAACCTCTTTTTCCACATCTCAACTCCCTGACTGGTCAGAGTATGAGCGTCACGCTTCTCTTGGCACAAGGCTCTCAGCTATTTCTGGACTTTCCCAAAGTTAGGGGAAGTTTTTCTCCACTTTTCCACCACTGCCTGGGCTTGGTGTTTGAAGCCCACCAAAAGCACCTCAGGCAGGGAAACTGCTGGGAAATTCAACACAAAAGTGGTTCTTGCACTTGTTGGCAGCTGACTGAACAGGCACCTGCCTTGGCACCGGGTTTGCCACGTCGTCGAGGCAGAACACTTTCTGGCCTTTTCCTGCCTGTTTGCTCTTTGGGGCAGGAATTTGTTTTCCCATTCATTTTGGATGGTGACAGCACCAGTGCCCAGCCAGGGTTTCCTGTCATCCCCTCCCAAGAGCAAATTCTCACTGCCACCTGTAAGGTTTTACAGGTAAAAAGGGTTTTTCTGCTTATTTGTGTACAGTTGTGCAGAAAACATTTTTTTTTTCAGAGGAATTAAGTTCGTTCCCCTTGTTCTGCTCAGCCCCACTTGGATGTGTCCTGCTTCCTAATATTAAAACGCCCCTAGAAATGTGGGAAATAGGGAGGGGTAAGAGTCTGAACCAGAAGTGGAGTGGGTTGGAAAAGAGAAGAGGAATTGAGCCCCAGTTTTCCTGTTACGTCTTTCCAAATTTCATACTTTGAGGAGACCAAGATCGTGAATGCACTGCTAGAAATGTCCAAAACACAGAGAGAATTAGGAAAATGAAGTTAATTTACACAGACGAGCTCTAGAAGGGGTCAAGCTGACGTGGTCATGTCCACAGTGCAAAGAGTCATCCCTGGGGTTGGATTTCCCACCAATTCCAGAAGGAAAGGAGGGAGGACACAGCAGCTCTGGCTGAGTTCTCCATCCAAGTGAATTCCGGCCAGGTTCCTCCTGCAGCAGAAAATGAGGCTTTTTCTATCACCTTCTGGAGCTTTGGCAGAGAGGAGAGTCAGGAAAGAGGAGAAAGAGGAAAATGCGGAGAAGGAAAGCTGCTAAAGAATCAAGGAGCCACGCACGAGTGTGTCCAGTGTGGAGAGCTGCCCTCAGCCTGTGGGATGCCACATCCCATGGGAAGGGGGTCGTGCCCATGCCCTAAGGATGTCCAGGGAGAGCTGCTGAGGCTCCAGAGCTCCTGGCACTATCAGCCCCTGTTATTGCTCACGTGTGTGACCAAGGGAGAGGAGGAATCACGCCTAGGGAATGTCATTTATCCTCCTCGGTGACTGACCAGGCAGGTCCCAAACCTTGGGAGAGCCCCAGCACTGGGGTGTTCCCAAAAGGAGAGCCCAGGAGCAGCGCTGGGGGGGCTGCAGAGCGGCTGCTGCTCGTTCCTGGTCCTGTGGCACCATCCAGTGGCTGCTGGCAGAGCACTGTCGCCTCCCTGTCCCCGCCGTGTGTCCCCTCCCCGGCATCGCTGCTCCGCAGGGAAGGGCTCCAGGTCACTGCTGCCACCCGCGACCGGGAGAGGAGCACAGAGAGAGGAAGAGGGAGCAGAACCCCGCGTTTGCACCCCGAGCACCCTTCTGCAAATCAACAGAGTTTCTTAATTTCCTACAAAAATTAGAGCCAAGAGGGCCAAACACCATCGTTGCTTCAGGACACCACACAGGAGACCCTTCCTCTACTTCCATGGCTTGAAAATTGTCCCCAGATCCTCATTTATATTTTGAATTTGCCAAACAAAAGGCCTGGATTTTCATTTTTATTTTTATTGCAATAAGGAAAAATAAATCTTCCAAGTGTTTGTGCCAGACCTTCTTTGGGTAAAATCTTCGTAAATTTTTTTTTTCTGTGCAAGAAGCAATTTGATTCTGACACTGCTACCACTGTAATTATACCCGTCCTCCCCATAAAATGAGGTTATTTTAAATCTTGTTTTAGTAATTCCATTATTTCACCATTGCATCACCCCAATTATCTCTAGAATTGTTACAGAGAGCTTTTCCCAAAAAAGGGAAAGTTTCTCTGGCAGTTACTGTTTTGCTCCCAATTGCATGAATACTGATTCCACCCCCCAGCCCAAAAAGGGTGAATGGACAAACATTAGGGAAAGGACAGATGTGTGCAGCTGGATGAAGGGCCAAGGGCCGCATCTGCTGCTGTAGGTTTGAATTCCCTGTGCCCAAACTCTTCCCTGTGGTCCTGCTGATGGGCAGGAGCTGGGAAGAAGGTACCACACGACTTTTCTTTTTATTATTTTAATGTAAACCATGTCCAAAAGCATCCCTGTGGATTTGCACAGGATACCTGGAGTTTCTTGGCTGGCTTTGGGCCTTGCCGAGCTCACACAGTGGGAAGAGTTTCTCCTACCAGGTGATCTCCGTACCGTGGCATCCAGGGGTTTTTCCAGGACCAGTGTGGATGTGGCTGTGATCCAGTCCCACATTCCCCATGGGCATGGGAAGGCCCATCACATCCACTGACCCCACACACTTGACTGCTGGAAACTCCAACAATTCCCACTTCTGCCTTGTCTGCGTTTGGAATTGCTTTGCTTGAGCTTAAAACCTATCCCTGAGCTTAAAGTCTCCTCCTGAGCTTAAAACCTCCCCTTGAGCTTAAATCCTACTCCTCTTGCTCCTGGAGCAAACAACCCACTCCTTTTAATCACCTGCTCTTGAGCTCCTCTTCTTCTCTGCTGCCACCTCCTTCTCACCCTTAGTTGTTCCTTCTCCACATTTCTGCACAGTTTCTCCAAGTTTATATTTTATACCTTTACTACTGTTGTTTCCAAACCCCAAGACAACCTCTTGCAGAGGTTCTGGGAAGAGAACAAGGAGCCAAACCACGGTGGGAAGTTCCGTGCCTGTCCCCAGTCCCACACAGTGGGTACCAGCCCTCAGGTTGCTTTGGTTTGTTGTTTGAGTCGTCCCATACAGGCAGGGAGTCCCCAGGAAAGTCCTTTTCCAAACAAACCCTCCTGGGGTGTCACCTCACCCACCGCTCAACAGCTTCTAAAGGTGTTTAGGCAGCACTTGGAACACTCAGGAACAGGGCACTGCCTGGAGACCAAGAGGATCTGATGGGACTCACTTCCACCATGGGACAAGTCCTCAGAGGGGGTTTCTGGCTTTGGAGGTCCAGACAGTGCTCCAGGGAATCCTGGGAGGGCTGTGAAGTGGGCTCTGCTCTGAGGAGCAGCTTTGGGGATCAGCAAGGATTCAGCTCTACTGCAGCTGGTGTGCCCATGGGCTGCGACCCTCCCGGGGACCTGGGGGGCTTTGGGATTTGAGCTGAGAGGGAGTAAGGAAATCCTCATGTCCTGCTAGGCCTCTGGGCCCACCCAAATGGGGTTATGTAGGAAAAGGGGGGGAAAGCGATTTGCAAGCACTGCCAAAACTGTATTTCACCCTGCTGAGGTTTTGGGAGCAGCCAGTGGTTTATTTTGAATATTGCAGGTCACATGGGGTCAATATGCTGAGAGCAACTGCAGAGACTTGCCCCGCCCCAAATGCCCTTTTCTAGGGCATTTCTGGGGCATTGCCCACTGGGTCAGGGCACAGCATCCCATGGCCATGGATACAGGTCTCCCAGTCCTTGTGTTTAGAGGACACGACATCCCCTCCCCTGGCATGAGGGAGAGCTGTGGAGGCAAAGCTCCGCTGGGCCTCTTGCACTGCCCAACTTTCCCCATCCCTGCCGGACCAGCTCATCCCTCAGGTGGAAGAGAGCAGGGAATTTGTCATCCTTGGGCTGCTGCTGATGCCTCACCAGAGCCTGGCGTCTCTTGCAGGTCCAAGTGGAGATTCCTTTCACAACCTGAGGCACAGGAGCCTGGCATTGTCTTCCCCCAGGACGAGGCACAAGCCCTCAGCAGCACCACCCATCTCTCAGAGCATCCTTGGAGCTCCGAGCCCTGTCCAAACCCCGGGGAAGACCCCTGACACCCATCATTTCCCAGCTACACCTTTCCCAAGAGACAGCCCATGTTGGCTTTGGGGAATGACCGCTGAAGACCAGTCAGCTCTTTTGGGAATTTTCAGGCTACGGGGTACGTGCAGCATTTTCCCTTGGGAGGCATTTACAGCTCGAGGGGGATTTGTGACCAGGAATGTCCTGGAGATGTAAAACATGAAGCGAAGGGGGGTGTGGGTCTGCCTTTGGGCACCTCTGCTGCCTCCCACACCACCTCAGCATTCCCTAAAAACCTGCCAGGGAAAGGGGGACATGCCATGCAGTGAAACAAACCCAGGAACGCTCCTTAAAAACATCTCCAGGAAACATTCAAGGGAAAAGTCACTGACTCACTGCTTTTTCTTTGTGCTTTGTGCCCCCAAAGCAGAAGCGCTGCCCCCTCCGGAGCACGGGCCGGCGGAGCATCCCGGGCTGCCCGTGTCCCTGCACCGGCTCTGCGCGGTGCTAGGTGGTGGTGTTGCATCGCCGGCAGCTCGGGGATGCTGGCAGGGAGCGCTGGTTGATGTGCTCGGCATGAAGAGGGCTCGGACGGTGAATGTCCCCTTGAAATCCCCGTGCCGGCTGCTGCCGTGCCCTCGCACACCCTCCTCCCCTCAGGGAGAGGAAGCCCTGGGTGATTTAGAGCTGGAAAGGCTGCTGGAGAGGCAGATTTGCTGGAGAGATCCCAAAAAGCAGCCTCAGAGGTGGGAGCACGGCAGTTCATTCCCTGTGTGACCCTGTGGTTCTGCCTCCACCGTCCCATCTGCCTCTCAGAGGGGGATTTTTCCAGATGGGTGGGTTTTTACTGCTGTTTGGGTTGCTTCCCCCCATCAAAAAAAATCAGTTTGGAGCAGTTATTGTGTCCCTGGAGCAGCTCAGGGCACTGGGAGGACAGACTTACCCTGCTGACCCCCAGGCTCTCCAGCTTTTCCTCCGGCACATCCTCCGGGATGGGGTGGAGCTGTTCCAGGAGGTTTGGGTTTCCCTGCAGGGCTTTCAGCAGCTTCCCTGTCGGGGTGGCCTCCTCCCGCTCTGAGGTGGGTGCTGGTACCAGTGCAGCGAGCCCTGGGCAGGGCTGGGGGGACCCTTCTCCCCCTTGATGGGTCCCCGCAGTCCCAGAGCAAGGAAC
This sequence comes from Melanocharis versteri, assembly GCA_013397845.1. Classification (NCBI taxonomy): domain Eukaryota; kingdom Metazoa; phylum Chordata; class Aves; order Passeriformes; family Melanocharitidae; genus Melanocharis; species Melanocharis versteri. Next base: position 727,740 of record VZTG01010141.1, on the reverse strand, counting down.
TCCTTGCTCTCACAGCCTACACCCCTCTACGAAGGAGCAACTTCACCCCCTAATCGGATCCATTCCTGCCCACAACTTTCCCAAAATCCCAGCCAGCGCCCAGCGGCCTCCTGGGGCAGCTTTCCCAAGGTCATGGAGCTGCCCAGCCAAGGGGACCAGGGAATTCATCCCCGCTGTGGCCCCAGCAGCTCTGCCCAGCACCCCCCAATCCCCATCCACTCAACTCCCCGAGCCTGACACCGGCTTCGTCCTGGTGCTCTCGGGACAGGGACGGTCCCAGCTCCGGTACCACCTGATGGATCTTCATCAGCACCACCTCGGTCACCTCCTGGGTCCCTGCAGGGAGAAGAGGCCTGTGAGGGTCAAAAAGGAGCTGAGGCCTTGGAAGCAAGTCCTGGTCAACACCTGCTTTTCCTGTATGGAAAGCACGGACACAGCTGTCCCTTTGGGGATGGCACCAGTCCCCAGAGAGCAACCTCTGACCTCAAGGCCACTGGTTGGAGGATGGCAAAGGGGTCACAATGCCTCCCTTGGGTATTTGCCAACAGCCAGCCCTGGTTTAGGACTGGTTTTATTTTCTGCCTGCATTAGGGAGCAGAAATCCCCCATTTCCTTCCCCTGGACTGCAGTGAAGGATCCACAGCATGCCTGAGGCCCTTGTTTTTATGCAAATAACTATTAGCACTGTTTGAAGGAGGCAAGGTCACCTTTTTGCTGTGAAGCTTGATGGAAGTCTCGTGGAAATCTCATTCCTTTGGGATCTGGCTGCGATGCCAAGGGACAATTTTGTTTTGTGAGCTGTGCTGACCGTGGAAGGACTGGAAGTGTCCAGTCCATGGCTCGTGTGAGGGGAAGCACAGGCAGCTCCCTGAGGGGACTCCACGGCTGCTGGAGAGGGAGATAGAGAAGAGATTGTGCTCTGAAGGGCTGGAAGTTATGAAAAATGTATCTACATCCAAATTGATCCACTTCAAAATGCTGTCATTACCTTCAGCTTTGTTTGCTGAGAGCAGTTGGATCTGTAAGGAAACAGACTGAGCATCAAAGAACATTTTTTAGTAATTTTTGGCAATTTTTCCTCTCTTTGCAGAATACTATTACGAAATACATTCAAAACCAGAGCAGAAAAGAGCAAATTGAGCACAGAAATTCCCCAAGAGCTGTGTCCCTTCAGCTGACCATACCTGAGAGAGGCTGGCTCAGGGCCTTTCCTTCCCACTACACGACGACCAGGCCATGAGATTCCATCCTGTCACACCCCACGTGTCACTCAGATCTGATGGCAAGGAAAAGATGCTCTCAACTGGAATTTGAAGCTCTGCTCTGATGGATGACACCCTGGTGCGTGACCCGTGCTGACGATATTCATGTGATACTTTGTGTTTAATGAGTGCCAAATAGAGTAAAACATCACTGAATGGGCTTGAAATGGGGCTTGAAATTAGGCTTAGTCTAAGCTCAGCAAATATTTTAAGGCTGCTTAGAGTTAAACATCTGCTTAACTGCTCTTAATGAGCCAAGAACTCTTTTTTTTTTCATTATCATTATTTCACTTGTCTTCTTTTCCTGGCCCTGGGCTGCTGGCCAGGATGGGAGCTGAGGGCACCCATCTCGCAGTGGACATGGTCCATAACAGCCTGATGGCCCTGGAATGGAGTGGCACGGAGTGTCTTGTTCTCTTTCTTCACGTGAATGAGGCAAAAAAGGAACGAGAAGATGGGAACACGGTAACAATGGGTTTGCAGCCACCTCTTCCCCTCACCAGCCAGGGAAGCCCTCTGGATTTTTATTCATCGTTGGGATGTCCTCCAAAGGGCAGAAGATACAAAGTCTACTGGTGACAATCTTGGGTCTTCTCACTGGCCATGATAGGACACAACTTTGGTTGTTTCTGGTGTTATTTCCCTTGATAATGTAATAATGGAATCCCAGGCTGGTTTGGGTTGGAGGGGACCTTAAAGCCCATCCCCTTCCACCCCCTGCCATGGGCAGGGACACCTCCCACTATCCCAGGGTGCTCCAAGCCCTGTCTGACCTTGTGGGTTTCTTGTGGCCATGGGCACAGTCTCATCCATGCTCAGAGAGAAGACTTAGATGGGATATTGGTGAGAAATCCTTTCCTATGAGGGTGGTGAAGCCCTGGCACAGGTTGCCCACAGAAGCTGTGGCTGCTCCACTTCCACTCCTGGAAGTGTCCCAGGCCAGGCTGGACAGGGCTTGGAGCAACCTGGGAAAGTGGGAGGTGTCCTCAGCTGAGAATAGACACCCACAAAGCAGATGCTCCCAGAGCTGCCTGCATGTGGGTCCATCTCTATCCACAGGCACGTCCTGGAGGGCACAGGAGGGGCGAGGACATGGGCACTGCCCTGCTCCCTGGTGCCACCCTCCTCCTCGCTGTCATTGCCCCCAGGGTCCTCAGGCTGGACCCCACCACCTCTCTGCCTGCAGCTCCAGCGCTTCCTGGCCTGGAAGAGGAAGGAGCTGTGTGTCCCACAGGAGCCCAGCCTGGGCAGCCACCTCTTCCCACCCCAGAACACTCGTGTGCCCCAGGGGCACAGGAAGGAGGCCCCTCTGGGCTGTCAGGTGTGGCTGCAGCTGGGCAGGAGGAGCAGCCGGCTGGGACATCCTGTCCCGCCTTGGGGAGCCCGTGGGGTGCTGCTCCCCACTCCCTGGCACTGCTCCTGCTGGCCTCGGCCTGGAATGCTGCGAGGAAGAGCTGCCCCAGGCCCTCCATCTCTTCACACAGCTTCATCCTCTCCTCTTGCCACCTTTCCAAATCCCTCCTGCTCTCCTCCCCTCGCTGGCGAGCTGTCTGTTTCCCAAAGGCAGTGGAAAATCGGGACAGGAGAGGTTTCGGCTGCAAAGCAAAAGCACCGAGGGCTGGGGCTTTTGCCCTGGTGCCACTGGGATGAGCACCAAGGGCACTCCTTACACCCATCCTGACTTCCATCACTCATCCCCAAACCTTTTCCAAGCACACAGCAGTGCCCTCACCCCGGATCTGCTCCCTCCTCTTCCCTTCCCTCTCCACTTCCAGCTGTCTCCCACAGCTTTGTCTTCAGCTCCTCCTCCTCCTTTTCTTCACCTGCTTCTTCTTCTGCTCTCTGAAAGCTCAGGGAAGCAGAGGGACCATGAGCAGTGGAGCCATCTGCCAGCTCCTGCTGGGATTTTGGGATTACTGGGATTTTGCTTTGGTTGGGGTGGGAAATCCTCACTAAAGCACCAAGCAAAGCCACTGTAGGGTTTCAGTGTGGAGAAGCAGGTAGCTGAGCTGCAGGAAAAGCCAGGACAAATGTGGCCATGTGGTCCCTGATTGTTTTATTGATTTATTTATTGCAAATTTGAAGAGGTTGGTGGCTTGTGGAGCAGTGTGGTTTTGCCCTCTCCAGCATCCCAAGTGCCCTGATTGAATCCAGGTGCAGCAGGGAAAATGCCTCTGGAGCAAAGCACAACCTGTTGCATTTGCTGGGGTTGGAGCCTGCCAATGAAGGGCAAAAGCAGGTTTTTTTATCTGCCAAGTTCAAATGCTGGTCACAGGGGAAGCTGTGATGAGGCTCCAAAGCTCCCACACCTGCAGCTTTCAGAGTCTCAATTCCTTGCCAAAAAAAGGGACAGGGGCAAGGTGAACCCTTTCCCACTCTAACAAAACCTTGTCCCAAACTCCCCAGCCTAACTCCATCCCCACAGTGCCATGGAATCTTTGTGTGGAGAAGATCCTTGGGGAAACTGAGGGGCTGTAAATGCACCTGAGGTCTCATATTTGGCTGCTCCTGTGAGGGAATGTCCTTCCCTTGAGGGAAAGGCAGCAGGCAGAGAGAATTCAGCCAGAAATGTGGAAGAAAGAAGGGATAAATGTTGCCTCCTGTGGTCCATCTGGTTTCCAGCATCTCCACCCCAACCTGCTTGGGAAAGCGAGAGGAGGAATTGTCTCAGAGCTCGCCTGGCTCAGTGGCCTCTGTGTGCTGGCAGGAAGGAGTTGGTCACGAAGGATTGGTGGCAGAGGTGGCACTGGAGAGGAGGGAAAAGTCAGCAGAAAGACTGGGATCTGCAGGAGGGGACATTCCTCGTGTCCCCAGCGAGGCAGGCCGGGCTTTGCTGCTTTAAAGCAAGAGGGGAAACCTCCAAAGACATGGATGTGTTGGGAGGATGGAGGTGGAGGGAGTCAGGAGCTGCTTCTGTCTGAAACCAGTGGGAAAGGCAGAGGCCAGGGTGGGGCAGGGATAGTGCTCGGGGAAAAACGCAGCTTTTCCAGTGGAGCAGTGAAGTGGGGGGACCAGAGCATCAGTGAGGTCCTGGTTATAAAGGGGGTCCTGTGCTGCAGGGATGCCTGGGCTGAATGAATAAATCACAAGCGATCTGGTCTGGGTGGATTTACTCTCCGGGAGAGAAGGAGGGAGTTGATTTGGTGATGGAGCAGAAACAGGCAAAGAGAGGCACATCCAGGAGACTTCCTGATGGAAAGGTGGGGAAAGAAAATCGTCATCAAATCCAGGAGCATCCAGAAGCCTTTCACTGCTCTGGAGGATGCTTAAATTCTCCATGGCATGAGATATCCATCAGGACACGGGGATCACATGAGACCCCTTTTCAGACCCCTTGTCTCACACAGCTCTGACCACCCGCAGCTGGCACCTCCCGAAAATACAGATTTTTCCCAGGGGCTGGCAGGGAATTTGCCATCTCCATGAAGGTGAGAAACCAGCAGCGGGGACTGCAGCAGGGCTGGCTGTCTCCTCTTCTGGGGCCAAGGTGTAGGATACACAGGCAGGATGCAGCAACAAGCGCCGTGCCCAGGGGTGTTTCACACCCTCCCACCATGCGCCTTGCAGGGGCCAGCTGCAGGAAGAGCTGCTGCAGGAAAATCAGCTTCTTCCACCTCCTGCTGTCCTTCTTTTCCCTCCAGAGCTGTGCTGCTCCGTCCCTGCTGCTGGGAGCAGCCAGCTCAGTGTGGGCATCCCGCAGGCACCAGGCGTGGGTGGCCAGGCTGGTGCCCGGTGCTCCCGGCAGTGCAGCGGGTACTGGAGACCCAGATTCTGCCCAGGACCTGCTCCAGCAGCTTCCCCACCTCCTCCAGACCCTTCCCAAACGCAGCCAGCGCCTCCTGCTCTTTCCCAGCTTCTCCTGGGACTCACAGGGGGTGAGCACAAGAGACACCCTCAGTGTGAGAGCTTCCATGAGGTTGGCTGTGCTTGGTGCCCTGCTTTGCTCCAAGTCCTGGCCGGATTTCTCCTCTCCCAGCAGGATTCTTCCCCTCCTGTCAGGCAGGAGAGAGAAATGGGACAGGGCTGGATTCATCTGCAGAGGAGCCCCCAGATAACACAGCAGAGCCTTGGAAATGCCTCTTCCTTGAGCTCACTTGTGAAGGGAGCTTGAGTGGTGAAGTCTCCTAGCCCCGTCCCTCCCCTCACGGACACTCCCAGAGAGTCGAGTCACAGGGAAGAAAAGGCAAATCCTCCCTTGTTGCCAGAGACAGAGAAACTGGAGAGGAGTGGTGAGGGTGGGAGCAGAGTGAGGAGTGTGGGCGGTCAAAGGGAGTGGGGAGCAACCGGGGCTGTCCGCAGCCATGTGGGAAACAGGGAGGACTTCTGGGCTGTAACGCTCCTCCCTCGCATCCCCTCAGCGCTGGGAGGTCAAAGTCATGGAGGAAAATCCACGGGCAGGAAAAGCCTGCTCTAACAGAGAGTGGAGCAAAGCTAAACTGGAGTGGGCGGCACCAGAGACTGAAACTCGTGGCTGGGGCTGAGGCATGAGAGCGTCACCCTAGGGGAGGGAGAGGAAAAATATTCCCTCATGTCTTGTTCCTGCTCCAACAATCACCAGCGCTCGGCTTGGCACCACCTGGCCTTACACTGGAGTGACTCTGGGGGAACACAGGGCAGGAAGGAGCCCCTTGTCCGAACGCAGGAGCACATGAACCCTGAGTGCAGAGGGTTCCCTTCTCCTGCTGAATCCCAAATTCCGAGCTGCAGCCGGCTCAGCAGCTGCTGTGTTTGCAGGAGATAGCATTGTGCACATGGCAAACATCGGATGACGGAGACCGATCCCCACCTTTCTGCTCTCGAGTTAAAACCAGCTGTTCAGAGAGACTCGGGAGAGATCTGCAAGCTGGGCTTCTCTTTAGGGAATTGGGTGGATGGGCATTATCCTGGGAAAGAGAGTATCTGGAAAGGGATTTCTCACTGGGAGCCCTGTTGGGATTAAACGGGATTTTTGCACAGCTGGACAGGGGTGACCACCTCATCTCAGTTGAAACCCATTTATTTAAGAGGGATTCGGGAACCTGGAGGGCCATCCCTATCCTTTCTTGATGTCCCCTTTCCAGGCACACTTTCTACAGCCAGGATTGACCTGGGAGGATGGGGCAGCACAGCCACTTCCTGGCAAAAGCCAAAGTAAAAGTGCGGGAACACAAACCTTTGGAAAATGTGACTCATTTTTTCAGGGAGAAGCAGGCTCTGAGGTGTGATGGTTTATGAACTCTTTTATTTTCACTTGCACTAAAGTCCCTCTCAAAAACGTAGGGTGTAAAGTCCATGTGAGGAAAACACCAGGAAAAGACACTGGTTTGGGCTTCCCCTCTTTTGCCTCAGAGGCTCCAGTCCAAAGTCTGCTGTGCTTCCAACTTTTCTGACATGGGAAGCTGCCAGTAGTGCCTAGAGGAACAGAGACAACATTCCTCCTGCAAGGCCATGCCTCTCTTTAGGAACTTTTCCCTTGGAGAAGCTCATGAAAAGGCTCAAAGTCTGTCAGATTTGGGAAGGTTTGGTTCATGAGCACCTATCAGGAAACAGAACTGAGGAAAAAGGTGTCCTTGGAGGCTACGTCCGATCGACACCCACCACCATTCTCAGCATCCCAAGGGAATAGGAATGGTGGTTATGGAAAGTTCTTTCTTTCTCCGACAAAGCCAGATATCAACAGAGTGGGGATTGTGTTTGGCTGGAAGGATCACCCCTCTCCTCCTTGCTCTGCGTCACTCAAAGTCCTCAGGGCCTGGGAGGTCCCTGTGCTTGGCATTCTGGATCAGGTCCTCGTAGGTGGTGGGGCAATAGGTTTTGTAGAGTTTCTCAGCCAGGGTGTTGCTGCCGGCCACCACGACCTTGCGGTTGCGGTTCATGAAGTTCCACAGGTGCAGCGCGTAGGAGTGGTTGAAACTGGGGCTTTTATCCCACACCTGGTAGTACCGGCTCCAGGCTGGGTATGGGATGGGGTAGAAACGCTGGGGGTTGAGGAAGGAGATGTTCTGGCAGCTGTGGTCCTCGGTGCCTTGGAAATCTGTGAGGTTGCAGAGCGTTTTGAGCATCCTTGTCATCAAAAAGGGGCCCTGGTTGCCCCAGATGTTCCCGTTGTACTTGAGAACGAAGTTCTCCATGCAGTCCCAGATGAACTTGTGGCGGGCAGGGAAGCCGAAGATCCCGTTGCTGGAGAAGCGCGACTTCTGCGCCGCCAGGAAGCTCTGCTGGGGGATGGGCCGGATGGAGATGACATCCGTGTCCATGTAAATGCCCCCGTACTTCCAGATGAGCGCCAGTCTGCTGGCGTCCGAGCTGACGTGCACCCAGTTCTTCTCCTGCTCCGGGACCACCTGCAGAGAGGGAAAGGTGACATGTGATGCCATGGGCAGGGAATGGATCCAATTCATCCACGGGGCTGCAAACGGCGCCATAAACCTGCACCTGCATGGCTGGAAATGTCACTGACAGCCTTTGCTGCCTGCAGCCATTGGATTTTGCCGGGATAAGATAAGGAGTTGGAGCAGAGCAATGCCTTGTTAGCATTCAGAATGCAGGAACATTTCCCAGGTGCTTTGATGGCACCTACAGTGTTAACCCAACACCACCATGAGTCATTCCCTGCTATTTCAGTGGGACACAACCCACTTAACACACTCCCGGATCCCTCCCAGCTCTTTGAACCAGGATGGAGGCTTTTCATCGGCATTTGTTGGCATTTGGAGTCATTTTTTCTCAAGAGAAAAAAGAGTTTGGAGGAAACCTGCCTGCCCTGCCCAAGCGATTTGACCAAAGCTACTTGTGGGCAGTTTGCCAGGAACTTTTTCCAGGGTGGAGCTCACCAGATCCCACCTTGGCTTTGCATGTTGCTGTTACAGAACCTGAAATCTCTCCCCTATCTCTTATCTCCTGCGGGCTCCGTCAGAGTGAGGCAGCTCTATCAAGTGCTCAGGCAGCACATTTTGTTCAACCAGCTTCTGTTGGGGAAGATTATTAAGGCTGTTTTCACAAAACACGTCTGCAATCTATTTTTACCAATGTTTCCTTTGCCAAAAAATCCAATTCTCCAGATAAGGGAGAAGACGCCGATCGTGTATTCCATAAACAGAGAGATGAACACACAGCAAAACGCGGCCAAAATGAATCTATTCCCAACCAAAACAATAAAAGTCACCAATTTCACACAGTCCTGTGTTCCTCATTCCTTTTAAGGCCTTTTCCCAACCCTATTTATAACTCTTTTCCTGTTTTCCAGCTGTTTTAACACTCACCTGGTTGTACCACTGGAGCAGAGGGGTCTCCTGGAAGACGGTTTCCATCTGGAGAGGGAAAATGAAGACATTCTTCATGGAAGACAAGAGGGAGAAGGCTGCGTAGCTGGTGTCCATGTCCAAGGCCGTCTCGTTGGTGAGTCCCCTCATGAAGAGGATGATGGGCCTGTCCTGGTAAATCCGGGCAGCAGATTCCACGGAGCACGACACCAGTGGGGGCGGCTCCAGGCGCTCCGTTGTCTCCAGGAAAATTATGCTTTTGCCAAGGTTCAGCACCTGCTCAGGTGTCAGGTAGTGCTGGGCCATGGGCAAGTAGGAGAAGACACAGCTGGACAAGAGGGAGATCTCGTACAAAATGCCCGAGACAAAGCAGAAACAGATGCATATCTGGATTTTCCTCAACATTCTTTCTTTCCTGGAGCGTTTGGAGGCATGCCTCCGACATGGGTGCTAAGGAGAGACAAGGAACAGCAGAAGGAGGAGCCAGTTATTAGTCAGCAGGACTGGGAGATGGAGGGACGTGGCTTTGGACAGTGTAAGGTGAAGGCAGTTTGGTGACAAAGAGCTTGGTGACAAGCCTGATGACAACCTCTCTAAGGGTACAGAGGGCTCTTCTCCCTGGGATGAAGATCTGGGGTCCCACCTCCTTGGCCCCAGCCAGGCAGGGGGAACCAGGAGAGGTCTTGGAGAAGGGATGGGCATCTGTGTCCCATGGTGTAGGCATGGGCTTGGCAGAGAGGGAAGGACCCGGGGAGGGCAGGTGAGAAGGGTCACCATGCCAAGGCAAGGAGCCCCAGACCCACCCCTGGGGCAGGATGGTGTGGGAAACTGTTCCCAAGCACTGCAGTGCCATTCCAACACGTGCTTGTCCCAGGGAATCTGTGGAGCCAGATGTGCCCATGGAAGGCAGTGTCCAAGGGGGCTGTGAGTGTCACAGGGGGAAGGTTGTGATTACAGCTCGGGGTGTGTCACCCAGAGCTAAAGCGTCAGCTCGCCAAAGGCTTTTTCCCAATCCATCCCTTCTGTTCACACTTCAACCCTGAGGGATGGGAGGGATTTGTGTTCTGCAGGGATGGAGTCTTGGGATGGACCAGAGAGAAGGAGATGAGGATAGAAAGTGGATGGTTTCATACAAAGAAGGAATTAGGACCTACCCGGATTATAGTCCTGACAAATCTACATTTCCAGCTCCTTTTCTTGCTCTGGTGGTGACAGTTGGACTCCTGCAAAGCCCAGCTCCCTGGTGAGGACACCCAAACCGTCTGGAGCATGCAAAGGGATTTCTGGAGGTAGGAGAACGGTGCACAGGGGAAAACCAGCTCTGCTGCCGGCTCAGTCTCAGTCCCAGAAAAGGCGTGGGATCCACCTAAAAGGACAAAGAAGGGACGCCTTTGGGGAGACCCATCTTGTGCCTGGCACAGCTTCCCCCTCCCCATCCCACCAGGACACGAGGCCATACAGCCACAGGGAGCTCCTGCTGGTGAGAGGCAGGATGGAATGGGATCTGCACTGCACTGCTGGTGACACAAGGAAATTCCCTCCTGAAATGCCACCTGGTTGCACCTGAGTGCTTCTGCAGGGACCAGGAGCCAGGGTCCAGCAGAGGGGACACACCTGGAATGACAACCCAATGTCCAAGAGGCCCTGAAAGTGTCCAGAGCTTGATTGATTGAAGGGAATGGCAGGAAACACAGCTCTGTGTGCTGGGATAATTAATGAGCCTCATTCCATGTCACCCTTCCAGAATACAGATAAGTCCGGAGCGGAGCAAACCCCATGGAAATTCCCTGCCAGTGCTGAGCTTGTGCTGGGAGCTGTGGCAGCTCCCAATCCATTTCTCAGAGCTGGATCTCATCAAATTAAATATTAAAGCAGTGGCTGTTCCCATCAGTGCTGCTTCCCATGCTGCATAACAGATTTTGTTGTTTTCCATTCCAGCTGCACAGGGTTTCTCATCACATCCCAGGTTCCCAGGACAGCACAGGACTTTGGGAAGAAATTCTTGGGTGTGAGGGTGGTGAGGCCCTGGCACAGGTTGCCCAGAGAAGCTGTGGCTGCCCCATCCCTGGAAATGCTCAAGGCCAGGTTGGAGCAACCTGGGCAAGTGGGAGGTGTCCCTGCCCGTGGCAGGGGTGGAAGAGGATGAGATTTAAGTTCCCCTCCAACCCAAACCTTTCTGGGACTCCATATAATTCTATGTTAATTTTTCCAGTTGCGTTCCCAGTTTCTCTCATTGTCCCAGCACTCCGCACTCTGCTATGAGTGGCAGCACCTGGGGCCTCCCTGCAGATATGGAATTTGAACGGAAGACAGGGGATGGAGAGCAAATATCTGTGGTTTGGAAAGGCTGTGTTCCCAAGCCTGCAGATAAGGCAGCATGTGCTGCCCCATGCTGCTCAGGTGATACACGTGTCCAGCCCAGCCCAGCCCCAAAGGGCTCAGGAGACACCAGCACTGATATTAAAATAAACTACAGTGCTCAACCTCCAAATTCCCTCTCGCCTTTCCCACCTGCCTCATTCTCAGACAGGTGCAGTTGACTTACTCTGGTCATTTGAAAAGAAAACAGAAAGAAAAAGTTGCCCCCTGGCAGCTCCGTCACAATCTCAGCTTGGCCAGATTTTCAGGCTTCTGGCTGTTGCTTTTTTCCCAGCCCAGAATGGTTTAGGTTGGAAGGGACCTTAGAGCTCCTTTTTGTCCCAACCCCCTTCCACTGGAGTTCACACCCCTTAGACTCCAGGGCCAGGAAAGCTCAGGGAGACCCTTCCAATCTGACCCAGGTCATCCCAGTCCTGGGGGCACCCAAAGGTGCTCCTGTACCCTTAAGGCAGGGACACCCTCCACCATCCCAGCTTGCTCCAAGCCCCATCCAAGCTGGCTGGGAACAGGGATGGGGCAGCCACAGCTTCTCTGGGCAGCCTGTGCCAGGGCCTCATCCTCCTCACAGGGAAGAATTCCTTCCCAATATCCCATCTAACCTCTGGCAGTTAAAGCCATTCCCCCTGTCCTGCCACTCCATGCCCCTGTAAATCATTCCTGCTGCTGACGAGCAGAGGCTGGAGCCCCTCTGTTCCTTTTTAAATCTTGATGCCACTCTCCCGAAGCAGAAACCCCTGGCTTTGCTTTGATTAGGGTTGGGACCATGAGGACATTCCCATTACTGGATTCATATTTCTCCTTTGATGGCCGACAGATCCGATGTCTCAGGTCTTTATGAGCAGCCCAGCAGAGCCGTGCTCGCAATAGTCCTTCAAATTTAAAACAGTCCGGGAGGCATTTTATTTGCAAATTGTGGGCAGAGAATGAGGAGCCACTCCAACACCTCCCTGCTCTGTGCACGACATTGTGAAGAGAAACACGCATCTTCATCGGCTCATTCCGGGAAATTGTTTTGCTTGGCTGGTTTTCCAAAACCCCTGTGTGGCGAGTTATGAATTCTCATCACATTTGACCTGGAGGCTGCTGTTATCAAAATGTTCCCTTCCCTGCTCGAGTTAAAAGGACTGCGAGCCGAATGTTAAAAATAAATCCCGGCCATTGAATAGATTACCCTGCTGAGTGGGATGATTCCGGGATGCGGCTGCTGCCTTGATGGCCCATCTTGTAAAGAGATTTCTTTTCTTGGGGCAATTTCCGTGTTTCAAGAGCAGGATGAGAGCGGCTGGGAGACTACAAGGGAGATTACTACAGATGCCTGCGATAACTCCTCCAGGTGGCCGTGAGACACAGCCGCTGGGAACACAGTGGGATTTTGCAGTAAATGCCACCAAGGAGGGGCAGTGATGCTGCTGGGTGCTGGCCCTGCACCCCTTGCTCATCGCACCCCTGGAGTCCCTGCGGTGCACGAAGGGATGTCCCCAGGGCAGCCCACGGGGCACCGCCAGCCCCGCAGGGACTCGGGCTCGGCTTGAACAGGGACTAAAACTCCTCATTTGCTGAAAAAGGATTTTTTTGAAGTAAATGAATGAATGAATGAATGAAGGAATGAATGAATGAATAATCCCAGCACCTGCGGCTCGCAGTTTGCCCAGCCCTTGAGCCCAGACCTCATCTCAGTTTTAGGCTCTCCAAAGGGAGAGCTCCTCCACAAACTGCAGTTCATGCACCACAAGCAAGTGTTGCACATCTCACAGTCCTCTGGCAAACCCCACTGCCACTGAATCCGCATTCCCACAGCTTCTGGAATCCCTCGGGATTCAAAGCGGAGACCTCCATCCTCTTGCCTATCCCCAGCTCTGCAGCTTTCCTCTGAGAGCCGGCGGGATTTGCCTTTGGCATGCACCCACCCTGTTTGTGGGAATAACCCCAGGGCAGTCCCCGATTCCCACACAAAGAGCGTCTCCTGAACACACACCGGTTTGTTTTTGTGTCTTTATGGGACCTGCTTGAGGAAATTACAGCTGCAATCAAGCTGATGCACGTGCACTCGCTTCAACCCCGGCTTCCTCACATTTAACACCAGGCAGGTTCGGAAAGCGCTTTCTGATGGAAAACCTGTGCGAGGAATATACCGGATCCACGGCAGATTAATTAATGCCGCCGATCCGATGCAAACGAAGGGGCTCGTCACCGTGCTGTGCCACACCTGCCTTCCCGTTCTCCAACTCGACAGGTTTAGGGATAGAGCAAAACTCACCTGAGGGCTGCCAAGAGCGGGCGAGGCGTACAGGCTGTTGGGAAGCCCCGCCGGGAGGGATCCACAGGCGATGGGGAGCCCGAGGAGCTGCGCTGCCTCCCCGCTGTGTCCTGCCCTGGCAGGGCTCGGAGCAGCCTCATGGCTCGCTCGGCAGCGGCTCTGCTGTTTGCATTGCCGGGGTGCCCAGATAAGGCTCGCCCGGGGCTGCGCTCGCCCGGCAGCGGGCAGTGCGAGGCGGCCAAAGGTGGGTCCGCTGCTCTGCCAGCGTCACAAAGGATGGGTGGGACCGGGAAAAGGCACCTTTTGGGGCTGGTTTGCAGCACGTTCAGCCTTTTCTCGTGGTATCCAGATCCGCGCTTACGGAGGCTGTTACAGGGCAAAGAAGAACTTTGCTGAGGGGTATCGGTGCTCTGGGTACTTCCAAGGGAGGCAACAACAGGGCTTCCTGCACAAACACATCCCAAATAACACCGCACATCCTGAACCACCGCCTGATAGGCTCCCGTGCCTGCCCAGGCAGGTGGAGGCGGGGGAGGTTCCCCGATCCCTCAGAGCCTCTGCTTTTCCCCAGCAGGATGCCTTGAGGGGGACAGGAACAGGATTGTGTGAACCACCTCAGACTGGAAAAGTTCCCCCAGAGCTTTCCTGGAGTCTAAGGGGTGTGAACTCCAGTGCCCATCCTGCGCTGGGACAGCAGAATTTGTAAGGAGAGGTGGAGCTGTGGCATCCCCCCGATCCAGAGCTGCTCAGCCCATGTGAGGACACCACAGCATCCAGCTGGGATGTGACCCCTGGCTCCAGCCACCCACAGCCATCAGGTCCTTTGCAGGTCTCCTCCCCCTCTTTTTCCTTTCTCTCCCAATTTTTGGCCAGGCTGTACATCCAGAAATGCCAGGAGAGCTGGAAGCTTTGCCCAGCCAACGAGTGCCGGCAGCACCACGTGTTGCACACATGAAACACGGCAGAAACACCCATTTTCCACCCAAACCCCCACCTCTCTCCACCGCCAGTGCTTAGAAGCCACGAAAAAACCGCTCAGCGCATCTCCCCCCCAGCCTGTGATGGCACAAAAAAACCAGCCAGCTCTTCGAAACCAGCCACGAGCATTCCAGGGCGTTCCCATTTGCTCCGGGCCAGCTCGGGGGCACCCCCTCACCCCTCGGCAGAGTGCAGAGAGCCTGCCCCCGGGTACGTGGTTCCTGCTGGGAGGGCTGGCGGAGGATGCGAGAGCCGCTAACGCGGCTGCAGGCAGAGCAAACAGCGCCCACGGAAAGGCAGCGAGATACCCAGGGCTTAATCAGCTGATAAGAGCCCGGGTGAAAATGCCAGGAGGGCTCCAGTTCCGAGCAACATCCCTGAGGCAATGACGTGGGTGAGGAGCCCACGTGTCCCGGCACACCCCTCGGGAGGAACCCTCCCCTTCGGCAAACACCCGCTCAGGTCCATCGTCTGCCCGTGACCTGCAGGGAATTGGAGTGGACAGCACGCAGCTCCAACGCTGGCAGCTCCTCTGGGGGTGAACACATCCCTCCACTCATCCAGCAGATCCACGGCATCGCTGCCATTGGAAATGGATGATCTTCAGGGTCCCTTCCAACCGAAACCACTCTATGATTCCACGGTGGTCCATGCCTCTCTCCCTTCCCAGGGCACTGGGAAGTGTCTGCTGAGCCTGGAGGATGCAGCAACACCAGGACACAGACAGCAGCTGATATTAAAAGTTCCGGCCCAGTTTTTATCTTATCCATAATATGGAAACTTCCCCATCCTGTCCCAGTTCTCCCCACTGCCCTAATGCCCTACTGAGACTTGGCATGGATTTAGGAGGAGATTTTTCCATGGAGCTCACTCCAGCAGAAAGTTATAGCCTGGAGCAGCCACATCCTGCCCCTTAATTCCAGATGAACCAAGGCCAATCCCTTTGTACCCTGCTGGATGCTGCAACCAGAGCATC
Source organism: Melanocharis versteri (assembly GCA_013397845.1). NCBI lineage: Eukaryota > Metazoa > Chordata > Aves > Passeriformes > Melanocharitidae > Melanocharis > Melanocharis versteri. The sequence goes on along the minus strand of VZTG01010141.1, from coordinate 712,647 downwards.
CCACCAGGGCTCTGCCCATTCCCGGCTCCAGGTGCAACGGCCATGGCCTCACCGGTGCTCTGCCAGCCCAGCGTGGGAGTTTGGGTCCCCAAAAGTCTGCTGAGGGGACAAAATGGTCACACATGCCACAGCTGGGGCTTGGACTGAGACCTCTGGGTGCTTCACGCTCACGCTTACTAACACTAAACGCAGGGAGCAGCCAAAATGCTGCTGCTGCTCTGCATTGCCCTCTACGGGAGCCTGTTTTCCATAGAAAAATGGGAGTCTGGAGGCCGAGCCTGTGCCTGGACCTCCTGCATCTCCAAGGGCTGGGTGGCATGGCCAGGGCAGGCCGAAATCACCCCTCAGTGTCACATAAGCAGAAGGAGGCCCCAGCTCCCAGGGATGTGGCTGGGGCAAAGTCTGGCTTTCCCTTCCCTTCTCCACATCCAAAGCACTCAGAGCAACCTCTGGGACTCAAACACCACAGGGAAATCCCCAGAGTCATGAGGAAAGTGTCCTGCCAAAACTGGCCCTAGCTCTGCCTGCTCAGGTTGGGTTCACTGGGACATGGATCACAGGATCATGGAATGCTTTGGGTGGGAAGCATAAAACCATAAAACCATAAAACCCATCCTGTTCCACTCCCTGCCATGGGCAGGGACACCTTCCACCAGCCCAGGTTGCTCCAAGCCCTGTCCAGGCTGGCTTTGGACACTTCCAGGGACGGGGCAGCCACAGCTTCTCCTCCCAGAACAGGGGAGCACTGATGTGGCTGCTTGGGGACTGCTCTCCATGAGCCCAGCCAGCCTCTGGGCTGGATCTGTAGTGCCTGCTGGAGCTGGATTGGGCCGAAGTACCATTCAAAAGGATGATTCAGAAGGGGAGTCAGGACCTGAAGGCAAGAATCCCATGCAGACATAGCCATTCCCCATGAAACATATTATAATATATATATTATAATAACATTAAATAATAACATTATATTTCTGTACACACTCCACATCACCCAAACCAGCCTGGTTTAGCTTTACCTCAAAACTCTTAAATAGTGAGAGACAGTTACCAGACTCTCTTTTCCTCCGCTGTTCAGAGCATCTCCCTCAATCTCTCCTTGCACACCCTCTATAAGCATCCTGATGGCCCTCCAGGAGTACCTCTCCTATGGGGAAAGGCTGGGCAATTTGGGATTGCTCAGCCTGGTGAAAAGAAGGGTCTCAGGTGACCTAATTGTGGCCTTCCAGTACCTGAAAGGGTTACCAGACAGCTAAAGAAAGAGAGACTTTGCACAAAGGCCTGAAGTGACAGGACAAGGGGAGTGGCTTCAAACTGCTAGAGGGCAGGGTTAAATGGGATACTGGGGAGAAATCCTTCCCTGGGAGGGTGAGGAGGCCCTGGCACAGGGTGCCCAGAGAAGCTGTGGCTGCCCCTGGATCCCTGGAAGTGTTCAAGGCCAGGCTGGATGGGGCTTGGAGCAACCTGGGCTAGTGGAAGGTGTCCTTACCCATGGCAGGGGGGGGAACTGAATGAGCTTGAAGGTCCCTTCCCACATAAAGCATTCTGGAATCCCATGACCATCTTGGTTATAGAGGACCACCCTCCACACACCCTGTCTGGTTTTCCATCCTCCTCACTGCTCTTAAGTCCTGGCATTTATATCTTTTGGTATTTATTGAAAACCTGTGTCTTTTTTTAGAATTATGTTGATATGGTAGAAAAGTCATTTGCTCCTGTTGAGCTAGAGGGAAGCTAGAAATTAATGTTTTCTTAGTTATTTTCCCAAAAATCAATAACTGTGCTTGGAAAACAATAAAGCACTTAGAGCTTACATGCAGATGAACACAAAAGGAGAGAAGCTCATCTAAACAGACCCAGAGTTACATCTCCCAAAGGAGAGCTTGGCAGTCGATTCACAGGGAGGCAGGGCCAGGAAACACGGAGGGAAAAACATCGGAGGAAGGAATGCAAGAAGCTGATCTGTGCCAAATTACAGCCAATTGTAAAGCAATTCTTTGTGCTGGTTTGGGCTGAGGTAGGGTTGATTTCCCTCAGAGGAGCTGGGATGGGGCAGTGTTTGCCATACAGAGCTGGGGCAAGAAGGAGGAAGAGAGGGATTCTTGGAGTGGTGGCATTTCCCTTCCTGAGTCACCTGTCCATGTGATGGAGCCTGGCTTTCCTGGGAATGGCTGAACACCTGCCCATGAGAAGTGGAGAATGAATTTCTTGGTTTTATTCGCTTGTGCGCAGCTTTTACTTCCCCGATCGAACTGTCATTATCTCAACCCACGAATTTTCTCACTTTTGCCCTTCCAGTTCTCTCCCCACCTCCAGAGCAAAGGGAATTGGGTTAGCCAGGGGTGCTCCTAAATCTGCCTCTGCAGCACCAGGGCTTTTTGTGCTGCTAAATCAGAGGGCAAACACCATTAGAGCGGGGAGCCTCACTGGGCAAAGCCATTTTTTTTCTCCTCCCATTAGAAACAGGTCTATTTCCCCTGAGCAGGGCCAGTGCAAACTGCCAATTTACCTGCTGCAGATAATATTTGAGTCCCTGAGATCTGGGTTGTGCCAATCCTGAAGTCTCTGAAAGGCAAAAAAACCACCAAGCCGAGCTCATCAGGAATTTGTAGGGTTTCTGCTTGTGGGCAGGGTTGGCCAGGGCAAAGCCTGGTTTTACAGGACCCCACAGAGCTCCCAGCCTCTAGAAAAGAGAAACACCAGGGAGTGGAAAGCTCCAGATTACTGGCTGCTTTGCCTATAAGAAAAGGTGTTGCAATAATGGACACGGCTCGGGGAGGAAAGAGAGAACTGAACTCAGGAGTAACTAGATAGAAAAGCCTTTATTTATTTATATACAGAAGGGTTTTTATACCCTAGGTCGTAGAAAGTAATTGGATCTTCATTAACCACCCCCCAGGGTTATTGGCTAGATCCTAAAAACACCCATTTCCTAAACAATCCTTCAGACTAACGATAACAAAGTGCAAAAACACCTCACAGGTGCAAGATAGAAGAATTATTTACAAAAGCTCTCTAGCTGTTTTGCAGCTAGCCCTAGTGAGAACGTGAGAATGCTCACGGACACAGGCAGATACTGAAAAATCTCTCTGCCACCAAGCTTTCAGCATCCACAAAAAGGGTTTTTTATAACACAACAAACATTTGTAAATAATAGTAAATACCAGATTTTGGGAAGAAATTTCTCCCTCTGAGGGAGGGGAGGCTCTGGCACAGGTTGCTCAGAGAAGCTGTGGCTGCTTCTGGATCCCTGGAAGTGTCCAAGGCCAGGTTGGACAGGGCTTGGGCTAGTGGAAGGTGTCCCTGCTTATGGCAGGGGGTGGGACTGGATGGGCTTTAAGGTCCCTTCCTACCCAAATCATCCTGGGATTTTGTGGGATACTGTCAGCACAGTGCCCTGAGCAGGGTAGGTGTCCGAGGTTGATCTGCCCTCCCTGTGCTCCAAACACCCCGTGGGGCCAGGAATCAGATGCTGAGAGGTGATGGATGCACATCTGGAGCAATGGCATTAGAAATCTCCAGAAAAAGTCCATCAGAAAATCCTGCTGGATTCCATCAGCAGCCAGCAACAAGAGCTTTCTATATTCATGAACTCATCAGAGTCATATTTCAAAAATAATAAATGCTGTTATTATTGTTATTATTGGAATGAATTTCTCCATTATGTACTGAGTGATTGTACACACTCGCTGCCTCCAGCACAGGAACCACCTCAGGAATAATCCGAGCAAATGATATTTGTGTCGTGGCTGCCACGGGGTCGTGTTCGGGGGTTTTTAAGTGAGGAAGGTATTAACCAGAACAACAGCAACAATCGTAACAGAAAGAAAGTCATTATAAGATGGTGTAAAACACTACCAGGGTGGGTTTTTTTCAGGCAAATTTAGTTTGGGGCACACGACTCGTGCTTTCGTGAGGTTTGGCTTGGTTTCTTGGAGCTCTGCCTGTACTCACAGCCTCCCGCTCCGTGCTTGCTTTGCTTGTGTACAGAGGAAGGGAAGGAAAACAGAGCTCAGGGAATGAGGATTGGGATGGAGCACGCCAGGGCTGTTTGCTCCAACCCCCTTATCACACTTGTTTGCCCCCATGGCCACCTTGTGCCTCCTTGGCTCCTGAGCCTTAGAGCTGGAGCTTTCCCTGCTCCTGGGCCCCTTCCCTGCTGCTCCTTGGATTCTTGGCCATAAAATGCTGCAAAGAGCAGAGGAGATGAAACAACTGACCAGGAATCGTGCACTTGGAAGTTAAATCTGGATAACAAGTGGATGCAGGGGATGGCTGGGATTGATGGCTTTCCTCCAGGAAACTGGAGCCTGGGAAGCGGAGTAAAGGCAGGAGGGGCAGCCTGGGAGCACAGCCCGGTGTCCCCTGCCATGCCAGAAGGGTTTGTGGTAGAAGCTGAGTCCCTCTTCACCCTGCGTCCCTCTAAGTGTCCTCCCTGGCTCCATCAGGCTCCATCCTGACCTCCCTTTCCCCATGATCCCAGAGCTGCCGTGGTGTTGTAGAATACAAAATGGGAACCACCCAAGATTTTTCCAAGAGGCCCAGCCGAGCTGTCAGCACATTTTGACACGAGGCCAATAAGATGGATTCCAAAAAGATGGGGTCCCACCATGCCAAAAAGTAACATTTGGTTGAGCATCTGCCAAAACAAAACTAGCAGACTGCTGGGAAGGCTGCATTTTCCAAGGATTTTTTTAGGCATGAGGAACTGCAAAGAGGATCTCTGTGAGCATCTTCAGCTCCCCAGGCTGTGAGGGCAAGGACCCATTGGTAGCTGAAGGGGACATTTACTCCAAATGGTAGGCAAAATTTCAGCTTCTGGCCCTGGTGGGATGGCAAATTGCTCTGCTGCCACACTGGAATAATCTCTGAATATCCAGAATTCAGGATTTTCCCCTGGAATAGCATGGAATCATTTGGCAAGCTGCAGACCCTTGGTCTGTCATGACAAAGCAGACAAACAACTTCCACACTGCCTTAATTTCAGTCATGTCATATCTTTATTTGTTCAAAAAAAAAAAAATTATTTTGGTGGCTAAAATTCCTGGGGAACTTGGCCTCACTAACTCCTGTGTGTCCATGACATCAGAGATGGGAAAACACCTTCCCATGAGCAATAATTTGGTTCCAGATACTAAAGATGAAATGAAGAAATTATTTACAATGAGGGTGGGGAGGCCCTGGCACAGTTTGCCCAGAGAAGCTGTGGCTGCCCCATCCCTGGAAGTGTCCAGGGCCAGGATGGATGGGGCTTGGAGAAACCTGGGCTAGTGGAAGGTGTCCCTGCCCATGGCAGGGGGTGGAACAGGATGAACTTTTAGGTCCCTTCCAACCCAAACCACCCTGGGATTCCATGATCTCCACATTCCAGAGATGGCAGGGATGGATAAACATGTCAGGACAGCAGAAAGGAGCATCTTCAGCGTGAGGGGAAGTCTGAAGCCTTGGAAAGCTTCTTTAGGGAGATACATAAATACAGGCAGAAAGGGAGACTGCCAGGACCTAGCCAGGACCAGGCTATTCCCTGGTTGCCCAGGAATTCAGGGAGAAGGGACACATGGTATGCAGGGAGGACAGCAGAGCTTTCTAATGAGCTTTGTGGGTCAAACAGCACTGATTGAGCCCCTACAGGCAACCCGATTATAGGGAAAGTAAGGAAGATAAGGAAAATGAAAAGCAGGAGCATCCAGCTCTGGAGGTGTCAACCCGTTGGTAGTCAGACCTGGGACTGCAGGACAAATTCTGAAGGAAACATTAATTAAAGGCACTGAGAAAAATGAGATAAAGTGCAACCCAGGTTTACCAAAGGCAGTTTGTGCCAGCCTGTGCTGACATCTTCCTTTGATAAGATAATTGGTTTTCCAGACAAGGGAAATTTGGTAGATCTAATCTATCTGGAGTTCAATAAAGCATTTGATATGGGGCCGCATGGGAAATTATTAGTGAGGCTGGAGAAAATGAGAATTAACAGAACTCGGGAGTGGGGAGAGCCGGGGCTGGCACAGAGAGCGTGGCGAGGCTGGGATCGCCACGGGAAATCAGGATCGGTGAGAGGATGAGGATGGGTGGCCGGAGAGCCTGTCCTGAGGCCGGTCCCGGGAAAGTCCCTCCATCTCCGAGGCTGGGAGTGAAGTTTCCTGGCTTTCCTGAATTTCCTGCAGCGACTCCCGCGCGCTGGGAGCCGGCGACCTTGAGCGCTGGGAGTGGGAGCATCACTGCAGAGTTTGCAGGGAAGCAACGGCACCATGAGATGGCAATGTTGGTCCGTGGAAGAGCACCCCGCTCCTCATCTTCCAGCTCCAATTCTCACCGCCTGGACACATTTCAGTGCCGACTCCAAGAAATCTGTGATTGCAACTGTGAAGCGATGGTGGTGGGAGCTAAATCAGTGCAAGGAACGCGGCTCTGGACAATCAGCTTTGGTGCCATGGGAAGGGAAGCGGTTTAAATCCATCAGATGGGATCAAGGCAGCGCTGTCCTCCCTGCAGAGCCAGCCCAAAGAACATTTTCCCAGTGCACAAAAAGCCCCAATCCACCCAAAACAGGCAGAGCTGCTGAGGGTAAGTGAGAACACGTCCGCATGTGTGCATGGCACAGGGAGAGGGAGAGGAGGAGACAATTTTATATAGAAATAAAATCTGCTTATCCTTTGCCTGTATTTTTAGCTGAAATTACACCTAAATGCCAACTGATCAATTCAGCTGAAATGAGCCCTTAATCCTAATAAGTCTTGATCACCTTTTTAAACCTCATGAAATAGCAAGGAGGGTGTTTGCATTAAGCATTAACACCTTGATTCGAATTCCTTTGGCGTGGAGCAAACTTACATAAGCATGGAGTGCTCCTGTTAATATTAAACAAGGGCTTGGAGAGGGCCAAAGGAATGCCTTGGGCTGCTTTTTTGCCCCCTGCATCATATCTGGTCACTCCAGCTCCATCCCGAAATGTGGAAGGCACATGAAATCTTTAGGAATTCACCAGTCAAGGCAGCAGTGGGTTACTCTGCTGGGATAACACACCCCACCTGGGCCATTTCCATTTCCCAGGGAGGTTCTAATCCAAAGGAAAGAAAGGGAGATCAAGGAAACAAGGTTGGGCTCAATGATCTTGGCGGTCTTTTCCAACCTTGATGATCCCGTGATTCTGAGGACACTCCACAGGGAAAGAGCTGCTGCAGGATTTCACTCACCTGTGCTACAGCAGATTTAGTCATGGACGAGACTCACGGTTTTCTATAATTTTTCACAAAAAAAATCTTGGAGGAGCTCATTATTCCTCAAACCCAGAACAACTTTGTCAGTTTTAATAAACCTTCAGGGGGACTTTGAAATACTGAATTGCCAAAGGATGCTGTTTCAGGGAAACGTGGGCGGTACCACCCACTGCACCCCTTCCTTCCATCATTAGCCATTATGATGCCTCCTGAATGCTGGGATTTATACATTATTATTGTGGCTTCCCAGATTCCTTCCCTTTTTTTAGCACCTGCGCAAGCACTGCTTTGCCAGTGGCAGCCTATACAATAAAATGGTTCCTTTCTCCCTCTCATTTCCCAGCTACCCAGGAATTTCTTTAGGTCATCTCTCACTTGGTAAATTATAGGTTAGAGCTGTAAGAGAGCAGGGCCTGGGAGGCAGCGGCTCTTTTTATAGGAGACTTGAACAAGCCTGGCCCCAGCTGCTCCAAATTAATGTGGATCCAGTGGTGTGAATGGAGATGTATTCATTGGAATGCAGCTGGGATTTTAGTTCCCAGCTGAGTGTTTGGTGGGGGGTGGTTCTCCTGGTAACCTCCTCATCCCTAGACCTGATGCTGAGCCTGCTCGAGGTGTGGCAGCTTCCCTGGAGGAAGAGGGAAGGTGTGGGGGAATCCTGAAGGTGGTGGTGTTTCCATTGCTAACCAAGAGCAAATTCACTGTCAGCAGCAGCTGGGAAAAACTGGATGGGGCTGGAGGTGCCCCACGGAGATGGGGTCAGCTGGAGCAGGGCAGGGGACTGGGATGCACCATCCTTGCAGCTGGCTGTGGGGATGGGGTGAGGTGTGCAGTGCAAAACTGTCTGCTCTGGGAAAAAAAGGAGTGGGAAGGGAAGGAAAATTGGGATTGCAGCCTCTTCTGCAGGTCAGTGCTTGTAGCTGTGGGTCAGATGTGTGGGAGCCCATGCTCAGGTGTGGACCCAGTAGATGGGAGATCCCACTCAGGTGTGGGTTGGATGGGGAGACTCCACGGTCAGGTGTGGGTCAGGCAGGTGGGACCCCACACTCAGGTCTCCTGCCCGGTTTCCTTCTGGGAACACTGAGTATAATCCATAGGGAGTGGATCTCGCCTTTCATGTTCACCTCCAGTGCAGGGCGGTGGTAAAACATTTCCAGGATCTCATTTTCTGAGGGATGCATGGAAATGGGGCTCCCTCCTGGGATCCATCCGAAGGCCATGCTGATCTCACACCCCTGAGCAGTGAGAGTCGGAGTGTCTGATCTCCACCTGCCACAAGTTCTCCTGATGGCTTTGTAAATCCCTTGGAGTTCCATCCCGTGCTGCCTCCTGGCACTGTGTAGATCCGGAATGTGGGTGTGCAGGTGTCCTTCCTCATGTCAGCGTTTCCCAGCTGGAGCCCTGGGATGACTGCAGAGCTCCCCTGGCATTTATAAATAAAAGGAACAAGGTCCTGACCTCTGGAATCTCCTGGTGACCCCGGTGTTGTGCAGCCATGCCCAAAGCTCTGCGCGGAGCTGGCAGGGAACATAAATCTGGGAAGAACTAATGAAGACCCCCAGGTCCATGGCTCTCCACGGCTGTCTTGTTAACATGATCTAGGAAAGACAGGGGGCCCTTCAAAAGATAAAACCCAGGGATAATAAGTAACTCATCAATGTCAGGGAGAGCCAGAGCATTGTCAGGGAATGCTGGATGAAGGATTGCAGAGCATCCCACTCCCAGCCCAGCAGCACCACGGCCAAGGGGCTTTGGGGGGAAGTTATCCCCCAGAACCTCATGGCCCAGCAAAAATCAGCATCACGGTTAAAAGGCAGTGAAACATTCCCCCCTTCGGCACACCCCTCTTCCCACTGGCAAAAGCCCTTTTGGTTTTGTCTTGGTGCCAGCAGGGGCTGAAGCCCTGTGGATGGTGGGATATTGGGCTCTCTCACTCATCCCCAAGGCCTGGGATCGATATTTTACGAGAGGCAGAGGAATTCTCAGAGGTCCCAGGGTGGTACCCTCAGGACAATGGGAGAGAGAGAGAGGGTGTTCTGTTGGTAAAATGAGCCCCTGCCAATCCAAGATCCTGAAGCTGGAAAAGGGACTCAGGGTCTCTTGGCAAGGAAGTGACACTGGCAAGGATTTTGGGTTCAAGTGTCACCTCTGCGATGGTTGATCCAGGCAAGTGTCGGGGCGGGATGGCCAGGGGAGGAAGCCTTGGGGGCCAGGGCCAGCTGTCTGTGGGTGACAGCAAAGCAGAGAGGCAGCAGTGAGTCTCAGGTGCCCAAACTTGCACGTCCTTGCTCCTGACCTTCCCAAATGACTGGCAGATGGATGGCAAAATTGCACGGGACAACAGAGAGTGAGGTAATGATTTTAAAACTGTTTCCAAGCCGGCTGCTCCATCCCGGTTCTCCAGTGCAGCAGGACAGAATCTCACTGCCTTTCCAGGTACTGCGGGTGCTGATTTCCCCTAAAATTGTCTTTTGGCTGCTCCCGATGCCGTTGCTGTCCCAGCTGCCATTGGGGATCCCAGTGGCCCCAGGAATCAGGTGGGTTCGTGTTGTGTTCATCTGTCGGCCAGGCCGACGTGCCAAGAACGGATTAAAGCTCGGCACCAGAGAGCTGGGGAGTCCTGGTAGCAGCCTGTGTCCCTGCCTAATCCCATTCCCTATTAATTTGTTATCCCATTAACACCTTGCACATTTCTCTCTCTCGCTGCTGCGCTACCCTGAGAGACTCCTGGGGACCTTGTAATGTGGTATTTTGTTGTTTAGAGCACAAGGCAGCGAACTCTTCTCATCTGAGCCCAGAAATCCCTGGACAGAGAGAAAGAAAACTGCTGCTTTGTTTCTTCCAATCAATACCATCCATTAAGATCCATGTCTAACAGAGTGAGTAACTGAACGAGCACCTCCTGCTCCCTCAAACCTTTGGAAACAGCAAACGCTCTTCAAAAAAGAACAATTGGATAGCGCAGCCCTGGCTGGAGCAGGCGGGGTGGAGGAGGGGCAGCTTTCTTCTCAGAGGTGCAGACACCAAATTGCTCCTGACTTCCACAGGAAAGGGAGTTCTCCGGAAAGCAGGCAGTGGTGGGTGATGGCATCTGGGACAGGCTCCCCTTCCCAGCACTCCTGCACAGACCATGAGGTGTAAACTCCCCAGCATCAAGCCATGGGCGGTGGGAATTTTGCCCTTCCATGTGCTTTAGGAGTGGGCTGTGAGCTGAGCTTGGCCTTGCTGCGCTGGCTGGGGGGTGTGGGATGCAGCAGGGCATGGGATCACTGGGAATGTGGTCCCTCTGTATCTCTGGAGCACAGCTAGATCGTGGGGGCTGCACCCCAGCGTGGGCAGGATCCTGCTGCACTCTACCCACACCAAAAGTGAGTTTTACTCTCCACAAGGCCTCAGGTCAAGCGTGGTTAGAAACCTTCTCATTCCACCCTTAACCTGGCTGAGTCCAGCTCTTACCTCATTGTCCTTCTGCCTATTCCTGCAGGGAAAATCAATATTTTCACAATCAAAGTAGTTCTGGTCCTGATGCCTTTCTTCTCTTGGGAACCCCAAACCAAACTCTGTCTGAAGAGGGAACCTGAGAGAAAAAGCCCAGGATTTCAGTCTGGTATGGCAAACTTCAGGTGATCCTGCTGGGAAACCATAGACACAGCCCTCAAACTGAGGGGTTCCTGGTGCGGGTAGGGAAATACTCCTTGCCCAGGAAGCTGCATGGAGGATTTCTCCCTGTCAACATTTCAGAGAGAAATTCCAGCCACAAACAGGCTTAGCAAAGGCTAAAAGGGGGATGACAGCAATGGAGAGCCCGTCTGAGGAGTGCTACAGGAACGAATCCATCGGGCAGTGCCTGCTGCAGTGCTTTGCACAGCCTGGAGCTCTGGAATGCGCTCCCTTCCCAGCCGCTCCGCCCCGGAGCGTGGCACCGGGTGAGCAGTGAGTGAGTGCCGCGGAATGTGATCTGTGTTCGTTATTGATTGCGGGGTGCATCGGCTCCCGGCACCCCGATCAATGCTGTATTATTCCACCCATTGATCCCCGCTTTGTTTGTGAACTTTACCCCATCGATATCCGTTAAAAACTTTAGCAGCACTGATAAGGTTTAAATCTCCAGCTCCAGACGGGGAAGAAAAGCTGCTTTTAGCCCCGAGCTGCCAGCCCTGCCACATCTCAGAGGTGGGGGGACCTTGCGGGCAGATTCTGCCTGGATAACCTGGGATGCTCCTCTCTCCAGGCTGGACAGGGAAATGACCTCTCGGTCTCTTAAAGACTAATTAGAGGCAGACCCTGGACTGGAATCAGGTGCAGAGGTTCAGGAGGGTTTGTACATCACTCAAGAAGTTTCGTTCTCTGGTCGTACCCCCTGTGGTCCCTTCTTGGCTCTAAGGTGCTGCCTGGGGAGTGGGAATGAGCATCATTCTCCAAAGGACAGCTGAGCCTGGGCTACCAGAGCTCCTGCTGGATTGGGAGAGTGATTGTGGTGTCCCTCAAGGAGCTCCCTGCCAGTCCGGACTCAATTCAGGACATCCTGCTACAGTTCTTGTATTTCAGTCCTAAACACCCTCAGGATGATCCTGGTAAAGAGTCAGACATGAGCAACAAGAAATCTCATGACAGTTGAGGGAATTCAAAATTCCATGCAGTCCAAACCTGCACAGGAACCTCGGAAAGAGTCCAAGCAGCTCCTGGCTACTTTTCCTCCATGAGCAGGACATCTCTCCTCTGCTCCGTGTTCCTGTGGCCATCCTGTGGCTGGAGAAAACTCTTGGATAAGCTGTAGGTCAGAAGTGAAACCCAGTGGTTTGCCTTATGGCCAGATGCCAAAGGAAAAAGGGTCCCACACAATGATTTCACAAGACGAGAAGGGCCAGGGAGGCGGAACCAGAGTGGTGTTGGGGTTGGGCACAGAGCATTTTCCCAGCGTCTCCTCTGCACACCCAGAGCAGGGAGTTGTTTTCCACATCTGTCACTGACTCCACATCTACTATCCCAGATTTCAAATTTCTCTGGCTGCTCATCCAGCAGCTTTTGGCAACATCCCCTCCTCTGCAAACCCATGAGGGAAGCAAGTGTGGGAATTCCAGTGCCAAAGGCTGCCCAGGATAGTGTGGGGAATAGGGCCACTGCTAAATATTCCTCCTCCACACCTGGAACCTGGGAATGCTCCACTTTAGCTGGTGCCCTGAGGATCCCCACGGCCATGGAGGCTGTTTCCTACACGTGCTGGTTTGAAAAGACCCCGGCACAGGGTGCCCAGAGCAGTCATGGATGTCCCATCCCTGGAAGTGTCCAAGGCCAGCTTGGATTGGGCTTGGAGCAAACTGGTCTAGTGGAAGGTGTCCCTGCCCATGGCAGGGGGCAGAACTAAACGGTCTTTAGGGCCCCTTCCAACCATTTGGTCTTTAAGGTCCCATTCCAATCCCAAACCATTCTGGGATTCTATTGGCATTCTAAGATTCTCTGATTCCCACTTTTTTAACTGAGTGCAGGTTCTCTCCTGGCTCCAGTGAAGAGTCACACACCCCTTCCGGACATCCCAGTTAGGGCTTTGAAGGCACTGGGGGTGTGGAGAACCTGTCCTTTGAGCAGGGCATCCTCACACACTGGCACTTCCTCAACGCCAGTCCATGCCACCCCCTGACATAATCCTGCTACAGACACCCTCATTCATCCTGCCCTCTTCCCTCTTCCTCCTGTGGTCACCAAGGCAGGTGTAAAAAACATCAAGCAGCTTTAGGAGAAATAAAACACATCCCTGCATTACCCAAAGCATCCTGATCAGAAAAGGTTTTATTGCAGGATGTGAGCTGCAGCTGGAGTTGGCATCCGAGGGGCTGGCCCCGCTCTCCCCACACTCTCCGTGTGTTATTCACAGCTGCAAATTGCTTGGAGATTTCTGGAAGACATCAGAGCGGATCAAACCTGATTTCTCTGCAGTCCTTTTAAACGTCCCATTGTAAAATGGATTAACATTCACGGGCGTGCTTGGGGATGAAAGGCAAGGGAAAAAAAAACCACATCACCAGGAGGATGCGGTGCCTGAAGCTTCGTGCAATTTTACCTGAAAATGAAGCTTTTGTCAGTGTCTTTTCTCCACGGGGCTTTTCCATTCCCTGATGTAATCTGAACATTTTACTATTTGTGTCATTAGTGAACAAAAGGGGGAAAATGTGATTTTTTTTTTTTTAAATTAAAGGGCTTTCCTCCCCTCCCCTATAGGAACGGTAAAAGAATATCAAATTATGGCCTGACAAGGTGCACTTGTGAGAGAGAATCACCAGAGTACAGCAGATCTATATCTTATCTCTCTCTGAAATTGCATGGCTGGGCTGTAGCATTGGAACAGATTTCAGCAGGGCAGGAATTCGGAGCGTTGTAGGCTCGGAATGAGGAGCTCATTGGAACTATGCATGAACCAGTTTCAATACTGATGTGCTCATGGTCACATAGATGAGCACCAAGAGGCTGTGGGGGAGATTGGGGGAGTAACTGTCCTCTCCCTGGGAGCCCCCAAATCGCCTAAACATGGGCCCACAGCTGGGACAGGGATGGGGGGAGACATGGTTCTTCTTCTCCCCATGGTCTCACTTCTCTCCTCTCTCACTTCTTGGCCACTGTGAGGAGCAGGAGGTGTCTTCTTGGTGGCAAAGGACAGCCCAAGGCGGGCAGGCTGCTGCATCTTTGCCCCATGGAGGAGCACTAGATCCTGCACTTTCATGTGGTTTATTTTGGTGGGTTTATTTTACATAAGAAATAGGAGTTTTGAACACGAGCAAAGGGTGGTGAGGCCCTGGCACAGGTTGCCCAGAGAAGCTGTGGCTGCCCCGTCCCTGGAAGCGTCCAAGGCCAGGTTGGAGCAGCCTGGGACAGAGGAAGGTGTCCCTGCCCGTGGTGGAACTGTATGGGGTTTAAGTTCCCCTCCAACCCAAACCATTCTATGATTCCACGATTTTTTGAAGTTCTGAAGATTTTCTGGGACATGATTTCACAGGAGACTCAGGAGCCTCTTGAAGGCTCTCCTGAGGGAAACAGTGTCAAAACCTGGGGTTAATGAAACAGGAAGCCCACAGCCAGCTTGGATGGGGCTTGGAGCAACCTGGGCTAGTGGAAGGATGTAGGACTGGATGAGCTTTGAGGACCCTTCCCACACAAACCATCCTGGGATTCTATGAAAAGCAGTTTTGATGATATTTTAACAGAACCATAGACAGGTTTGAGCTGGAAGAGACCTTAATGACCCCTTCTGACAGAGTTTGTTTTCTGTAGTCCAGACATTAAGGAGACTCCTCAAAGACCCAAACACCCACCTGAGGAGCGCAAGAAACCCAGGGCACTGCTTTAATTAAATATGAAATAAACACTTCTCCCTCCTGACCCACCTCGATCCAGAAGTCCTTCGCTCTTTTTAATTGGTGGGGTTTTATTTTTATTCTCCTTTCATGCTGCACCCTCACGATGATTTGCTCTGATCGGAAATCTTTTTAACAAATATTTTTCCAAACGCCGCTCGGATTAGCGGCTCCAGCGTTCATAAATAGCTTCTCCTGATCCCAGGGTTTCATCTCTGCTTTAACGGGGAGAGCTGCTGATTTATGGCCACATTAAGCACGGACGTGGACTCACATTGGAACCTGATAAATACGAGTCTTTAATATGCGCATGCATCATTTTTATGTTTCTTTTACAAAGAGGCTTTGAGTTGTGCGCGTTATAAAATTACACTGAGAGAATGGCTGCAGTCTGCATGGGAGCCAGGGCTGCTGAGGGGGATGAAAGATGCATTTTCTGGAATACTGGAATGCTTTGGGAGCAGTATAAAATTTATGATATCCTGAGCTATTCATTTTCACGGCTTTGGAGAACCTGGGCCTTGTAAAGGCTGTTAGGGATAACTGTGGAAGCAGTTGTTTGTTTGCAGCTTTAACTGCTTTTTTAATGACCGAGTTTGATTGTTATTGTAATTAGTAAATGAGCAGTGTTTTGATTTTGTGCTGGTTTTGCTCCACGTTTACAGCCTGGTTTCTTAAGGCAGCGAGGTTGGCAAGCTCTCCTGTAACCCTTGCTAAACTCTGGCTTCTTCCAAGCACCATTTGGGAGTGCAGATGAGGTTTCTGAGATAATGAAGTCCCTGCAAGTCTTGTGAAAATTTCTAAATGAGTAGAGGAGGGGGGAGATTCCCATCACTGCTGCCAGGGAAGGCAAGGGTGGCAGGGTTTGGGGCTGCTGCCCACACCCCCCAAACCATCCCACAGCTGGATTTCTGACCAAGGCACTCAGATGACGATAAACAGGAAGTCTTCTCTGTTCCCAGAGCAGAGCTGCAAACCACGGAACTGGGAGAAGTGGGATTTGATACGTGGGGAGGTGGAGTTAGAGGTGATTGGAAGTTGGAAGGGCAGTGGCTCTGTGCCCATCCATCTTCTCCCCTCTGGAAGTGTCCAAGGCCAGGTTGGACCGGGCTTGGAGCAGCCTGGGATGGTGGAAGGTGTCCCTGCCCATGGCTGAAGGTGGAACAAGATGAGCTTTAAGGTCCCTCCAGCCCAAACATTCCGTGGTGTGTGACTGGTTCTGGGCACAGATCATGGGACAAACATCCAGTTCTTTAAAAAAAAAGAGGTTGGTGAGGTCACTGCATAATGAATCCATCAGGGATGGTCTCAGCAGCTCCAGCCTGGAAAACCTCACTGGAAAAAGGAGCAAAGGCTTTGGTTTCCCTTCCCCAGCTGGAGCCAGGGCCCAGACAGGACCTGGAGCAGAGCCTCCCCAAGGAGACCTTCAGGAACCTGATGACTTTGTCTGCACTTCAACCCCTCAGCTTCCTAAACCCTCAGCGTTTTCCCGGGAAAGGAGAGGATAATGAGCTACATAAGCATCGAGAGGAGCAGCAGCAGGAGGGAGAGGAGGTTTCTCCAGGTGCAGAGAGGTGGGAAGGGCCCTAACGCTGTGATTCCCATTAACGTTTTCAGTGGCCGTGGAAAAAGGTTTTCTCACCCCAGCAAAGGCCCTCTGAGGGAGTCAGGACAGGAGTAACCCATTGGATGCTGAGTCACAAAAAAACACACGGAAAAAGGAACAAAGAGGCCTTTGCTGCTAAACAGGAAAATAAGAACGTGTTCCTGTAAAGCCTTCCAGTGATGAAATATATTCCAGTGATGAACAATATCCCAGGGACACCGTGGGGCTGGATACGGGTGGATGGTCACACCTGGGGAGTTAGGAATGGAAAAGATCATCTGGAAGAAGCTGGGATGGGAGAGGCACGATGAGGAGCCAGGAGCACTGGGATTTTGCACGTTTTTCTTCTGTTGCCTTCCTTAAAAGTTATCAAACCCCTAAAATTAAGCTGTGTGCTTTTCCCTTTCTCTAGATGGATAGAATCATGGAATTCCAGAATGGTCTGGGTGGGAAGGGGCCTTAAAGACCATCTGCTCCCAGCTCTGCTGCCGTGGGCAGGGACACTTCCACTATCCCAGGTCACTCCAAGCCTCATCCAACCTGGCCTGGGACACTTCCAGGGATGGGGCAGCCACAGTTTCTCTGGGCAGCCTGTGCCATCAGATTTGATGGTTTAATTTTATTATTAGTGATTCATAACACTTTTGTCCAGTTAGGATAGTGCAAAAAAAAAGTGTTTTATTAGTTTAAGGGGTCAATAATCCAATCTTCTGGTCAACTTCTAGGCCAGCTAGAAGTAGGTCCTACACAGTCATGTAGCTCAAGCTCGCTGCAAGCACCATTTTGGATGGTTTTGATGTTTTTGTGGGAAAACCCCATCCCTAAAAGATGATTCATCGCCCTATGAGACAAGGAGACCTCGGAGATGTGGGAAATCACCCATTACAACTCTTACATCTCCAAGGTGCCCAGATCTCCAACCAACCCAAATATTCCCATCAGGGTTTAGGAACATGTCCCACCAAAGGCATGGCAGTTCCATAGGCAGGTTTATTGAAATATAAATCAGTGCCTGCAGCCTGGAGCTGGCTTGGAGGATGGAAAAGCTCTTTGTGGCTCTCCTGGATGAAGGACGCCCGGGAACGCTGCCTGTTGCACTCTCCCACACTCCAGCATTGCCTGTGTTTCCTGCCAGGAGCACGCTCATCTGGTCTTCTTCTCTAATCCTCCCTTTCATATCTGAATGATTCCCAAGTGGTGTGGTTGAGGAATATCCTCTGCTCAAGGGTATCAGCTCCAGCAACACGGAAGAACCTGTGACATGCAACTGGTGAGTGCATTTTTCACATCTCTTTCAGAAGTGCAGCATTCCAAAAAGGAAAATTTTTGTGAATCTTTTTTTTTTTAAACCAAGCACTGGGCTCCAGCTCCCAAAATATCCCAGGGCTTGTCGTTTGAAGAGGGTTTTGGAAATGAATGGAGCACTGATCACAATTAGTACAAAGCAATTTAAAATTATTTGAAGGGCTTTCATAACGTGAAGTGTTCCAATAATTTGTAATTACCAAACGTTTCACCTGCTCCGAATCCCATTTACTTCCCAAATCAAGCCCTTGAAGGGCTCTGAAGTGGCACATCTCAAACTGAACAGGGCAACCTGGAGGAGCTGCTAATTCTGGAAGCACTTCTGGTGCTCCTGCATAACAACGAGGCTTTTTCGGGATGCGATCCCCAAACGGTCACTTAAAGGATTATCCCCCAGGCATGTGGGGAGGGCGTGGGATGGAAGCAGGTTGGGTGTCCCATCCCACAGGAGCGGCAGCAAGGGTGGGAAGCTCTGCAGACCAACCCCAAGAGAGGTGACATGGGTTGAAAAGTGGTGGAAAAGCCACCAAAAAGGGACAGAGAGGTCCAGGCAGGGACTGGTCAGAGCCGTGTGAGCAGACCTGCAGTGGGAAAGGGTCTCCAGGCTCCAGTCCGCCCCCACCAGCAGCAGGAGCTGCAGGATTGATGGGAAAGCTCAGGTCATCTCTGCAGTCAGAGCAGCCCCAGGAGGCCACAGCTGAACACAAACTTCATGGACTGGCCTTGGATGCTTGTGCACCTCGGGGAATGTCTTTGCTGATTCCTGTTCCCACTTCTGCCTGCTCCCAGGGCTCTGCAGAGTAGCATTCATATGGAGAGGTGCTCCTGAAGAGTTTTCACTCACTTTGAGCCTAATCAAAGCTCAAAATTGGTGCTGTCAGTTGTTCCACAGAGATGTTTTATATCCTGCTGTGGCACGGCTCGGGCGCTCCCTGCTGCGAGACCCCGGGAGCATCCAAATTTAACCTTTCCCTTCAGAGAGGGCCTGGATCCAGCAGCAAAACCTGGCTGGAGTCGGGAGCAAACCTTAAAGCTCAGGATACGGAAGGCAACCAAACCATCACCCACTGAGGGGATGAGTAATTGTATTTTCGTGGTGCTGGCCAGGACATCCCTCTGTGAAACACCTTCACTGGGAGGTTTGGATTGGGAATGGAGGATTTTATATCAGACTGGAGCTCAGCCTCCATGGAAGAGGCTGCTTGCAAAGGGTATCTGCAGAAGTTCTTTTGCCAACAAGTCTAACAAAGACAGGTGGGGCTTTTTCTTCTCCTCCAGGATCAGTTACAGTGAGAACAAAAGTTCAAGGTGACACCTGTGCACAAGCGGCCACCAGCTGGGAAGGGATGCATGGCCAGCAAACATCGGGAGGGCTGGAGCCAAAGGGCCACAGCTGGTGGCCAGGAAGATGCTCTGCATTTCCTCCCCTGCTGATCAAGGCAGAATTAGCTTTACTGGGTGTCTGCACTCCTAAAAGAGTTCTTTTTGCCTGGAAGGCAAAGAGAACCTTTGAACAAAGAGGGAGGAGTGTGGAGAAAAGGGCCTGCATGGGCCTGTGGTGAAGGAGCTGGATCCCAGGTAATGGCAGCCCTGAGGAGTTAATGATGGGGCTCATTAGCCACCCTGAGGTGCTAACTGGGGACAGCTGCTATAAAAATGCAGTGCTGGAAGTTGTGGGCAGTGCTGGGGTGCTAGGAAAGGGGCAGAGGGCTCTGAGAATGATTTCAGCTAAGGGAAATACCTTTCTTGAAGCTGAGGAGGTGTCCAGGATCCCCCTCTTTTGGAGGGGCAGCACCTCTCCTGCCTGTGGGGTGAGCAGGGGGTGGGCAGAGAAAATCAATTTTTCCTGCACAGCCACCAGCAGCGAATCGTCCCAGGAGGGTGTGCGGTGATGGCAAGGTAACAGCAATAAATAGTAGGGAGCAGGGGTTGCGAGATCCTTGGAAAATTGAGGGAAAATAAGGCAGGAGGGATGGCAGGACTCTGCTGTGTCCCTGCACTGCTCTGACTGAGTGGCACAGGGCGGTTCTCCTCTTTTACAGGGAAAGAAGGTGGGCTGCGGGTCAGTGGGAATGTGGGTATGGACGGTTATGATGTGGGGTTGGAAGGGAGGGAGGCTTGTGTGGAGCTCTAGGGAAAGCCAAATGGCAACTGAGTGATGCACTGGGAAATCCAGGCTCCTGGTGCTGCTGGAGAGAGGGAAAGCATCAGATATGTCCCAGGAGAAGGGCAGGAGGCACCAGGGCATCTTCCCGTAGCAGCCAACCCTTCAAAAGAGCTTTTCTCTCTTCCCGGGGTGCTTCTGCACCTTCCCTCCCCGTTTAACAGCACTGGTATCACCAAATGAATTATCCAAGACGTTTCCAGCTGTATTTCTGTAGGATACACTCACTTGTCCTGTGGATTTGGGCAGAGGGACCCACAGGCAGTCAGGGAATGGGGGCTGCTGTGCAGCAGCTCCTGTTGGGAAATGGTTTGGCAGAGAGGGGTGAGGAGAAAGCTGTGAAGGGAGCAGTCCATTGATGCTGAAAACTTTGCTGGGACGGACAAATGTTCCAGCTTGGTCTGGAGCTCTGTTTTTTGCTGAAGTTTAACAAAGCTTTTCGGCTTCAAAGGCTCTTCTGGGCAGAGCTTCTGTATTGCAAGTTATTGTAAGCAAAACCTCACATCAGAGAAAGGAAGCTGTGCTTGCAGAAGGGAAAAACAGCCCTAATTTTTTTTCCAGCTAAATTTCAGAATTAAAGAAGAATTAATTAATGTTTTCTGGTGAGCTCCAGCATCTCACATTCTTCAGGCTGGTTTGGACTCAGCGTTCCAACTGCAGCTCAGAGGTTACAGAAGGTGCCTTGTATCCTGCATTCCCTCAGAACTTTGCTGGGGAAAAGGGATTTCTCCCTTTCTAAAGTGGGGCTGGTCCTTTAAAACATCTGGTTTTAGCAAGGCCCCTTTCGGGAACGCTCTGCTGTGGATCACTTGTAGTCATTGGAGCGAGTTGGTGGCCCAGGGGGGAAAATTAGCTGGGAATGCATTTGGGTGTGAGAATCAACCCACTGAGGGCTGGGCTGGAAGGTGTCTGGGTTTCTGATGACATTGTGCAAAGATGTCACACGGGGCTGTGTCTCTGCTCTGATCCCTTGAGTGGATCCTGCTGGCATGGAGCCTCCATCGGGTTTTTGGGAAGGGGGATGTGGTGTTGAACTTATTCCTGCCGACCTCTGCAATGATTTCGTTGTTCCTCAGTGAAGAAACAGGGATGCGGAGTGGAAGGAGAAAAGCAGAAAGTGTTTAGAGCAGAGGAAGTGTCCAAGGCCAGGTTGGACGGGGCTTGGAGCAACCTGGTCTGTGGAAGGTGTCCTTGTTCATGTCAGGGGGTAGAACGGGATGAGATTTAAGGTATCTTCCAACCCAAACCATTCTATGATATGATTCCATAATATTCCCCTCCCCCTTCAATCAGCTGACAAAAAAAAAAGCTTTATCCTGAGTTTAATTTCATAATCACAGAATGGTTTGGACTGGAAGGGACCTCAAAGCCCATCTCATTCCAACCCCCTGCCATGGACAAGGACACCTTCCAGTAGACCAAGTTGCTCTAAGTCCCGTCCAACCTGGCCTTGAACATGTCCTCTTTCATTAATCCCAGGTTTTTCCCTCAGAAGAGGCTCCTGAGTCTCCTGTGAGATGCAGTTTGGTTGGAAAGCCCAGGAGCTGCCAGGCCATGTATGCTCTCAGCTCACACCTGCCTTGGTATGAGGAAATTTTCAGCGTGGATTTCTCAGTACACAGACCCAAATCAATCGAATAAACAAGGAAATGGGTCCCTGAGTGGGGCTCTGGGGCCCTGAATGTGCCGAGCAGCTCAGCAAACACGGCCTGACCCGAGGGCTGGGCAGGCGAACCCCACACCCCAGCAAAACCCCTCTGCTCACTTCCAGTTCAAATCCCGAGGATTTAATGAGTGCCACGAGACAGGCCAAATATTTACACTGAGGAGCTCAAGTGGGCAAATAAACCAGGCTCTTACAAGTGAAGCAAACACAGCACAGGCTGGGATTCAAAGGCAGGTTTGTGGCTGGGTCTGGGTCTCCAAAGTTGCTTTTTTCCTTTGACAAACTGTTCCTTGTCAAGGCGTCAGAGGCAGGGACATTGAATTTGGTCTGTGCAAGCACATGTGTACTGGGATGGAGAAAAAAAAAGGGCTCTCCTTAGGTCTGCAGGCACATTAGATTAATTTTTGCCTCTTTGGCAAGCAGGGAGCAACTTCCCTGTCCTCACACCGCCGAAGTTGCAATTCCAGCACACAGAAACCACCTCCCCAGGAGCCCTTTGTGACAAATAACTACAGCTGGAAGGCTGAAATCCCTGCAAAGCCTCAAGTAAACGCAACATTGACCTGTTTGTGGGCTCACCTGGAGACAAGGAGGGTTGTGGTGCCGGGGCCGAGGCTGCTGCAGCTGCAGAGAGGGATCTGTGCTGCTCCTGGGGGTGCAGAGCTGCACTGGAGCTCCCTTGTCTGCAGCAAAACATTCCCAACTGTGGCCTGGAAGGCTGCGAGATAAATCACATCCCGTCGCGCTCGTGGCGTGAGGCAGATGCTCTGGCAATTAAGGAACACGGATCCCAGACGAGTCTCCATCAGGCTGGGCCAGCAGCTCCCGCCGAGCCGGCGGTGGGAACGGGCTCCACCAGAGCCACAGCTCCCCTGGCAGCCTGGGGAACCATCCCCCTGCGCCCAGGGACGGCTGCCTGAGGCACCAGTGAGCTCCTGGTGAGTGGGGACAAGGCTGCCGGCATCCCTGGGGCTCCACAGGTCCCTGCGACATCAGTGTGATGCCTCCAGACCTGCATTTTGGGGCTGTGTCCTGGGGTGGCTGAATAGCCCGGTATCCCCAGTCGTCTGTTCGGCCGTGCTGCCGGACATTGGGCACTGCGCCTTTAAGGCCGGCTCTGAGGGCGAGGGGAGCGGGCACGGCGCGCACTTTGTGTCCGGGATCCTCGTCTGCACCGCCCGCCCGGAACTGCGGCTGCTTGGCGTGCTCGGGGTGCGTGCTGCGGCGGGGACAATGGGAGAGGGCTTTCTTTTGCTTTTTAGTTAGCTTTCCTAGCTAGCTGAGGCAGAGGAGATCCCTGGACTGTAGTTTTCGTTCCTTGGACTGACCAGCTCTGCTCCGGACCGAGAACCCAGGAGAAACGCCGGGAGCTCACCGCTGAGGCCCAGCTGGCCCGGGAGGCTGCGTTTCTCCAGCCCAGGAGGGACTGCTGAGAGACTGATCGAGCCGAGATACACCCCCGAAAAGAACTCTTTTCCTGAATTTGACATCTCTTCAGAACAACGAGAGGTTCCCCTGTTTAATATTGTTCATTTCCCGTGTTTGTGGGTGTTTTGCTGTTGAATAAACGGGCTCTTTTTTTCCACTTCTCTCGGAGGAGATTTTTTTGTCTCCCGAACCGGTGGGGGGAAGGGGGGCCCCTTGAATTCGCTTTGCTGGAGGTTTTCCTCCGTAACTTTGCCCTAAACCAGGACAGGCTGCCACCCCCAGACCCTCTCTGCAGCAGCGTGGCTGCCGTGGGGACTGGGAGGTGCCAGGTTCCCCCTCGTGCAGAGGCTTGGGGGTCTCAGATCCCATCCTTTAAAGCCTCAGGGCAGTAAGGAATCTCTCCTGCCCTGCCGGAACGGAGTGGAGGGGAAGCTGGAGAAGTGCGGAGCGGCCGGGCAGCGATTTGGGGTCAGATTTTAAGGTCAAGCCTCAGCTAAGTAACAATTAGCCAAGGAACTGGTTTTAGGGTCTCTCCTGCTTTCCCAGGGCAGCCCCCGGTGTGNCAGCTCCCTTGTCTGCAGCAAAACATTCCCAACTGTGGCCTGGAAGGCTGCGAGATAAATCACATCCCCTCGCGCTCGTGGCGTGAGGCAGATGCTCCGGCAATTAAGGAACACGGATCCCAGACGAGTCTCCATCAGGCTGGGCCAGCAGCTCCCGCTGAGCCGGCGGTGGGAACGGGCTCCACCAGAGCCACAGCTCCCCTGGCAGCCTGGGGAACCATCTCCCTGCGCCCAGGGACGGCTGCCTGAGGCACCAGTGAGCTCCTGGTGAGTGGGGACAAGGCTGCCGGCATCCCTGGGGCTCCACAGGTCCCTGCGACATCAGTGTGATGCCTCCAGACCTGCATTTTGGGGCTGTGTCCTGGGGTGGCTGAATAGCCCAGTATCCCCAGTCGTCTGTTTTGCCGTGCTGCTGGACATTGGGCTCTGCGCCTTTAAGGCCGGCTCTGAGGGCGAGGGGAGCGGGCACGGCGCGCACTTTGTGTCCGGGAGCCTCGTCTGCGACGCCCGGAACTGCCGGCTGCTTGGTGTGCTGCGGCGCGGACAGCGGGAGAGGGCTTTCTTTCGCTTTGTAGTTAGCTTTCCTAGCTAGCTGAGGCAGAGGAGATCCCTGGACTGTAATCTTTCGTTCCTTGGACTGACCAGCTCTGCTCCGGACCGAGAAC
>VZTG01010141.1:476431-688679 GCA_013397845.1 Melanocharis versteri | reverse complement strand
GACCCTCTCTGCAGCAGCGTGGCTGCCGTGGGGACTGGGAGGTGCCAGGTTCCCCCTCGTGCAGAGGCTTGGGGGTCTCAGATCCCATCCTTTAAAGCCTCAGGGCAGTAAGGAATCTCTCCTGCCCTGCCGGAACGGAGTGGAGGGGAAGCTGGAGAAGTGCGGAGCGGCCGGGCAGCGATTTGGGGTCAGATTTTAAGGTCAAGCCTCAGCTAAGTAACAATTAGCCAAGGAACTGGTTTTAGGGTCTCTCCTGCTTTCCCAGGGCAGCCCCCGGTGTGTCTGGCCGGGGTGGGGGTTCCCCCAATCCTGTCACTCCCGGCACATCCCGGCGTTCCCCCGGCACAGCCGCCGGGAGTGGGAGCTATCGATAGCCGGGCATCACGAGCTCGTTTAAACAGATGGGCTTTGGGGAGTGAATTGGGGGAAGCGTGCAGCGAGCAAAGCATGAGCAATGTCTCTGATTCCTCGGGCTGATCCCGGCAATAATGCGTATTTACTGACAGGGCTCTCTGCACGCAAGGAGCAACTCCCATTTATCCACTTTTCTGGGAAGCCGGTATCAGGGTAAACGACTCCAAGGCCAGTCCACAGCTGTAAATCAGTGTTTTTTTCCTAAGAGCAAACAGAAGGACAGGCCTCGGCACAGCAGCTTCGCACCTCGAGGAGAAATGACTCAATTTGCAGCTGGGAGGACACAGCAGACCTTGCACTGGGTTTTAGTCAAGTTCCTTCTTCCTCTGCCATTCCAGCACCAGGCTCTGAGTTAAAAATATTAACTTTGCTGTGCTTTAACAGAGGACCACGCTCCATCCCCATCGCTTCTAGGAAATAACTGTAAATTCTTATTACTGCTCATGATCCCTCACAATCAAATCACTTCTCATTCTCCTTTCTAAGCTGAACGACTTCAGTGCTTGTGGTGCCTCTCTTGTTCTGGTTAATTATTTCTTTTCTCACTTTCAAGAACGAATAGAAAGGCAGTGAGTGGGGAAAAAAGACAAATCATTTTAAAACCTTACAAAAATTTGTCGTGACTGAAAGATATTACTTTCTTTGCGTGAAAGGTGACTTTAAATTTCTATGTTCAGCAGAGAAAAGTGATTTCTGCTCGTAATTAAATTCTTAGATTGAGTCTGCATCCAAGTTTGTGTTCCATAAACAGGAAGGCAATTAATGAAATTAATGATTGGCATCAATGCAAGGGTTGGAACTCGAGGATTTTTAAGGTTCCTTCCAACCCAAACCTTTCCATGATCCACGTTATTTGTCTCCTTCTCCTTGCAAGTCCGCTTGGGAGAAGAACAGTGTGTTCGGAGGAGGAGGAACCTGTTCGGGTCAAAAAAATGCCTTTTTGGAGTATGGATTTGCAGTCCCAGCCTGCTGCTGATCTGTATCTGCAGTTCCCATCATATATTGGAAGATTCATTAAGGAGAGATGGGGAAGGCAGAACCAGGCTGGGGGATGCATTAAAAAGCCTCTTTGTTATTTCAGCAAGGTGAGAAGCACCTCGATGGATTGGTTTCCATTAGAATGAGAGGAAGTAACCCTTCAAAAAGAATCCTTCTCTAATGGTGGTGCCCATTGCTGCTGGAGACAGCTGACAACCTCCTCTCCTCATCCATTCTGGTACAAGTTCCCTCTGGAGGAGGAGTCAGCTTTTGTTGGAAATGTGGACAAGGGACACAAATGTCAGGGTGAGCTCAGAGCTGTCCCTCCCCAGCTGTGCCCCGGGTGCCCTTTGCTCAAAAATCTGGGTACAGCTCACTCCCTGTTACTCACAGCCCCATTTCTCATCCTCTCCCGAGCTTTTCCTACCTCTGGCATTGCAGTGCTGCCTGTGGATGGAGAGCCCAGGTTTGCTGGGAGCTCTCTGGCACTGTTTGAGCTCTTAAACCCAACTCAGGAGAGCATTTACCAGGCTACATTTCACTCTGAACTGTGTTCCCGGGTCGTGTTCACACATCAGGATCTCCCTGGTGTTCCCAAAGTGCCAGGCTTGCCAGGTGTGTAATGGGAATGCTGCTGATGCTGCAGCTTCCCTCCAGGATGCTGCTCGGGCTCCTCCTGGCAGCTCTGGGAATGTGTGCCACCAGTAGGCTTGGAAGAGGTGCAGATCCAGGCCCTGGAAAAGCTGCACAAGGGTGAGAAAAGCCCCTTCCTCAGCTGCAGAGAGTGGATTAGAGCAGCTTTGTGGGTAACACTGGATCAGAGGCGATATCACTGCACCTTACCACTGATCTCCCACCTCAAGCTCCCTGCCAGGACCAAAAGGAATTTCGGGGTAGAAACCACTGGTGTAGGAAGAGAACTCCTGGAACAGGCAGTGTGGGTCCCCTTGGAAGAGCTCCTCTCGCCTCAGGCTGAAGGAGGCTGGACATCATGTAGGATACACATGATATACATGAGGTATTTTATACATTATTTACATATTATTATAGAGAAGTGACAGTGGTTGGGGGAGGTGATTGTCCCCCTCTGCTCTGCTCTGGTGGGGCCCCACCTGCAGAGCTGCTTCCAGCCCTGGGATCCAGCAGCAGGAGCATGTGGAGCTGCTGGAGCGAAGCCAAAGAAGGCCACAGAGATGCTCCAAGGGCTGGAGCCCATCTGGAGCCAGGCTGGGAGAGCTGGGGGTGCTCACCTGGAGAAGAGAAGGCTCCAGGGAGACCTTAGAGCCCCTTCCAGTGCCTAAAGGGGCTCCAGGAGAGCTGGAGAGGGACTTTGGATAATGGATGGAGTGACAGGACAAGGGAGAATGGCTTTAAGCTGGAAGAGAGGAGGGTTGGATGGGATAATGGGAAGGAATTCTTGGCTGTGAGGGAGGTGAGGCCCTGGCACAGGTTGCCCAGAGAAGCTGTGGCTGCCCCTGGATCCCTGGAAGTGTCCAAGGCCAGGCTGGATGGGGCTTTGAACCTCATCCCATCTCCTCCTATGCATCTTTTCCAGCCCTCTCCCACTGCTCAGCCCTCATCCCTCTGCCCTCTCTCCTCCTTCCCATTCCTTCACTGCATTTCCTCCTTGGGTGGAGCCCAGATTTGGAGGTTTCAGCTTCCAGTCGCCAACAAAGAGCTACAGGGATGGTGCAACCCGGCTTTTCCAGGAGCTCTTGGCTGGGACTAAGTTTGGATGTATTTCCAAGAGGCCACCATTGACCTCAGCTGCTCTGTCAAACAGCCAAGGCTTTGTTTTTTCCCCAGGAGCACAGAAACACCTCAAGGTTCTAAAACTGCTTAAATGCGAGAGGAGAAAAGAACAGTTTGGAAAAAGAAGAGTTTGCTTCCTTCCTGTTTTGAGGAAAGCTGAACCCTCTTAGACACCAGCCAAGGAAGTTTCAGCTCCAGGAATTAAAATCTAGAAAATGATAATCAGGGTTGTGTTTTTGTTTAAGGAGATCCTGTCAGGAAACTGTAAATTGAAGCTGGCTTTGCTCTGTCTAATAGAGAACAGTAATAATTGTGTGTCATATATGTGCTTTCACCTGCTTCTTCTCCCTCAGAAAAAGCATTTAAAATCATTTCTTATGAAGAAACATTCCAAAAGGAAGAATGCTGAATTTATTATTATTATATATTATTCATATGATGACAACACCCAAACTTTTCTCAGCACTGAGCAGAAAGAGAGAAGATAAAGCCTCTGGCCCAAAGATACTTTGAAATAAATGGAAATAAGGTTTGGATCTGCCTCCGTGTGTGTGCGTGTGTGCATGGAAAGTTTTTAAGTATTACTGAAGAAAGTGTGGGGGAAAAAATTGAATTATACATCAGCTTCTTCACCACCAGGAAAAAAAATGGGCAAGTCTGCACGCTCTTGATAACATTTTAATAATTTACAACCTCAAATTTCACCCTGGGAGTGACTTTCAGGAGGAGGAAGGAATCCTGTGACTGTAAACACAGCTGGAAGGGAATGGAAAATCATGGGATCTTCTGTCGGGGAAGGGGGATGGCAGGAGGAGAGGGGGAATGGCTTGTGTTGAGTGGGGAGATGGGGATCCTCCCTGGGGACATTGGCAGGGACAGGTGGGACGGGGCAGAGCTTTTACACCCCTGGTCACTGCATTCCTTGGAGTAAATCCCCATTCCCATCCTCACCTTCTCCAAATGCGCTTGGAGCAGCCTGGGCTGCTGGAAGGTGTCCCTCTGGTGGAACGAGATGGTCTGAAGGTCCCTTCCAAGCCAAACCATCCTGGGATTCTGTGAAAACAGGCGAATTCCTCCCTGCTTTTCCCTGGGGAGCTTTTCTCCGTGGCAAAGCACCAGGATTCCACGTCCTCTGGTGAGTTCCACCGTCCTCAGCAGAGCAGGAGCACCAACACCACAGGAATGCTGCCAGGGGTGTCTGTCCGAGCAGCATTTCATGCAGCCACAAGGTCTGGATGTCCCAAAACTGCTGGTGGAAGCCGCAGCTGGAGGGGATTGAGTGGCAGGAGTTTGTCTGTCCATCCCATGGCCGGTGCCTGTTCTCCCAACAGCTGCAGCAGGAGAAGGAGGCATGACCCAGGATTCCTGGGATGTCCAGGAGAGGTTATGGATGAACACAGGGATGTTCACCGTGAGCACGGGGATGTTCCAACGCACACGAGGGCTGTGCTCCACCTCACCCCATCCCACACCTGCCTCACCTCCGCCAGCTCCGTGCTGGGCCACCTGGGCACAAAGCTTGGCATCTGGGAATTCCAGAGCAGCCCTGCCCAGCTGGGGGAATGGGATCAGTGCCAAATCCAGGGCTCCCAGGGTGGGCAGTGCTGAGGGACCAACAGCTGGAAGGGCCCAGAAATGTGGGGATCGTGGCTTTCCCACATTGCTGGGAAATCTGGAGTCAGCAGGGAAAAACGGTGCCAGAAGTGTGCCTGGCACCCCTGAGCTGCCCCTGGGCCTGCCTGCATGCCAGCACCGGGGACAGGGACAGCAGCCCTCGGGAATCTCTCTGGGATGACTGTCCCCTGCTTTTTGCTGCTTCCCAAGCTGCTTTTGTGTGAATCCCTTCACCCCACGGACAAGGCAGGGTTTGCATTTCTGTTTGCCAGGGAACGTTGCTGTGATCACTGGGAGTGGTGCAGTGAAACCTCTCCCTATTTCCCATCGCCTCCGCTGCCTCTGCTCCTGGGTGCTTCCCCCCTTGGGATATTTTGTTGCCCAGGGTGGGTTGGAGAGGATGTCCAGCTGCATCAGGGGACCCAGGCAGGGTCTGGGGGCTGTGGCAGCAGGGTTTGGACACCCAGCTGCTGGCACAGCCAGGGGACAGGGACACCAAAAGCTGAGTGAACTGAGACATTGTCTTGCCTGATCAGCTGCAAGAGGGCAGCCAGATCTCCCACATCTCCCAGAATAATTCCCTTGGAGAGCAGGCAGAGGGTGTTCCTGCTTGGAGAAGGCTTTGTTATATAATCCCTCCTCCAAAAGACACCTTGGCAGCAGGAGTGGCAAGCTGGGGCTTCTGTTCTCCATTAAAATGGAATTTTAAGCATTAATAAGGGAATAGGTCACACTGAAAACTCATAATTCTTGGCACCTCCTCCTGCCTGCTCCTGGAGCATCCCTGGGGTGTTTCCAGCACACGGGAGGCTGCACAGGTCTTTGTCTGGTGAAACCCATTGTCCTACACTTTGTTTTCCCAAGGAGGCCGTGGAAAAGCTTCCCTTGGGCAAGGTTCCCAGGGCAAGCTCAGCTTTGGGGCTACCAAAACCCAACAGCCGGGTGAAAAAGCAGGGTCCAAATAATTCATTAGTGACATAAATTACTTTATTAACATCATCCCTCGGAGTGGTGCGGGCTGTCCATGCCTTGTTCTGCCCTGTGGAAAAGCTGCTGGCTGCACCCATGGGAAGGAGCTTTTGGACAGCCTGCTGCTCATCCCTGCTCCACCCGGCTCGGGGTGTCCAGGGCTCGGGCTCTGGAAGCCACTAGATGTCAGGGTTACTCCGTGCAACCCTGACACTCGCCAGATGTGGCACAGCTGGCTGGACCTGGAGGTCCCCT
Source organism: Melanocharis versteri (assembly GCA_013397845.1). Lineage (NCBI taxonomy): Eukaryota > Metazoa > Chordata > Aves > Passeriformes > Melanocharitidae > Melanocharis > Melanocharis versteri. The sequence goes on along the minus strand of VZTG01010141.1, from coordinate 682,697 downwards.
GCGTGTCCCCCAGGGCCGGCCAGGGCCAAGCACGGCCTGTGTCGTACCAGGAACCAGAGCAAAAGCCAGGAGAAAGTGGGATGAAGGCTTTGTCCCTGCAGGCTCTTCACTGTCTCCCTCTGGAATGACAGCCACAGGTTGGTTTGTCCGGAGAATTTCTGACTCTTTGCAGGAAAAACCTGTCCCCAGAGCCGTGGGTGTCTTCAAAACTGGCTGCTGGTGGTCACCCAGCCAGGAATGAGCATGGACAGCCTGAGTGGGTTTGGAATTCCTGCTGGACACGGGTCAAGGCATCACCTGAATCCCCCACACCTGCACTGACCATGAGTGTGACCAACAGTGACCCCCGAGCCCCCTTGTCTCGCCTGGAAACACATTTTAATCCAATATAATTTAGCCTTTACGACCACCCTCTTCTTTAAAACCCTCAGCAACTAAATTTTGGTGTGAAAAAAAGTGGGAAATGTTTTTGATTTTTACAAAAACTGTGAAAAAGTTCAGATTTTACAAAGACCCCAAGGTTTGCTTTAGATTAAAAATATTCAGCTGAAACTGCCCAATTTTCTGAAGCATGCCAGTTGTTTATCACATTTATTCTAATATTGAATGCTGAGTTCACATTATAGATAAGGATTTTTAACAACTCATTTTAATGTATAAGGAATTCAAGGAAGTTATTTCATTATAAACAGGGAAATGTGGCAGCTTAAATTATTAAGAATTAAGAAGGGGAAATAACTTCCCACTGCCACAGGGCTGGGTTAGGTGGGATATTGGGAAGAAATTCTTCCATGGGGGAGGTGAGGCCCTGGCACAGGTTGCCCAGAGAAGTTATGGTGCCCCTGGATCCCTGGAAGTGTCCAAGGCCAGGTTGGACAGGGCTTGGAGCAACCTGGGATAGTGGAAGGTGTCCTTACCTATGGCAGGGGTGGGACTGGATGGGCTTTAAGCTCCTTTCCCTCCCAAACCATGCTGGGACTCTATGAAAGGACAGAAATGGGGGTCTCTGAGCATTGGCAGCCCAGATGCTCAGCAGTTTGGTGACCTTGTTTCTCCCCAGATACTTCAGAAAGTGGTACAAGTCTTTCTGTCTTTCCTGCCCCACCTTAGGACTCATTCTGATCTGTGCGAGAATGTAGCAAACCTGGCATATGCAGCTCTGCATCCCTTCCCAACCCTTTCCAGCCAGAGCTGTAACTGTGGCCTTCTGATTATTCATTTAATCCCTGAGCTTTTTCCATCGTTCCTATTCTTGGGCTGAACAACCTTCCACAGTGACAAGTCCCACGAACTAATTATGCCCTACATTGGAATTTATTTTCCTTTATCAGTGTGAATTTTCTGCCTTTATGGGAAAGTGGGTTATTTATTAGGAGGAAAAATTAACTCAATGGCTTTTTGTAGTTAGAGCTTCTAAAATCCTCTTCTCAGTGAAGGAATCAACAATTACAGCTGGCTCTGGGTTCCATCACCACTTAGGCATGATGGATCTGCAATTCCATAGTTTTCATCAGAGCAAATAGGCACCCAAGTCCATCAATAAACCATATGATGTGCAGGGATACTGATAACAGCAGCCTATTAGATTCATTAGTGCTAATCAGGAGGGAGGCATCGATGGCAGCTCGTTGATAATGCTCACTTAAAGAAGTGCTTTTTAGGGTGAACGATCTCAGTGATGCGGGAGCACTGGAAAGGCTTTGGAAGCAAATGTCAAACCTGCCTCATTCTCTCGAAAAGAAAGGAAAAACCCACAGATGAGATCATACAATGAATATTTTTATCAATTATGAGGGCACACAATGGCAGCAGGTGAGGAACAGAGAAGAGGGAAGGGCTGGGGGAGGGTTTCCACTGGGAATGTTTTGGACACTGGTTCGAACCACAGAAGTTGAGAGTGTTGGGAATGCAGCCAGACGTGGAGCCCAGGATCTCCTGGCACACACAGGGAAGGGGAGATCAGGAAAACAATCACACTGTGGATGGGATGAGTTTTCTTCAGATGGGATCCAATCCAACAAATTCATTGTCATCTTAGAATCCTAAAACTTGGTGAACTTGTGACAGCTGCTGAGGTGGACACAGGAAATAACTGTGGTGACAAACCATTAGAAAATAATTTGGAAGCGGTGGGGAAGGATGAATGTGGATCTCTCTCAAATCATATGGGCAAATCCAGAAAATTTGGTAGAAATTTGCTGGAAAATTTGGGGGCCCGAAAGTTAAGGAGGCAGTCTGGAAGTTGGCTGATAAGTAACAGGGAAAATATCTTGCAAAATATTCCAGCTATGACAGGGTGACTAAACATATTAGCAGCAAGATGAGAACTCTCCTGAAAGGAGAGAGGAGCAGAAAGGATGAAAAAAAGGCTGATCATCAAAAAAAAAGAGATGTGACACAAAAGTTGGGAAATGTCAGGAGAGAACGAAAATTGAGAAATTCAAACTTCACTGTAACTCTCAAAGCATATTAAAACCTCCAACAAAAGGCTGTTCCTGGAGCCTCTGCTCTTCCTTGTTCTTCCCTTGTGTAGCTAAAAATTGCAGCTAATCCAGGAAGGCCCAGACTGAAGATGATTGTGTTCCTAGGGATGGTGCTGGAGGCTGGGATGGAGGCAGAGCGGAGCTGTGGAACAGGATGGAGCTGGATGAAGCACAAAAATGTTGGGGCACTCAGGCTTGTGAGATGAGGGTGGGAGAGAGGAGTCAGTGGGAATTGTCTCCATCTTGACTCCTGCCTTCCTTCCCGTGGTTTTGCAGGTCTCCTGGCAAGGGATGGTGGGAATATCATCCAGTGGAAGAGCAAAGGCAGCGCCTGAAGGCATGGAAGAGAAAAGAAGGGACTGCAGCAGATGAGATACTCTGAGTCTGCTCCTGCAGAAACTGCAACAAGTTTGGAAGGAAAAACAGAAGATTTTGAAGAAACCGGTGGAAAATGGGAAAAAACCCCAAGCTGGCATGGCTTCTAAATAGATCAAAGAGAGGTGGGCACTGGTGAAACTGGTGTGGGGATTACTGACAGGGAAGAAGACTCTTACAAGATAATGAGGAAAGGCTGGGAGAACTGGGATTGTTCAGCGTGGAGAAGAGAAGCTCCAGGTGATCTCATTGTGGCCTTCCAGTGCCTGAAGGAGCCGACAAGAAACGTGGAGAGAGATTATTTCCAAGGGATGGAGTGACTGGATAAGGGGGAACAGCTTCCCACTGCCACAGGGCAGGGTTCGGTGGGATATTAGGAGGCAATTCCTCCCTGTGAGGGTGCTGAGGCCCTGGCACAGGTTGTCCAGAGCAGCTGTGGCCGCTCCATCCCTGGAAGTGTCCAAGGCCAGGCTGGACGGGGCTTGGAGCAACCTGGGACAGTGGAAGGTGTCTTTGCCCATGGCAGGGGGTGGGAATGAATGATTTTTAAGTTCCCTTCCAGCCCAAACCATCCTGGGATTCTACGAAGACTCCCAAGCTCATTGATCACCCCCTGGGAGTGACGATCCTCACTGGGCAGCCGTGACCACCCCAGCTCCTGGTCAACCCTGCCAGCTCCCTGTTTTTAGGGGCAGCTGGATGTACCCAGCAGAGAGTGGCCACCAGCCTGGGACTCCCAGCAGACACTGGCCTTTGGTTTCTCTGCCTGATGCACGAAGGAACCTCGGCTTCTCCTCTGGGGCATCACCTTTCCTGCCAGCACAGGACTGAAAATTACAGCAGGACTTCATTTGCAGCATCTCAGAGAGACGAAAGGAGTCTTTTCCTTCCACTTCAACACTGCCACAGGCCCCGGACGGAGCTCAGAGTCTGGCACAGCCTCATCTCTCCCTCTGGAAGTCTCTCTGTAGCTCAGTTTTGCCATCCCGCAGATCCCAGTCTGGCTTTGCCGTGCTCTGTGTGTTCCTGTGTCATCTGGCACCACGGTGGTTTGATCCTGAATCGGCTGGTCTCATCCCGATGGGAAGGACAGATGTTGGCAGAGGGGAAGCATGGGATCCAAAAGCCCGCAGAACCGCAGGATTTTCCCTGTGCTCTGGACAAATATTGACTGAGGCTGGCTTCAGCAGCCTCCTCCCCTCATGGATGCTCCAACACGGAACACGAGCGGTGACAAACGGGAGCAATTACTCCCCATGTTCCCAATCACCCCATTTCCCTCCCTCCGCTATTGATTTTGGAAACACTGTTTGAAAAGCGAAAAGGCAAAAAAAACCCCTTCATGGTCTGTAATACCTAAATGGAAATTTAATCCCTGCTCCATCCACCATCCCCTGGCTGCATTTATTTTCCAGGCACATTTGGATTGTTTTGTTTACTGCTGACTGTGTTTATGATTATTTTAATAGAGAGCGTTGCGATACATTTTGTATGAAGGTCACTGCTTAGATATTCTCGATTGGAGCCGCACGGATTCCTAATGAATTCACACCGCCTCTTGCAGGGTTCTCTCCATTTCCAACGGGGCTCCCGCTGCAATCCCACATTAGCCATGTGCTGGATACATCCCATTCTCTGCTGCTGGATTTAGTGGAGTGGGAAGGGCACTGGGAAGTTGCTGATGCTGATCGTTTCACCCAGGGGTTAATGCACTGCCCATAAACACGGCCGGCAGCCACCAGCCCAAAACGGCATAAATGGAACATTTCAGGAATCCTTGTGCGTGCCCCAGGCGCTTCCCTCTTTTTGGTGCCAAGCTCGGAATGAGCTCTGAGACAGCGGTTCTCACTCGCAGAGAATTTGCCTTTCCAAAGTGTCCATTTCTTCCCAAGTATCGCCCCCAGCCTGCTGGAATCATCGATATTTGCAGTTCTGGTGTGCTGAGCCGTGAGCGAGCGCTCAATGAATCCCTGATGCTCCCACCATTCTCTCCTCCCTCCTTTTCCCTGCTCCATATTCATGAGACAAGACTTGTTTTGTCTTCCTGACCGCCGGCATCAGGTCCCAGTGAGGAAGTCTGGAAGGAATTCTGCTTGGCAGAAATATTCTGGCCGTGTGCTGAAAACAAGGGGCTACGTCTGCTTGCATTCACTGGACAAGGTGTGATCCACTGGACAGCAGGACTCTCCCAGCTGTGAGGATAAGAACTGGTAAATAAGGAGATCCAACCCGCCTCCACGGCAGTTTTAGTGGATTTGGGGAGGACCTGGACCAAGCAGGGAGAGGGAGGAAGGCTGTACCAACATCATCACCACTCTAGGCCTTGGCAGATGAGAGATGTTTGGGTGAAGGATCTATTCCAGTGTGGATTGAGTTCAGAGCCAGGTAACATTCCCCACGACCTCCAGCTCAAGGGTTTTATTGTCTATGTGTAGAATCATGGAATCATTAAGGATGGAAAAGCTCTCCGAGATCGAGTCCAACCATTCCTGCAGCACTTCCAAGGCCACACTGACCCATGTCCCCAAGAGCCACATCCACGTCTTTTAAATCCCTCCGTGGACATGACTCCTCCAGAGCTCTGGGCAGCTGTTGCAGAGTCTGAGCACACTTTTAGTGAAGAAATTTTCCCTAAGATCCAGCCTAAACCAGAGGTGGAGCAACTGGAGGCCCTAGTCTCTGTATTCCTAGATTTTTCCTCCCTCATCCAAGTGGACTCTCAGCAGTCACCATATCCTTTGGCACAAACAGCATCCAGGGAATGGATGAAACTCATCTCCTCCTGTTTGCCTGAAGCACTCTCTGCTCGTGTCCTTTCTGATCCTCTTGTTCTTGTACAGGAAGAAAGGATTATCCAGGGATACCGATGGATTTGCAGCTCAGGTTGCTGTAGAAAGCTGAGCACAGGCCTTGCTCTGCTCCAGTTTTCCTGCCCCTTATTCCAGGGATGGGAAGGGCCCCAGTGGTCTCACAGGTGTGCTCACCTCTGAGCCTTGTTTGAAACAGCTGGATCCAAGCTGCCTTTGGACACTTTGGGATGCTTCCCAATCCTTCTTTCTCCCTGGGAAGCGGCCATTGAAGAGCTCTGGGCTTGGTTCCCATCTCCTGGTTGTGATTAGATGCTCAGCAGCTCAGCCTTGGCAGAGGGAGGGATCCCTCCAGCTCTCCCCCCAGCTAGGTTTGGGTTGGGATGGTCTGGGATCCATTAGCACGAGGCAAAAAAAATCACAGATAATAAAAACAACACGGCCCCTAATGATCTTTTTTATGCAGTCTGGCTTCCATTCCAACAAAATACAAGCAGAACCCTCTTTCCAAGAGTTCCTGGAGAACAGACAGGCACAAATGCCTGACTCCAGTGTGCTTTCATCTCCCAGTGTCAGGAGACACCACATTTATCTCTGCCTTCATCATCTTTTATTCCCACCGCCTGCTGAGAGCTGGAGCCATACCTGGGCGGAATTTTTGCCTGTTTAGTAATCTTTGCCTCTTCTGCTGTTGTGTCCCAGAGCTCTGGGAGTGTTCCATGGGTAATTTTCTCCAGGAAGCGTTTTCTCATTTAAATACTCAGCCATGCAGCCTCTGGAATGTCAGTGGGCATTACAAACAAAGGGAAAAAGATCTGGAAAAAAAAAACCCGATCTACCTCGTCCATCCAAGAGTTTGTTCTTCTTTGCAAGGCAATTTCGAAGGCTGGCAGGAATCAGCAGTCCTTCCCTGTCCCAAGGAGATGGACAAAACTCCAACCTGGAAGGAAAAGCCATTCCAAGGACTATCCAGAAACTCTGGCTGCCCAAACTGGTACTTCCTAATTTCCTTAGTGAATAATTCAGCCCTTAGAGTGAAAACGTATCTGGCACGTGGCCCTATTCCATCACATTTGGGCAGGGTGCGGAGAAGTGGAGCCCAGCATTCCTGGCCAGAGAGGTCCCTCCTGCTTTTGGAATCCCATCCAGGAGGCAGAGGAGGCCTCGCTTGTCAGCCTTGCCAGCCTCAGCATCTCACCCTCCTCTGGAATGAAATCATGAATTGTCCAGGCTTCCTCAGCCTTCATGAGCTCCCTCAGCCTTCATGAGCTCCCTGGATTAGGAGCTGTCACCGTCTGGAATTCAACCCTTCCTGCCCAGACTGGAAGGTGAATCCTCATGCTGAGGACAGACACATTCCAGCTCCGAGCCATTCCCAAGGAGACTCAGGGGACAAAGGGATCCAACTCCAGAGGCATGGGCTGTAAATCAAAGTAGATTTTGCCAAGGAGCTCCTGGGTGAGAAGCAAACAGGGCTGTGGACAATCCTGGAAGTGAACCAGACCATTCCTCACCTCCTTTCCACAGGCAGAGCTGGGATCTGTAGCCTGAGAGCTGGAAGTCACGGAGTGGAGGCATCAAGGCTGACTCCTGGTGTGCTCCAGCTCCTCCTCACAGCTCCTCACCTCCCAAAATCATGTGCAGTCCTTGGTGTGCTTGGGCAGGGCTGGGGAGCATCTCCTGGGTGTTGTGCCAGCTTTGGATCATTGCTGCTTCAAGGCCAACAGGAAATAGGGAACAGGTACAACAAATCTGCTCCCAAAATCTGGAAAATCCCTGCATGACCTGAAGCTTAAGGAACCCAACTCAGCTCCAGGTGAAAAGTGGTGTTCATTAAATTAGGCAGGCACAGGGTGCTTGTTCAGGGCTTTTCTCTTCCACACCATAAATTAAAATATACATTGATAACATCCTTCTCTCTTCTGTCCTTGGCTGTAACATATATTCTGGTTTTAGGGTGGAAATATTTGCCATCATTCATATTTTGGCTGGATATAGATATCTGGGTGACCTTTAGCAGCCTGTGATATATAGAAAAGCTGATTACATGTTCCTTGATTTCATAGGAGGGATCAATATAAACAAGATTAGGGAAAAAAATACAGTTTCATTCATTTTAAACAAATCCTGACAATGGTTTCTTTGAGAAACTCAGACCTACGGCGCTCAGAATAAGGATTTGAAAGCTGGTGGGGAGTCACAAATGTGACACTGCTGGAAAACTTCTGCCCAGACTTGTCCAATCCATAAACTCTGAGGATCTTCCTGCATGTAGGCTCAGCGCTCAGCTGGACAGAAGGAGCTGAGGGCCCTGAAAGCCCCAGAGAGGTGGGAGCTGCTCTTGCAGCCCTGGCTGGAGGTTGTTTTAAACCTCTCCATGGCATTGCATTCCTTGCAACCTTCTTCTCGTGCTGGAACAGCTCTCCCTGGTTTCCACCAGAGCACTTTCCATCATGACTCAGGTCTGGGGGTAGAAGACTCCTTGCCAAGCTCTGGAGGAAATGCGACCACAGCTGAAGGGTCAGGGAGCAAATGAGGAAAGGCTCTGAGAGGATGGGTTTGTCCTCCACCTCCACCCCCCACAGGCTGCTTGGACAGGGAATTCCAGCCCTGGGACAGGAATGGGCAGGGATTTGTCTCTGACCTTCTGTCACACAATCGTCTGAACATCCTTGTCTTCATCTGAGCCAGTTCAACGTTGTGTCTGTGCACACGGATCAAGCTCAGCCTTCCTGCTTCAGGTGGGATTAGGAGAGGCTGCTTTCCCTCCAGGAATGCTCTGCCAGCTGGCAGTGGAATTACTCGCTGTCTTCTGCAGGCTGACAGTGTCTGAGGGATCACACACTGCATGATGAACACATCCCAGTTCATCTCCAGCAGGAAATCCACTCTCCCAGGTCCCCTCCTGAGGCAGATTTAAATGTGATTTCCTTCCCAGCCTGTGGAGACTGAGCCAAAGCAGCTCCAGGTCACTGGAGCTTTGGGAGAAAGACCAAACCAGGCTGTGATGCTGCAAGGGTCTCGTGATGCCACTGAAATCATCAGCTGCAGTCCCCTCTGTGAGGATAAAAATGCTGCTCCAGTCCCTCCTCGTGTGCCTGCAGCCACAGAGGAGCGTGGCAGAGCAGGAATCTGCAGCAGGGATGATTATCCTGCTGCTGGGGAGAGCAGCTGTGCTCCCACCGCCAGCTACACTCGCTCCTGTTTCCACAGAAAAAGCCAGAGATTTTCCCATTTGTTTGGTTTCCCTGGAATATAAATGTATTTGTTCCATGTCCCCAAGACTCCAGAGTTTGTGGATGCACCTGCAAACAGCTGAGGGGCTGCTCTGACTTATGGGTCATTTATGGATGACTCTGGGACTGAGCTCAGTCCTTCTCCATCACTGACGGTGGCAGAGGAGGTAAATCCGTGGAGTAGGAACCTCTCCCTGCTCCTGCTTCTTCCTAGAAGTTGCTGTGAGGAGCTGAGAGCAGAAAACTGGTCAGTGAAAGCATAGCTGTATTTTACAGCCAGAAGTGAATCCTCAGGGAACACTTTCCTTAGGGGTCAGTGAACGTCACCACCACGGATCTGGTCCTTTCCTTATCCACCTTATCCAGGTGTCCTGGGCTGGGAGCAGCACACAGAGTTTTCATAGCTGATTTGAATAGATTTGATCCCTGATTTGAACACATCTGATATGCCTCAGAAGAGCATTTCCAAGCAGGTATTCACAAATCAAATCTCTGTTCCTGATGCACAAATCTCCCATGCTTATTAGGAAAGCGCTTTTATTCCTAGCAGGTAGAAAACAAAAGCAGAGAAATGAGGCATTTGGAGATGTTTTTCCTAAAAGAGCTTTTAATCCAGAAGAGAGAGAAATGCATCCTGCTTTGAAAATAAGGGGAAACACATTAAAGACTTGAACAAACTGTTTTGATTTAATGCTAGTTAGTAAAAGGCATGAAGGAAAACATAAACTTGGAGTCAGAACTAACTGATTTCTAAGTCTGGTATCACTCTGAACTTCTGTTTATCTCATCCCAGTTATTACAGCGGGAAGGAGACCTACTCAGATATAGAATAGTTATATTTTCAGGCTGTCCCTGGAAATGAAGAGGAGATGTATAATCACGGACACATCCCTGGTAGGAGCCTTTTCCAGGTGAAGACTCTCTCAGGTGGGACTGACAATTTTCCTCATTAATTCCCTCATTTCTCCAAGGTCTCTATGCCACTGCACACCTCTCTCTGTCCACTGCATTTTTCCCCCAGAACTGTAAGGAAAGCCCCAGCCTGGTTCCAGGCTGCAGGAGCCACCTGCTCTTCCTGCATCACCCTGCTGAACAAGTGCAGGATGGGAGCTGGAAGTGAAAACATGCAAAGGAATTTTTGGTGAGGGTAAAAGGATCATCTTTCATCTAATACAGATTAAAAGGTGCTGATCTGGCCCAAAACAGCAGAGTGTTCTTCCTGGAGCAGCTCCTCCTTCCCATTTAATTGTCAAACGCACCAGGGGAGGCAGCAGGTCAGGGCATGTGACATGAGGGACTCTGAGGAGCTTTGCAGAGGGCAGGGAGGTGGTGGCACTCCCAAACCCACATGGAACGCCCAGCTTCTGCAGTTATTTCTGGAAAAAGAGTGACGACAAACCCTGGCAGTACCACACAGTGCTCCTGCTGTCCCGTCATGTCCCAGAAAATCTCCCAAGTTTCAGAGAACCATGGACTCACAGAACGCTTTGGGTTGCAAGGGACCTTAAAGCCCATCCAGTCCCACCCCCTGCCATGGGCAGGGACACCTTCCACTAGCCCAGAGTGCTCCAAGCCCTGTCCAACCTGGCCTTGGGCACTTCCAGGGATCCAGGAGCAGCCACAGCTTCTCTGGGCATCCTGTGCCAGGGCCTCAGCACCCTCACAGGGAGGAATTGCCTCCCAATATCCCCCCTAACCCTTCTCTCTTTCAGTTGGAAGCCATTCCCTCTTATCCTATCACTATGATTCCTGATGGAAATTCTAGAATTCTGCAATTCTGACCCAAGCCTGGTCCCCGGGGTTGATGGAGCAGCTCCAGCTCTGCCTGCTCAGCACAGACAGCTTTAGCTTGATTTGTCCTCGCCAGGGCAACACCGTTGTTCTCCCCATGGATTTTTCCCCGTCACTCAGCTGGGAAGTCTGGCATTATTCTCGTGGCATCCCTGGCTGATTGCATCCTCTGTGGATGTAACTAACTTGCCAAATCCTCGCTGCTCCTGCTTTAGGGCTTGCATGTGCTGTTTTGCCTGAAGGTACAGAGCACATAATCAGCTGAAATCAGTGTTTGGAGTCAGTGCTGGGCTGTTTCCAAGAAAGCTCCTTGTTGCCATGAAATCTCACATTTTGGGTTGTTAGGAGTGTAAATATGGGAGTAGACTCCTATTTCATATCCTGCACTTCAGCTGGAACGATTTGCCATCATTTCAATTAAATCCATTAAAAGAAAATCCATGCCAGTCGTATTTCATTACAAAACACCACCAATGAGAACAGAAGGATAAAGGAAATCAAAGTCTATCAGTCTTTCCTCAGGAATGACAAATCCAGCAAGTGGGAGGGATGGACTGGATGATCCTTAAGGTCCCTTCCGACATAAACCATCTGAGGATTTAATGAAGTTTATCAATAACATCTGTCACGTGGCTTTAGGGGAGATTGTGCAGACTCCTGGAAATGCCAGGGGGTTTTTTGGGAATATTCATGCCAAGCACCCCAAAAGTTATTTGTAGAATATTATTTCTGCATTTGTAGAATTTTATTTCTACAAATAACTTTTGAAAGTTACTTGTAGAGTTTTAAAAGTGCATAAAATACTGGGATTGTCCACTGAGGATGGCAGAGTCTTTAGTGAAGCAGCTCATTATCTCCTTGCACCCTCACCTTGGCCTCTCACCTGGGTTCCCTGGACAACCACCTCCTTCACCCCACTGCCAACATCACCTTTCTCCCCTGAAGGACCCTTAAGGTCCCACTTCTCCCCGGTTTCAAGGAGGCTTGCTCAGCTTTTTGCTAAATCTGAACATTCACAAACCTTGTTCATATTTTTTGCTGCAGATTCTGGTCCAGATCCCAGATCTGGTCATTTTTTCTGCAGTGCTCTGTGGACGAGGGCTGGTGGAGCTAGCCCTTCAGTCCCGACTCAGTTTTGAGGGACCAGAGGTTGGGAATGAGGCAGAGCTGGAACTTGGCCCAGCTTTGAGCTGACCTGGGGTATTCTGCAGGCAGAAAAGGGCCTCGGGTGGGTGGTTCCAGCTGCCCACGGAGATGGCCGGGGTCACTTGAAGGAGCATCTGCCTCAGGGCTGCTGAAAGTCACTTAATGGGACCTTGTCATTCCTCTGTGTTACTTTCCAATCCTGTGTGGACATCCCAGACAGATTCAGATACCTCCGACAGCACTGGGACACGTGGTTTAGGGTAGAATATCACGGAATGATGGAATGGCTTGGGTTGGAAGGGACCTTAAAGCCCAACTCGCTCCACCCCCTGCCTTGGGCAAGGACACTTTCCCCTAGAGGATTTGGAAGGCCAGAGAAGTTCTTCCATGTGCTCTTTCTACACATGGAAAGACATGGAAAACTGAATATCCAGAGACATTCACAGCAGCTCTGTGCCCAGGAGCTCCTGCCTCACCTTCTGAGGCATGGCTGGAGAACTTTTCCTCCCCAGCTGTCCTTTCCTTGCCCACCTTCCCGAAAGAACTCTGGCTCCACGCACTCCTGAGTCATTGAAATCCAAGCAAAGCCATTTCCCAAGATGGGATCGGGAGGAGGAATGCGCTGGGTGCAGGAGCGTTTGTGCCGTGGCTCGGAGCCAAAGGCAATTAGCAGCTGACATGAATCTCTGCTGCTCGCCACTCAGCCATGTGCAAATGGCACTTCTTGTCCTGTGGGTTAAGGAATGGCAGTTTAGGCTGTCAAGCCGTGCTCAAGTTTGCTGATTGAAGGGGTTTGGGGCTGCGCTATTACAAAAACGATGTTTGAAAAAAATGCTCTTAATCCCTGTTTTATGAGGCACGCGCTGGAGAAAGGCGAAGCCATTTCTTTCTGGAGAAGTAGCAGAATCAGCAGCCGGCGACAGGAACAGATTTGTCCCCTCCAGTCTGAACAAAGTCAAAGTGGAAACTACAAACAAAGGTGTTTATGAACTTCTGAGGGCTCCTGTGAATGATCTTGGGCTTCCATCAAGGCCGGAATAACAGCTCGGTGGGGGTTTGTTTTCCCTCCTGCCACAGCCCCATTTTGTTCTCTCTCCGTCTTCCTTTTCCCTCCTTTTAAACCCAGGGATGTGGTTTTGTGCTGTCATTTGTCCAAGGCTGTTGGCTGTTGGAGACGCCGTGTCCCGTGGTGAGGGGCAGAGGAGGGGCCAGGGATCAGATGCATCTGCACCCCCAAACCTGTACACGAATTTGCTTTTAATTGTGGCGGAGAGAACTTTTCTGCTGGGGCTTTTGCTTGTTTAAGAGACTCCGGCCCATATCCCACTCCTCATGTATTCCCAAAACACCCACACTCCACATGAGCCCTTGGCCTCGGCCCTGTGGGATGAGGGATTGGGCTGGACCTATCAAATTAACCCTGGGCAGGGCTCCAGGTACAGGGGATTTGCTTTGGCTCTCAGGAGAAGCTGCACTTGTGCTCTTTGTGCTTTGACAAAGGACTCTGTGCGTTATTTTGAGGTCCCCATCCCCTCCTTCTGCTCTCTGCAGGCCTCAGACCCGAGGCTTTCTGCTTTCTACTTTCAGCTCTTTCCCCGACCCTGAGCCCAGCACCCATTCACTCAAACTCCTGTAACTCTTCAGATTTCACAGAAATAAAGCTAATGGGATGCGCCTCTCTCATCTCAGCCAGTTTTAACCTCAGCTGCTGGAATTAAGGGGCCTCCGAAACACCGAACCTCCTAAAACACTCAGAGGTAGAAGGGAGAAAGAGACACATGAGTAATATCCCCATGGAGAGGGGAAAGTCAAGCTGGCAGGTCATTCACCCCTCATCTCCTCCACCTAAAGCAATGCCCATCATTCAGGCGTGGCTGAGAGGCACAAAAAAAGTCACTTTGGAAAGAAACCCATTTTTTCCCCAAGCCATGATAACGCACAAGAGGCAAATACATCCCCAAATGCCTGGGAAAAGCTGTGTGGGAAATCAGCCAGTGGGAAGGCAGAACAAAAAATGGGCCCAGGAAATCAAACTTTTTGAAGCCCGGGGATTTTCAAGCTCCCTCCTAATTTTCTCCAATCTTTAGAGCATGGTAATGAGCAGCAGGGAGAAATGAATCACCACCTTGTGATGCAGATGGGCCGAGGAAGAGGAGTCATTTGAGCTGGGTGTATCCCCTAAAGGTTAATTCCTACGTGTTACCTTGCTTTAATTGTTTTCCTTAGTCTGCTGATGGATCTGCCTCACTGAAGGACATTAAACACTTCCTTCCTTCCAGGAACAAAAGCTGTTAAGAGCGGAGGTGAGAAATGAAGATGTGGCTTGGCTTTCATGGCTTCCATAAAGCTTTTTTAGCACAGGGCGGGGAATTCCAGCAGCACCCCAAAGGGTTGGCAGCAAACATCAGGATGTGAGTAAATAAATTGAGAAAAGGCACCTGACTGTGGTTCCTTCTCCTCAGCCCTGGCTCCAGAGGTCGGTTTGGGTTTATTTCTGCCCTGTTTGGATGGCTGTGATGGGCTGGGGATGGCCAGGAGAAAGAGAGCTCCCACTGTGACCTGCAAACACCTTGAATACTGAAGGGCTCCCATTTGGGGAATTTGACACTTTGACAAGCTTCTATTCAAGCTTTTCATGACAAAAATACAATGATTTCATGGAAAGGGAAAGTCAAAACTAAACTGAGAGCAAAATCAACCCCGAATGTTTTTACCTCATGGAAATGAAACATTTTGATACTGTCAAAACAAACCGAGAAAGTTGAAACAATCTGTTTTGATACTTCCCAGTCGAAATCAACACGTTTCCTTCAAAATGTTTTGATTTCAGTCCGACTGCATTTTCCTACAGGGGAAGAAACTCCACAACATTTGCCTGAGACGCTTCCACGCGGATCTGGTGCTGGATTTATCACAAGGTGCTCGGACCAGGTCTGGAGGGCTGATTAGGGAGCAAGGTACTGTCAGACTGGATATTGAAAATGCAGCCATTACCTCTGTATTATGATGGAAAAGGAGGAGAAGGCATCCAGTGTATTCCAGCAGACCAGGAGAGTGACCCTTGGGAAAACAGGATGATGGTGGCATCTCAGCCCCTTTGACCTTCCCATGGGAAGTGTCCTGCAGAAGCCAGAGCCACTGGACTCTGTGCAGGGATAATGGGATGAGGTGAGGGATGGGTAATGGGCATCAGAGCAGGAGTTTGCAGAGGCAAATGACTTTAAATGTAGAAAAAAGAGAAGGAATCAGAGGAATTTGTCACCAAACTGTTTTTGATCTTATGGAAAGACAAGGAAGGACCAAAATAGGACATGGAATTGCAGTTGCAGTAACTGAATTAGTTTCCCGAGGATACAAATGCAGCCCCTGCTGAGGTGCCGGGGTTTATAACCTCATCTCTCCTTTATGACCAGACCACTCCTTAAGGGAGGGAAAAGCTCCCTGGGATTGGTATCTGGAGGATTGGCCTGGTGATGACTGGTCAATGCTGAGCCCCGGCCACCACCAGCCCTGTCACCAGCACCAAACCCAAATGCCACCACCAAATGCCACAGGGGAAGGTCCCGGGGCCCCTGGTCACAGCCAAAACCCAGCCAAAGGCTGAGGAGCAGTTCCTGCTCCCCTGTCTATCCGCAGGCCTGTTGGGTCAGCAAAACCCCCAGGAGAGCTCAGCGGGCTGTAGATCCATCCAAACACTCCGGATGTGGTCCCAGACCCCAGCAGTGTGGATTCCGTGCCCTGCTGCAGCCTCACGTTCAGCAGCAGCTCCCCCCTCCCTCCCCGGCTGCTTCACTCTGATCACCCGAGAACAAAAGGCAAAGTTTCCTCTGCTTTCCTTTCAACTCCTCCTTTTGACAGAGCAGAGCCTCCTCCCCGAAATTCCCGGCACGTGGCTGGCTGATGTTCCTGGAGACAGGCATGTACTTCATGCCCTTCCTGCTCTGTCGTTATCTCCTGATCTCCTGATGGCACAAACCAGAGAATTCCTTTTTTGAGTGCCTGGCTCACCCACGTTCCCCTCAGGAAAGAGGATTCCAGCGTCGTATTCAACAGGCAGTAATGATCCATCTGCTCTGGGGTCACAGAATTAAACCATCCCCTCGTGGTGCAGCAAGGAACATTATTACCTCCACAGCAAAGTCAGACCTCTCCCCTGTCTTAATTAATCAGTAAAATTAAGCAGTTTGCTCGCTAATATCAGTTCCTGGGAAAGCAGATCACTTATTAAATGAGGCAGGGAGTCAGGTGGAGTCTGATATGTTCCCTGGAGATTTGTCAGGACCTCTCAGGCTCAATTTTGGGCGCTGTCTTGACTCTTTCAACCTGGTGCTTCCCTTCAGGGATGGGTGGCAATGCTGAGAAGGAGGAATTAGCCCGAGCCTTGACAGTCTCATCCGCACACGAGCCAGGTCTGTGGAAGCATCCGTGTGGACAGGCTTTGAATCAGAGTGCAGGAGTTGCTTGAAATCATGGAATGGTTTGGGTTGGAAGGGATCTTAAAATCACCCAGTCCCACCCTCCTGCCATGGGCAGGGACACCTTCCACTAGCCCAGGTGGCTCCAAGCCCTGTCCAACCTGGCCTTGGCCACTTCCAGGGATCCAGGGGCAGCCAGAGCTTCTCTGGGCACCCTGTGCCAGGGCCTCAGCACCCTCACAGGGAGCAATTCCTTCCCAATATCCCATCTAAATCAAAATAGTGGGATTAGGTTTGGCAAGACAGAGCAAGGACCAGGTCAAGAAGGGAGAAACAATTTTTTTTGTCTGGGCTGGGGCTCCCGTGGGGCTGGGATTCCTTGGGCTGGAAGTGGGCTCTCCAGGGAAATCTTCCTCCAGGACTCAGACAGCCCTTGCTGAGAGCAGAGTCTATGACAGTTTTCATCATTTCCTAAAATGGGAAAAAGAATTAAAACTCTCCTTTGGTTGGATGACTCCCTCTCTGAGCTCCATTAACTTTATTGACTCGACTCCAGGGAGTACCAAGGGAGAGAAACTCTCCTGCAGGCACCTTAAACACCATCCAGTGCCACCCCTGCCATGGGCAGGGACACTTTCCACTGTCCCTGGGGGCTCCAAGCCCCATCCAGCCTGGCCTGGAGCAATTCTGGGGATGGGGCAGCCACAGCTTCCTGGGCAACCTGTGCCAGGGCCTCACCACCCTCACAGGGAAGAATTTCTTCCCAATATCCCATCTAACCCTGCCCTGTGGCAGTGGGAAGCCATTCCTCTTGTGCTGGCACTCCAGGCCCTTGTCCAAAGTCCTTCTCCAGCTTCCCTGTTGGCTCATTCAGGTGCTGGAAGGCCACCATTAGGTCATCCTGGAGCTGCTCTTCTCCAGGCTGAGCAATCCCAACTCTCTCAGCCTCTCCTCACAGCAGAGCCCTTTCCCCTGCCCAACTATAGCAGAAGAGAGTGAGGGAATGACTTTCGTGAGTGCCGGTCGTTTGGCCAGTATCAAACCACGATGATACAGAAAACTCCAGAAGGAATGAAAAAGGATTTGCCCATTTTGTTTTCCCAGGATTATGCTACAACTTCCACTGCTTTCATTGCCAAAGGCTGTTTTTCCCCCGAACTGACTGTTGGGGTATTTTTCTCAGTCCATCCTCTCCCCACACTTGCAGGTTTAATTTATTTGGTTTCAGACCAGAAGATATCCATCTGGACATCAAACTGAATTCCACCGAATTTCCTGGACATAAAAACCCAGTTTGTTGGTGGCATGAGGGGCACCACAGACTCACTGTTGTGGTGGGCTTTTTTCAGTCCATCCTCTCCCCACACTTGCAGGTTTAATTTATTTGGTTTCAGACCAGAAGATGTCCATGAGAACCCAGGCTGGGCCACCAAACTGAATTTTATTTAAACTCCTAGCACGAGACACCGGCTCATTGATAGCAGGAGGAGGAGTGGATTATTGCCCTATCTTGATGCTCCAGATATGGCCCCTTTCATTGGAAAATTCCAGCAGTTCTCCAGCGATTCCCATGTCTGCTGCACCACAAGGTGACTGCGGAGCGGCTGCATCCCTCCGAGTTAGATAACAATTATTGGCAGATATAAATAGAGGTTTTCAGCAGCAATATTGTTTAGTATGCTAAATGTTGCTTTAATTTGCTGGTTCAATTGGAAGTGAATTCCTGTCATGCACAGAGCAAAATAGATCAATTATATTACTGCTAATTATTGTTATTATTTTAAACTGTGCTTCTCCAGCAGATTTAACAAATTTGTCAATCCAGCTCGTTCACCTTCTCGAAACAGAACCTGGCAGCTTTGCATGCAAATTAGCCCAGATTTTCAACAATAATTGCAACTCTTTTGTAATTATCTCACCCTAGACACTCTCCATTTATCACTTCTAGGCCTAAAGGCTCCAACATCTTCATCTTCCCAAAGTATCGATACATCGTCCTATACGTTAAGAGCAAAAAAATTGCATTTTGCAGCAATCCTTGCTGTCAGAGGCAAAATAAATGGGAACAAATATCAATATTTGGGGAGAAAATATATTTATGACCTGGTCAGAAATTTCTTGCTGGAAAACCCAACTTTTCCAGCAATATTTGAAAGTAATGTGTTAAAAATATCAGCAAATATCTTCATGTCCCCCCGACTCTGATAAATAGCCTTTTAGATCTGTGTTTCTAGCCCCAAAATAAACGTTCAAAGCCCATAAACTACGTGACACCTTTCCTGCCTGCCTCTAACTACATCTTTTCTCCATCAGGATGCCTTTATCAGAAGGTCATAAATCACAGGCATTCCCATTAGGAAGCAGTGAGTGGGATAGGGCAGGTTTCATCTTCAGGTATTCACTTTTATAATTCACCGCTGCATTATTTACTCTTGTGGCAGCAATAATCCCTCTGAGGTCAAATATATGCACATATAAACCAGCCTCGGAGCTGGAGAAAAATAAGGAATAAAAACCTGTGGGTAATAGTGATGGGTGGGCAGAAATTCTGCATTTGTGAGGGTTTTTGAAGGCTCTGGGCAGTTGGATTTCCTCCTGAATTCGACGCTGGGAAGAACAAGGGGGTAAAAATTGAAGAAGTGAAAGGCAGAGGCTGTTCTGCACCAGGGAAGATGAAGAGGAGCACAAACCCTGCCCAGGAGAGATGGGACAGGCAGGAAAACTGAAACCACAGCCCTTTCCAAGCACAGCAAAAGCAGGAAACCTGCAGAGATGAGCAGGGGCAATCAAGGGAAAGGGAAAAGAGGAGCAGATGATTCCATTCTTTGTGCACAAGCAGTGGCTCTCCAGAAGCCCTGGCCCTGAGCTCCTGCAAATGCTTAGTTCAGCCTGGGCACCAGGGAGATGGGCAAGGAAAAGCTTCCAAACGAGGCTGGGGAAACCCAGGGAGACACAGGCCATCTCTGGGTTCATGGTGGAAAACGGGATTGAGGAAAGGGGGAGCACGCCTGGATCAATGGGATATTCTAGGGAAGGGTCCCCACGCTTCATAAATGGCTCTGACATTTCACAAATCTGAGACATGATGAGAAGAACAGTCTGCTCATGTGCTCTCCTGCACATTCCCAAGGCTTTTGGCTGGATCCTGCACCAAAAAACCCAGGAGTGTCACAGTGAGAGGCCAGGCTGCTGGGGAAGGAACGGTAGGAACAAAGCAGCAGTTTTCACAGCAGGGCAGAATGGCCATTTGTGACCCCCAAGGATCTCTGCTGAGACCAGGGGGGGTTTGCAGGAGTGATGGGCCACCAGAATTTGCTGGGCATCACAGAACCATGGAATGGTTTGGGTTAGAAGGGACCTGAAACACCATTTCCTTCCACCCCCTGCCATGGGCAAGGACGCCTTCTACTAGCCCAGGGTGCTCCAAGCCCTGTCCAACCTGGCCTTGGACACTTCCAGGGATGGGGCAGCCACAGCCTCTCTGGGCAGCCTGTGCCAGGGCCTCACCATTTTCACTGTAAATAACTTCTTCCTTATGTCTGATCTAAACTGACCCCCTTTTAATCTAAACCCATCACCTCTTGTCCTTGCATCCAGGTGTTCCCCAGGGCACAGCAGTGGGGGAAGGCAAGAGTGACCCTGAAGACACCAAGGACTGTGCATAGGGTGTGTCTAGACACCTCTGGAAGGACCTTTTCTCCAAGGATGCAGCTGGAAAGCAGTCCTACGTCTTCTTCCTTTTTGCTCCCGAGTAGAGCCACCTTCCTCAGATGTCATAAAACCCAGCTTTAACTCTTGGAGTGCCCTGGGAGGAAGGGAAGCTGCTCTGCCGTGAGGCTCAGGTGGCTCCACATCCTATTTTGTGACCCTGAACTCCTTGGCTCAAACACGTCTGTCAGCAAAGAGCTGCATCCAGCTGGGAAGGAGCTCCCAGTGCTGAATTTCAGCAGTAAAATTGCATCTGGTATTCCATGGTGTTAAAGCAAAGTAAAGCACATGGCAGGGAAATAACCTGGCTCAACATTTCCCAGGAAAGGAACTAAATCTGTTATTCCCTGGGAAAGGAGCTCTTGGAGCTGTCAGCCCAGGAAAAGGGTTCTGGTGGCGGGGGCTGCCAGGGGAGGGACAAGGGGAGAAGGAGAGAAGTGCTCCTGCATCAGGTCATGCTGCTCCTTCATCTCAGGCATCGTGCCACTGCTGAGATGGCATGCAGCAAGGAATAATTCCAAAAGAGTGGAGGGGAAGCAGCATCCCGAGCCCAGGGTGTTCAGTGGGAATGCAGTCTGGGCTGTGGTGAGTGATGTGGGAGAATGATGGCCCCCCTCCTGAGACCCTTGGATGGCAAGGGGCTCCTGCCCTCCACCTCCCTTCTCTTCCCATTTCCTTTAATCCCAAATTTCCCAGTGTGTTTATAACTTTTAAACCCCTCCGACTTGTCAGCCAGGCCAACGACAGCCTGGGAGGGAGGGGAGGGTACGAACAGATTTGGTGCACGTGTTCAGAGGAGACCTGAGCACGTTGTGCCCGTGGTGCGACGCCGAGGGTGGGGCTCAGTGCCAGATGTGGAGGGCACGGCGTGTGGCAGTGTTTGGTGACAGATGTGGAGGGCATGGCACGGTGCTCAGTGCCAGATGTGGAGGGCACGGCGTGTGGCAGTGCTTGGTGCCAGCTGTGGAGGCCATGGCACCGTGCTCAGTGCCAGCTGTGGAGGGCACAGCCCGTGGCAGTGCTCGGTGCCAGATGTGGAGGGCACAGCCCATGGCACTGGGCTCGCTGCCAGCCGGAATGCCGGGATGCACAGCCCGGGATGGGTTCCCCCCTCCAGAGATCACCGATGTCACACATCTCTGTGTCTCAAACCCGTGTAATGAAGAGGAGCCACTCAAAGCCACAGGAACCCTGACAAAACGGAATCAATGCAAAGCAGAACGATGTGGAAAACGCTGGGAAGAAGTGTTCTCCTGGCTGTGGAGACACTCACACTCCCCTCACTTCATGAATATGTAGAAACAAGAAGGTTGCCTCCAAATGTCAGCCTAAATGGACACACTTTTCCTTCCTATAAACATCCCATTTTATTCTGAGGCAGCGGAATGCAGACAAGTTACAGCTCAGACCTCCAAAGCCCCGTCTCCTGCTCCTCCAAATTGGTTTATTTGGACTGTAAATTCTTCTGGGCTCCGTGATAAAGATCCTTTGCTTTCATCTTCCCTGGGGTTTGCCAAATCCCAGTGATAGGGTCACCTGGAAAATAAAGGGGGGATTGTTGTAAATATTTCACACTCTCTCTGGAACCAAGAGCAACAACTGATGCTGGAGTGAAGTGAAATGCAGGGACAGGGTGTGGGGAGAGCTCATTTTATTGGCATCTAGCAAAGGAAGATTTTGTCCTTGGAAAAAAACACTCTGAGAACTAAACACATTCGGTTTGGAGAGGAATTGTGGATCGGATGGAAATGACGGCGTGATGTTAGTCCTCTTATCCTGCTCCGGGAGGGTAAATTTGGGGTTCTCTCATTCCCAAAGCAGTCTGGGTTTCAGCCAGCCCAGGGGATCTTTGCTGTTCTAGACTGGAAGAGAAACTGGAATTTCAAAGGGCAATGGGAAGCAAGGCCATTGCAGCATGCACTCCACATGGACACCTCGCCCCAGGCAAGCTGGGAATGTCACTGGAGGAATCAACAGGAGAATTCCCCCTCCTCTCCGTCAAAACAACGTGTCTGTGACTGTAAATGGGATTTGCCATCTTCCCGAGCCCTGTCCACTTCCAGACCTGGCTGACATCCAGCATCCAACAGGAAGAAGACAATAATTCATTTGGAGTCACTTATTTGATTAATTAGGGCTGGGTTTTCCCTGGTATTTAACTTGACTAAGAGCAGAAAAGTGGTTTTTGGAGCCTTGAAACTTTGCAATGCTTCCTGACTAATTCCTGCAAGTCCATCCTGGACAAGAGACTGCATTCCCAGGCTTTTCCCATGAATGGTTGAGATTTCCATGAGCTGAAACTCAGCTGCCTGGAGATGAATGGTCTCTCACCCAGGTCAGTCCTTCACTGAACTGCACATCCCAAAGAAAGGAAGAACCATCAGGAATTCTGGATATCTCAGGAATGGTCTCCAGCTTGGCTTGGGGCAAGAGTGCCCAAATTGTGGAAGCAGTGGCTGTCCCTAAGAGGTGTTGAGTGATGCCATCTGATGCTGGGCTTCCTGCTCATTCTGTTTGGATGCTCAACCATTCCAGAAAGTGGGTCCGTGGATACCTTCATGCCAAATCGCTCATTGTGTCCCAAATTTTCTCATTTCCTGAGGGCTTCACCAACAAAATCACTGTGGCTCTCCCAGTTTGTCCAAGATCAAACACCTCAAAACTGCAAATACAAGACCAGGGGGTGTCTGAGAAAATCTGGGGCATAACTCTGGCTCTGCAATGTTACAGCAAAAAAA
Source organism: Melanocharis versteri (assembly GCA_013397845.1). NCBI lineage: Eukaryota > Metazoa > Chordata > Aves > Passeriformes > Melanocharitidae > Melanocharis > Melanocharis versteri. The sequence goes on along the minus strand of VZTG01010141.1, from coordinate 659,998 downwards.
AAAAAAGAGTAAAAAAGTTGCTTTTTGAGATGGTTCTCAAGCAAAAAAAGTGCGCTGACAAATTCCAAGTGAAAACTGGGATTTGGTTCTATTTATACCTTCAGAAAATCCACAGACAATATAAATGAATTTGAGATACAAAATGGAACGAATTAAGGAGACTGGTGAGAGAGAGTTACATCCCTTCCGACAGCAGCACGCAGTAATCCAGCCAAAATATTTCAGAACTAATTACTCTCCAGCCTTCTAATCCCTGGTAGAGAAAAAAACCCCACCCCATATATTTTGGGAAGTTCATTGGAAGCATCTGTTTAAGATGTTGTTAATCCTTCGTTGCAAACTCATTGGCTGGGTGATAATGAACCAGCCCTGGTTGTGCTCAGCGTGCTGAGACCTAAACCTCATCTTGCTTAAAGCTGATTATTCCCTACAAAGGAACACAACTCAATCCCTTTCCTTCTTGCTTTGCTTTTCTTTCTTCTGGTGAGAACTTTTCATGCCTCCTTCGTTTTTCCAGCCGGCAGCTGGCAGCAGAAAACGGCTTTAATCTCAAATTTCAGGATCAATATGGAAGGGCACTATTGATTTTGGCACACCAGGATGACCCCGGGGGTCCACAGCAACCACTGAGGACTTTTGATGTTTCTGGACCTTCTTCAAGTAGAATTTCTAACAACCTCCCACCCTCCTGAAGCTCAGCCAGGAGGAGTTTGCTTTGCTGAGCAGCAGCGCAGCGGGGTCCTGGCATGATCCAGCAGGGAGGCGTCTCCCTCTGGAGCTCAGAGCACGGGAAGGGGAAAAACGCCCTCGTGCCTCAGACGGGTTAAAGAAATCCATTAGAACCTCATTTCTGTGGAAGAACACGGTGCTGGAAAAGCAGCCAGGCCATGTCTCCGACCAGAGCCCTGGTCCTGCCGTCCCTCTTCCCAGAGCATTTTCTGGCACCTTAAATCCCAGACTTCCTTGCTTTGGAGCGCCTGACTTGAGTTCTCTTGAGCCATCTGGGTTTCTCTGTGATTTTCGGTGATATTTTGGGGAGGTCTGGATTCAATTCCTCTAATGGCCCAGCTAAGATCACTCCTGCACTTGGGGGTGAATTTGGGATGCTGCCCAGAGCAAACAAAAGAGGAGCTGTGGGGTTTTTTCTTTTGCTTTCTGCTTTTTTTGCTCCTATAAATTTGACAAATTTCAGATTTATGCTTGTGGAGTCTGTACAGTTTTTTATCTGATTAAAGAGGGATCAGGAAGGAAATGCATTGCTCGGAGCTGCCAGGACAGCATCCGTCTCTTCCTCCAGACTGCCACCGGCTTGGGACAAATTAAAAGCCCCCCCAGTGCTCGGTTTTTCACACTTTTGGAGGTCACCTACACCAGGTTTCCACAAGTCACCAAGCTGGGAGCCGGTCTCTCCCTCCAGCAGCCCTAAAATCTGTGTGGCCACCCTGAGGAGAGCAGATGTGAGACTGACATGTAGGTCTGTCTGCCAGTCAGATCTCCAAGGAGAAGAGGAATCATTTTCTTACCCCCTAAAAACATCTCAAGATGCTTAAAAATGAGGTTTTGCAGGAGCTGGCCTTGAGGCTGGTCCTGCAGAAAACTTCTGGGGGATGGGGTGGAGACTTCCCAAACCGTGTGGTTTGTTCTGCTGTGGGACTGTAGAGGAACAGGAGGACGGGGTTTGAACACAGGGGGATGCTGATAACGTAATCAAAAGGTCTGAAAATAAAAACAGAACAGAATTTAGCAGGGATGAGGGCAAAGTCTTACAGAGGGACCGCAGGGATGAGCTCCTGTCTGCCAAGAGCAACTGGAGAGACCTGGGGGAGGTCACCCATCGGGCACAGCCCTTAATCACCAACTTTCCAGGGCTGTGAAGAGGGTCTGGATCCTTCCAGGGATGTAAAACAGGGAGGCCAAGCCTGTGGAATAATTGGGCTGGACAGGGGCCCCCAGGCACTGTTCCCCAGTTTCCCCAAGGAGGTGGATGCAGGGAACCAGGGAGGGCAACAGGAGTGGGCAGAGAGGCAAAAAATACATGAAGGAAGGAAAAATCGAGGGAATTGAGGGTGATTAATCCACAGAAGAGAACATTACAGGGAAAACGTGCCACACTATGGGAGTGTAATTTTAGTGTAGGCAAAGCAGAGAAGGTTTGGTTCCGTGGGTCCAGGGAGGAGAACGGGGTGGGAAGTGCAGCACGTTCTGGGAAAGGGACACATTTGGAAGATTGGTGTGTCTTGCAGGCAAAAATATCTCCATGCTGGTGGGTGGAACTGGAGCAGAAACAGTGAATGATTCCTCTAAATATTGGCCCAAAATTATTATTTTATTCTTTTTACAGGGGACTCTTCTATTTTGTAGTTTTCCTGACCTTTTTCTTCCGAAAAGGCAAACCGAGCCCAAACTGTGCAAACTTTGCCTTGTGACACACTGAGATTGGCAACTTGGTTTCCTGCCTTCAAACCAGCCTCGTTGTGCAGCTAAAATAAACCAAAACAATGCTGGGAGGGGGCGTCTTTCCTTTTATTTCACTGTGGAAACCCAAGATGAAATATTTCCACTGGCCCGAGCAGCACCACCACCAACTGTTCCACATTCCCCGCTCGCTAAAATGTGCTCAAGCGTGGCCAGACTCCTGCTGGGAGTGGGATGGAGGGGGAGAAGAACCAGTCTGGATCCTGCAGCTCGTCCCGGGGCGGAGGAGCTGCTCCTGCCACACTCCCTGGTCCAACAGGAGGTTGAAAATTTGCTTTTTCTGTGCGTTTTGAAGTTAGTGAGAGCAGTGTCTGGAAGTTTCTGAGCAGGAATACGGCCTGTAGACATTTTTTGGTGAGAGAAGATGTGTTTGTGGCTGGCAGAGGGGCTTTCACTCACATCTCACTGATCAGGGCTCGTACAGTTGCTTGGGCAAAGAGTTTTTGGCATTTTGTGGCACTGCCAGGAGAAACGGAGCAGTTAATGATGGGTACCAAGCACCCTGTGTGTGCCCAGGAGCAAAACTCATCCCGAATCCTGAGCTCTGGAGAGGTGGGAAATCAGATGTTGGCATCTTCCTAAACCACAAGGTTTTTTTTGAGCTCTGGAAACTTTGTAGCCAAGAGAAAAAGAGGCAAAGAGATAACAAAAGGTTCCCTTCCCAGAGCAGAACAATAAAGGCCACTCGTTGATCATTTCAATTTCTTGCCTAATGAAATTGGATACAGTCTGAACCCCCCCTAAGCCAAAGGCTAATTCATTTCCACGTTTGAAATGCGTGTTATCAATTACTGACTGCAGATCTAATGATTTCCAGAGCTGCTTTGGATTCTGATACCAGAGCCTTTGAGGATTTATTGATGAGGAGTCTATAAAGTCAATTTTGAACTGCGCATTGAATTCTTCTCAGGAGTGTGCACCCACTCTTGGGGCTTTGAGCCACAGCTCAGCTCAGCCAGGCACACAAATATCTCCTTTTTCTCATCAGCACACTTGGAATGCAGTCTAAATCCAAGAGTTGCTCCACATCTCCTGGAGGATCGTCCTGCAAGGACACAGGGTGAGGTGCAGCAGTGTCACAGGGAAGGTCATCACCCTCTGCTACCCAGTCTGGAAGTCAGAAATGTCCACAGTGCCCCGCCAGGCTCCAGTATTTGTGCGTCCTTAGAGAGAGTCGATAATTACCCAAAACTGATTTAATGAGGGCAGAACCTAAAGCGCTCCCCAGCTTTGCTCTCAGGCAGGTGGATTCCCTGAGCTGAACCATTGAAATGCCACATCTACCTGATGCAAGCAGCAAGAGCAGTAGCTTTAAATCTGCATATCTGTTTTTTCAGACCAAAAACGTGCACCTGAGTTGGTGATGTTATCACAGGAAGCCACGATAGCAGCAAGAGGAGCTGTCCCTCCCTTGTGCCCTCCACATTCTGCAGAAATGCCTTTCAGACCAGTGGTTTTTGAGATTTTTCACCTCTTAGTGAGACATTTATAGGCTCAAGTCTCAGGTTAACACTGATAAGTCTCCTCTGACACCCTGCTTTAGCCTGGAGCAAGTGACAAAGCCACAAGGAGCATTGGGATATCAGGGCTGGCCACCAGTCCCAGCGTATCCATGGCAGTGCTTGCAGCATCCGGGGAAAAACTGAGGCAGGTTTTCCTCTGGCTGGGGATTTGGGAGGGTAGTTTTAGGATTTTTGCATGCTTTTTACCAACACAAACCTCAGCCTGTCATCAGCTGCTCACAAACCTTCCACCTGTGCCTGGCTTGGACCCCAGAGCCTCTGGTTTTCCCTTTCTCCCATTTGCACTTGGTGAAAGTGTTGGATTGGCCTCCCGTGCTCTGGCAGAGGGAAGCCCGATAATGACAGGGCTTTCTGCTCCTCCTGAGCAGAGGGCTGGGGATTTGTGGGGTTTCTGATGGTGCTGCCTGTCCCAGCAGGGCCGGGTGCTGAGGATCCCAGCACGGATCCCTTTGTGCTCATCCATCACACTGGGATGTGTCCCACTGGGGTCTCTGGGACCTCCCTTAGGGACACCCCAGGCAGAGCCAGAGGTGCAGAAACTCCTGTGGGTAGATCCGTTGGGCTCCCACTAAAGGAGCAAGATGCTGATTGAATTATGGGGATGGGTTTACTGGCATTTATAAAAGAACAGATCCCGTTCTCATTCCCATATCCATGCACGGCAGCACGCTTTGTTTTCCCCTTTCTTCTTGTATCTTATAAACCCAGCTCCACATTTTCTTAACAGGGAAAATTTATAGAGCCAGAGCTCCAATCACTATAAATCACGCCGAGCACACAAACACAAGAGGCGAAAAGCAAGCGAGAACATTGCAAATCATTCAGTGTCAATAATCCCCGTTGTTATTTGCAGCCAGCAAAGGAAATTGGACTTTTTAATATGTAACACATTAACCTGAGTGTCTGCCTAAATGGAGCTGCGTTTTTAATGTGTTGACATATTCACACAAGTGCTCTTTCTCTAATTCCCCCAACCTTAACATAACAATAATATTGTCAAATCATTAGCAGGTCCTTAAAGAAGGATTAATTTTCCCTAATAAAACAGTGAGTAACACCCTTCACTGTGGCCTGGCCACAGTGAACCCATGGCATCCACCTGGGCACACCTGGGGCTGCTCGGAGTTCAGGGCTAGGGAAAGCACATGTGTGTGCTGGGAAGGGTGAAAACGGGAATTCCTCAAGTCTGGTGGGCTGGATTGTGGTGACAGAGGCTAGATTCATGGAATCATGGAATCACAGCATGGTTTGGGTTGGAAGGGACCTTAAAGCCCACCTCATTCCAAGGGAAGGTATGCCTTCCACTAGCCCAGGTTGCTCCAAGCCCCATCCAACCTGGTCTTGGACACTTCCAGGGATCCAGGGGCAGCCACAGTTTCTCTGGGCACCCTGTGCCAGGGCCTCTCCACCCTCCCAGGGAACAATTCCTTCCCAATATCCATCCAAACCTGCTCTCTTGACAGTTTGAATCCATTTTCCTTGTCCTGTCACTCCCTGCTCCAACTCTCACAGTGTTATTTTTCCTCTGGTGACGTGGTTTATTACCAGTGGGGAGGATTTGTGCTCCCAATGCCATGGGATGAGGTGTGAATGTTCTGACCATGCTGCCATCCCACTCCAACTCCCTGGATCTTGTGCCCAGCTCCAACAGGCCCCATGCAGGAGTCGCAGAGGGGATGAGGAGAATGTGGGATTCAGGCAGGATGTGACCCAGCTCCACAGAGCTCAGCAGAGTAAACCACATCCCTGGACAGAGGAGGGCATAAAGCTGATGCCCCTGGATACTCAGGGAATGAACACTGAGAGTTGCTTCCCATAATCACACTGGAGAAGCAGGGAGTGGTCAGCTCTGCTCGCCCCCCTCCTCCCGTGGCTCTCTTTATTTTGCTGCATTTTCCCCTGGTTTAATATGGAGTTTTTACGGGCAGAATGTGCTCAGGATGGTGCATAATGGGCCCAACTGTGCAGAAATGTCATGCATGCGAAATCTATGCAAAGCCCCTGCTATGCTTTCGCCTGAATCAATTTAAAGAAGACGCTCCATAAAACAGGATAAAGCCAGATTAAGTGCATACAAATGAGGCAGCCCAGGCAAGGCTTTCAGAATTTGTTGGAGACAGATGGAATACAAATGGAGGCAGGAATTGCACCGGTGCATGTGTAAAACACACTTGGCAGATCCGCCCAGGGAGGTGGAGGGGAGGGAAGCAGCCTAAGTGGAAGTCCCCTCTGCAGAGGTCACCTGCAGGCAGAGGGGACAATAAGCCAGACACGAGGCCCATCTTCCTTCCCAGCTGTGTGGTCTTTGGTTTTCCAGCAAATTCCCTGGAAAGCAGCGCAGCTTTCTGTGGCAGCTTCGTGAGGAACAGAGGCGTTACACAAATTCAGAGGGGGGAAAAGCCCATCAGCAGGGCTGCCCGGTGTTATTTGCTTTGCTTCCACATTTATTTGATATTCTCAGATCATTTTCAGCTCCCAGCCCGCTGCAGCTTTTCCCCTGCCAGCGTGGAACAGGCTCCACAGGATGGTGATGCCATACGTGGCCAGGCTGGGATGCAAAATATCCTGTGAAATAAAGCGAGCAGATTGGGAACTTCTGTTCTCGTCAGCTGAGAACAAGGGAAGTGCACGGAAAATTGATGAAAGGAAAGACTTTCTCTTTTTTTTTTTCACACAATTAGCTGCTGGAAATCAGTGCCAGGAGATTTTGCTGAGGCTGAGAACTTGGCAGGCTGCAAACACTGAATGGGACGTTTACATGGGTGACGAGCACACCTTGAGACAGGGACTTAGGGAGCCCCAGCAGGGGCTGTAATCCACAGGCTTAGCTCAGTGAGGGCTTTTTGCATCAAATTCCTGAAGAAATGTGCTCCCACCACTGCTTTGCCAGTCCCTGTCCATGTGGCAGCCTTTGGGTTCTTCCTTCACTGAGTAATTTCTGTGTCTTCTGGCCATGCCCCACTGGAATGGTTTGGGTTGGGATGGACCCTGAGATCATCCAGCTCCCAACCCCTGCCATGGGCAGGGAACTTTCCACTGGAAGTGGAAGTGGCCACAGGCTCCGTAACCCAAAGATAATTCCCTTTCTAGAAAAGCTGTGGTCAGGCAGAGAGGAAGACTCTCTGCCAGTGGCTCCTGAGAATATCCCAGTCCATCCCTGCCTGGATATTTTGCTAAATCAGGAGGCAGACTCCTCTGGGCCCTGCAGTACTCATGGAAACAGTCCATGTTTTCCATGGGTACTTCGGGAAAACAACGTGTCCTCGGGCTGCTGGGGAGAAACTCTCTTGGAAAGGGAGCTCACGGCCTCCAGGCTTGGAATTAGAAGTAAAAACCCCTGTGAGGAGGAGCTGCTGCTGTGTTTTGGGCATGTCCCAAGGAAGTAAAGGCTGGTGGAGACGAGGGTCTGCCCCAGCCGGCACCAAAGCCCATCTGCTCTTTTGTTTGGGGGCATATTTTAGGGAAATTTTATGCTGAATCTACTTAGACAGTCCTAAATATTTCATTGGCACTAGTGAAGATATTCCCACAGCTTCAAACCAAGCATATGGCCCTAGGAAGAAAGAGGAATTGGAAGTAATGACGATTAAACTCTGAAAAATGTCTGCAGTCCCCTTTCAGCCAAAAAAAAGAGAACATTTAATACTGATTATTTCAGAAAGTTAATGAATACAGAAACTTATGTAACTGGCAAGTCTGGACTTATTTTGAGGCTACACCTTAAATCCTGGGGTCAGTTTTGGGCCCTGCATGACAGGAAGGACATCGAGGGGCTGGAGCATGTCCACAGAAGGGAACGGAGCTGGGGAAGGGGCTGGAGCACCAGGAGCAGCTGAGGGAGCTGGGAAAGGGGCTCAGCCTGGAGCAAAGGAGGCTCACGGGGACCTTCTGGCTCTGCACAACTCCCTGACAGGAGGGGACAGCCGGGGTGGTAGGGCTCTGCTCCCAGGGAACAGGGACAGGATGAGAGGAAATGGCCTCAAGTTGTGAGGAGAGGTTCAGGTTGGACATCAGGAAGAATTTCTTCATGGAAAGGGTTGTCCAGCCTTGGCACAGCTACTCAGGGCACTGGTGGAGTCCCCATCCCTGGAGGGATTTCAAAACCCTGTGGATGTGGCACTTGGGGACATGGGTCAGTGGTGGCCTTGGCCTTGGCTGTGGAAATGGTTGGGCTCAATGAGTTTAGAGGGTTTTTCCAACCTGAACAATTCCATGATCCTGTGATTCTGTGTGGTGGTCGTTTGTGAGTTGTTGTTTTTTGTCAAACTGTTGTTCAACTATTCCACCCTGGGAGAGGAACCTCATGTGGCCAAAACACACCTGGAAAATGCTCCATGGGAGCTCTGTGGGAGTTCACGTGCTGATGGCCAGAACCACGTGGCCATTCATTCCCATTAAAAACTCGGAGCTCTCACAAAGCTTGACTTTCCACGTGTTCCTGCTCTTCCAGAAGTCATTTTTCCCGAGGAAAACCAGGAGATGAAGCCATGCAGGCTGGGAAAACACTCCCCACACTTTTTATTTGTGTTTTTCTCTGCATTCCCCTGGACAGCTGTGCCAGGGACACAGCCATGTGTTATCCTGCTCAAACACAGGGAGCTCCTGGGGTCTGCTGTGGTGGCTCCGTGAGCCAAGGGCTGCAGGGGCTCAGCTGGGCAGGAGGGAGGAGAAATCCCTTCCACCTGTGCTGCAGCTCCGGCTGTGTGGAGCTGCATAATTCAGGGTTTAGATTTTAATGAAGGTGTCTGTGGTGCTGACAATTTCCCTGCTTCTCCAGAACAACAAACGCTTCATTTAAACCCGAGATGAGTTTTGGCTGTGAGCCTGAATTGCTCCTTGTTGATTCGGGGAGTCTCCAGAGATGCTGAGGGTGACTGGGAGAGCTCCTGTGGACTCCTCCAAGCAGCTCCAGAGCCTTTGCCAGGCACAGTCTGCTTCCCTTTGCTTCCTGCTCTGAGCAGGAATGTGGGAAGGGCCTCAGACATTCGGGATCCAGTGGCATGGAGATTTTTCCTTAGTCCAGACCAAAGCTGCAGGAGCCAGAGCCTTGGGTGGGGAATGGGTTGGTGGCTTGGTTCCTCGTGGACCTGGAAAAATGTGCCTATGTCCTGTTTCACAGCTCCACAGCTCATGAGTGGGATGGGAAACTCATCCCTATTCCCTCCTTGCATGGGTGAACCACAGCCCTGAGCTGCCCTTGGTATCCCACACACGGGGGGGCTTTGGAAAACTTTTTATCTTCCTCGTTTCTCCTTACAGACCAGGACATTTCCAGCCCTCCTCTGCCTCCCCCTCCCCATGAGGATTCCCTTCCTTCCCAGCTCTCCTAATCATGTTCCATCAAAGGACACCGTTTCTCAGTGATATCTCCTTTAACTTTGTTAGGAGTATTGAATGTAATTCTGGCAGACTTGTTTTTCATTGAAATATTCTTTTCCCCAGCATAAAGGATTTTTAGAGAGATTTTTAGACTTCGATTTCACTTGATGAGCTGTTTTCTTGCCAAAAAAAATAAAAAGGAAGGAAAGAGAGGGGAGAGAGAAGGATGGATTTGGAATGTGCAAAAAGTAATGCTCCAGGATTTTCTGCCTGTGACATGGTTCCCTTAGGAATTACCTCGCTGATTCATTTCCATGTTTTTTATTGCTCAACCTCTCAGAAATAACGTTTCTTTGTTTAACAGCTGACCCAGCCAGGAATGCAAATCCAGGTTGCTCTGGGTCTGCATCACCTCGGATCAGAGCAACGCCCGTGCCCTGGGCTCCTGCTGCAGCTCAGCACAACCGGAGACGGCTTTGGGATTCCCTGGGAAAGACGGCAGATGGAAAGCAGGGAATGTGACAACCCAGCAGAAAACAAATTCTATTCCCTGGCTTCTGTGCAGATCCCAGGAGGACTCGGGAACACACATCAGGTGGAACGTCCCCAGAGAACCGGAACCAGAGCAGGCCATAAAGTGAGTCCAGCCATGTCCAGGCATCCCTTGGGACAAATATCCCATGAAATGGCAATTGTGAAGGAAAGGAGCAGACCCTGCATGCAGGACATTCCATGGGACTTTATACATCCCAGAGGAGAGAGAATTCCGAGCTTTCCTCCCAGCCTCAGGAACTGTTGTGCTGCCAGACAGCCAAAGCAAGGGACAGCTGCCACGTCGGACACGTTTCCTTCCTGATGGAAACCTCTGGAGTCCAATTCCAGCACCCTCACAATTCCAGCCAGCTCACAATTAGGACCATAGAATCATGGAATGCTTTGGGACGGAAGAGAATTTAAAGATCCATCTCATTCCAACCTCTGCCATGGGCAGGGACAGCTTCCATCGTCCCAGGTTGCTCCAAGCCCTGTCCAGCCTGGCCTTGGACACTTCCAGGGATCCAGGGGCAGCCACAGCTTCTCTGGGCACCCTGTGCCAGAGCCTCACCACCCTCACAGGGAGGAATTTCTTCCCAATATCCCACCTAAATTTCTCCTCTTTCAGTCTGACCATGGGTGCATCAGAGCTGACACGGCACAAAGGATCAAGGCCTGTGCAGTTCTTGGGGCTCTCTGTCAGCTCCAGGATCCTGGTGAAAAGCTGACAGTGTCCTGATAAAGCCTCTGCTCCCGATTGTACCTCAGGTAAGGGAATTCAGGCAGCACAGGAATGGCTAAAGAGAAGATCCTGAGTGAGCCCAGGAGCTTCCCTGAGCACTGCACAGCAGCAAGGGACAGAGGAATGAGAGATTTCACTTTCAGGGGCCTTAACAGAGAAACATGCCAGGGCTGCTCCATAAATTCCATTGTAACAGCTGGAAGTTGGTGCCTAGGAAGGTTACAGAGTAAAAATTCTGGGTCCACATCTGGCTCTTCCAGGTGTAGATGTGGTGCTTGAACTGGCACATCTTCCTCCTCACCCCAAAAGACCCGGACCTGGGAAAGATGATGCTCTTGCCTTCCCATTACGGAGGAGGCAAATTATCCTGACGAGAATGGAGCCATCACCTCGGAGCTGCACGTCCTGTGGGGAAGGAACTCCCACTCTCCCTGTCACTGACACGGGGCTCTCCTATTTGTCATCCCCCCCTCTTTAAACTGCAGTTTTGAAACAGGAATGTGTGAATTGAGCTCGTTTAGTCCCTGTTTGGATAATGGAGAGTGTGTCCCACTCCATCCCAGAGCTCCCCTCAGCCTGGGCCAGCTGGAGCCAGGATGCCCTGAAGGTCCCACTCTGGTCCTGCTTGTGGCAGGTCCTCGTGCAAGAACAGAAATCATTTTAGGAGCTGTGTGTAGGGAAGTGAAGCCTTGTTTTCCTCCTGCAGCAGCAGCTGCCTGGAGCTCCTCTGGATGCTCATTTGCAAAGTCATCCTTGGTCATTTATTTCGGAACCTGCTGAGGAACAGCTGCTCCGACGAGAAACGTGGCAAATCCCCCACGGGGCTCTTCAGACCCGGGGCAGGGGATTTTTGGCAAACAGAAGAAGGAAAAGGTGAAGGTGACAGGAGCTGGTGGTTTGAACACAGAACAGCCAGAACCAGCTACATGCACAGTTGTTGTGGGGCTGGAGCTTTGCTCAGGGGTGCTGCTTGGAGAATAGGTCCAGCCAAGCACAGTTCCTTTGGGATTTATCCTGCAGTCAGCGTTTCAAGTTTGCTGCTGCCTTCTCCTTCTTGCCCGGTGGCACCACCTCACACTCAGCTGTGCGGGTCCGACAGGCTCTGAATGGTCCAGTGAAGGTCAGGGCTCGGTGTCCAGGTGCCCAGGAATACCAGTTTCCCAAAGAGGCTCAGGAAAACCTTCTGGGAAAGGAGAGGGAACCTGACTCCCGTGAGAAAGGGCTGTGCCTTAGCAGGTCTGAGCAGTGTGTGGGGAGGATCACACCCCACCGAGGGTGAGGGCCTTGGTGAGGCACCTGGAGCAGAAGAGGAAATCCCACTGGGGTTCTGGGACAGCCCTGTTGCTTAAATGTACAAAATACTCTTGTCTGTCCCACTTGGCTGGGCTGAAGTTTGGCTGGGAAAGACCCAACTCCCTCACTGTGCTCCTCACTAGGGATGAGCATCACTAAAACCAGGAGCTTTCCAATAGGAACCAAAGATCAAGAGAAAAGTAGAAGGCCTGGTGAGGTGGAGACTGCGATCTTTGAAGGTCCCATGCAGTTCAAATTCAGTTTTCAGCCTCAGCCAAACCCTGTAAGTAGCAATGAGATTGGGAGCTGCTGGTGCCCAGTCCAGGCCCTGGCTATGGGTGGGTGGGGTCAGCAGGGGGTGCAGGCAGGCTGGGAGCTCTGGGAAATGACTCCGTGGCCTGGCACATCCCCCTGAGCAGGAAAAAGATGCTGGGAGTGCATCCCTGCTATCTCCAGGGCCTCTCACGAGGGTCAGAGCTGTACACAGCCAGAATTCCCAGCTCGTGGTCTCTCCCAATCCATCTGCAGGGCTGGTGTGCTGAAATCCCACTGTGAAACCCCACCACGCTTCCAGAGGCCCTGCTGGAAAGGCACTGCCCTCCCCATCCCTGGAAGTGTCCAAGGCCAGGTTGAACAGGACTTGGAGCAACTTGGTCTAGTGGAAGATGTCCCTGCCCATGGAAAGGAGTGGAATTAGGTTGTCTTTAAGGTCCCTTCCCACCCAAACCCCTCCATGACTCTATGGAAGGACTGCAGCAGCAGCTCTGAGAGCCACCCCAAATTTGGGCTGCTGTGGGGAGCAGAGGGGGGAAGCAGTGAGGCAGAGCAGATAAAGATTTGCATGAACAAAGGAGTTCTATTTTCTGTTCGGGCTTTTTTGTTCCCCAAAACAAAGGAGAGACTGAAGAGCGCCTGTTTAATTTGCGAATTTCACAGCTTCGCCTCGCACAAGAGAGGGGGGAAGGAGCAACAAAAAGCCCAACAACAGGCATGGAAAGAGCCCCAAGTATTAATGGCAGCTGATCAATAACTAATCCGCAGTGTTCCAGTTACCAACTTGATGGAGAAAATTCACGGTGCTTAAGTAATTCCAACTAATCTTAATGAATGCCTCCATGCCTACATGCCTGCAGAGCTGTGTGAAATTTATAGAAAAATGTCATTTCGGCTCTCTGAATATTTTTTTTCCCCTCGCAGTCATCAAAGGAGCATATAAAATGCTCTTAGAAATCTGCTATCTCTCCCTGCCAGATGAGGGCTTCAAAAGGCGAGCACTCATTTTTTAGTCGTAAGCAGGGAAGATTATGAATACATTATCTGGTTAACATTAAAAAAAAATTCAAAACACCCAATTTTACATTCTTACTTATTTATCCCGTGCCTCTGTCCCCTTTGTGTGCCTCACCCTCTTCCCCGCTGAAGAAAATAATGCCAAGTAGACAAATCAGCTACAAGTAGGGAAGCGGTGATACATATTTTTGTTCTATTTTTATTTGGCGCTACTTCGGGAAAATTTCAAAGGGAAAGGAAGATCAATATGGTGGTTTCAAGCTTTCTCTGTCTTTGCCTGCTAAAAGCTGATGAGTTCCTCTCGAGTTTGGGAGCAGCCTGCAGGAGAAGCCTCTGCTAAGCTGCCACCGAGCGAGCGAGGGCCTCGCTGCGGAGCAGAAATGCGAGGGGAACGAGCTCTGTAGAGACAGAAAGGACGGATGGAGAAGCCTGTAGTTTTCCAGTGGAAGTTTATTTTCCCTTGGGAAGTCTAAGGTGGGGTCTTAGCACGGGAATGGAGGGAGCAGTGACAACCAGGATGGGATTTCTGGGGAGGCATGGCCAGGGGTGAGGATGGAGACAGACCCATCCCCTGTTGTGCTGATTCAGGTCCCCCTGATCTGGATGAACACTCCGATTCTGGTCCCACAACAAGGAATCACAGAATCACGGAATAACTGAGCTGGAATGAACCCACAAGGATCAAAGTCCAGCTCCTGGCCCTGCACAGACACCCCAACAATCCCACCCTGTGCATCCCTGAGAGCGTTGTCCAAACAGTCCTGGAGCTCTGGCAGCCCTGGGGCCGTGCCCATTCCCTGGGGAGCCTGTTCAGTGCCCCAGCCCCCCCTGGGGAAAGAACCTTTTCCTGATATCCAACCTGACCCTCCCTGACACAGCTCCAGCCGTTCCCTGGGTCCTGTCCCTGGTCACAGAGCAGAGATTGGAGCTGCCCTTGGGAGGAAGCTGTGGATTGGGATGAGCTCTGCCCTCGGTCTCCTGTTCTCCAGGTGAACAGACCAAGTGCCCTCAGCTGGATGAAGACTTTCCCACCCCCAGCAGCTGAGGGTCTGGTATTGAAGATGTGGCCCTGGTGATGGCCAGGAGTATCTGGAGATGGACACTGGAGACCCCACTTATCCCTCACTTCAGGCCACTCCAGCTCCTCAGGTCTCTCCCCTACAGCCTGAGAGAGGCAGGAAGGAATATTCAGCATAATTAATTTTAGCAGGTCCACGCTCCCACTGGAGAATCCCGTTTCCCCTTCCCAGCAGGGCTGCCTGCCCTCTCTGGGCAGTTGTGTCCATGCAACTCTTCCCACTTACTGAAAATTCCTCACATCAAAAGGGTCCCTTTTTCTCCTCCATTTCCCTCGGGGTCCAGCTATGACTCTGTCATAAATTGATGTACAAAGTATGAACAGGAGGATTTTTTTAGAACAACTTCAGCAATCTTTGTAGTTCATAACTAGGCATGCAGGGGTTTTATTAATTTAACAGTGTTATTCCCCTTATGAAATATTCATCCCAGAGGATTTCTGTGCACATGAAGGTTTTGAAGAAATTGATCTGCAATGCAGCTACTCCTTTAAAAGAATGATTTCTTTATTATCTCTGCCTTTCAGTGCTACTCTATATCCGAGCAGTGCCTGATTAAATGTGTGATCAATCTCAGGAAAGCAAACAGATACATTTTTAATTGGGGGTGAATTTACTGTGTGGGAGGAGGTGTTTGGCAAGCCCAGCCCACCGGAGGCTTTGCTTTGCCAGCTCCTCCTCTGGCATCCTTGCAAGCCATTGGCTTCCCAAGCCCGTGGAGATGCCTGCACCCCCCTGGCATCACCAGCTCAGCTGATCCAGTGTCATTCCATCAACTGATGGAGAGGGAGCTGCTCCTGGGCCCTGGTTCAGCAGAGCCATTAAACACAGGCTCTTCTCCCAGGGAGCTGAGCCCTGCTGACTTTGGTTCCATTGCCCTCTCCCCACATTCCGGGGCTGTTTTCCAAACTGCTGAGTGCTGTCCTGTCCCCTCTGGGCTGGCTTGGGTGGGCAGTGACAGCTGGGTCCCATCCTGCCAGGAGCACAACCCCACGAGCTGGAACATCTCCCGTGGTGCTGAATCCAAGCAGGATTCCCCTAAGGCAAATTCCAGAATCCCAGGATGGTTTGGGTTGGAAAGGATCTTAAAGCCCATCCAGTCCCACCCCCTGCCGTGGCCAGGGACTCCTTCCACTGTCCCAGGTTGCTCAGTGCCCCATCCAACCTGGCCTTGGACACTTCCAGGGATGGACCGGCCACAGCTTCTCTGGGCAACCTGTGCCAGGGCCTCCCCACCCTGATGGGGAGGAATTTCTTCCCAATATCCCACCTAGCCCTGCCCTCTGGCAGCTTAAGGCCATTCCCCCTTGATCTGTCACTCCATTTCTTGCTCAAAGTCCCTCTCCAGCGCTCCTGGAGCCCCTTTAGGCACAGGAAGGGGTTTTAAGGTCTCCTCAGAGCCTTCGTTTCTCTGGATTGAACACCCCCAACTTGTGTAAATAAAGACTGGAATTTAAAGGCCATGCAAAGAGGAGAAATGGGAGTTATTTTTATACCCTTCCCAGCAGGATCCTCCCAAGTGCTGCCACATCAGGGCACTGGGATAAGGAGCTATCAGAAAGGTCTGACAGGAAAAGCACCAACTCGGCTCCAAGCAGCCAAACTTCGCAGCTCCTTGTAGCCTGCACTTGATCCTTCCACGGCATTTGGAGATAAAACCCACAGCAGTGCTCAGGAATGATGCAAGCACAGGGAGGTGGAGCCCAGCTGACCCCTCCATTCCCCCCCGGTGTCCTGCTAATCCCCTGCTCCCAGTGTCCAGCAGCACCTCCGGCGTCACCCAGAGCACTGCCCGAGTGCCAGCTGCTCTGTCCCCACCGCACCCTGGTGCTCCGTGCCCTCCCACCGGGGGCAGCTCCCAGCGGCACTGCCCAGCTGGAATGCACCTGGAGGCAGGTGAGGGCTGTCCTGGGCTGCAGCACCCGGCTGTCCCCCCTGCGTCCTCGTCCCGCTCTGAAGGGTGACACCCTTAGGTGCGAAAATGTCCCCTTCCATCCCGCCCTGCTTGCAGGGGACACTGCTCCGATGTCCCCAAGCCCCGGAGGAGCGCAGGGCAGGGCTGTGCCGGGCTCTGCCGGCGCTCCCGCAGGGCTGGGTGCTGCTGAGGCCATTCCAGCCCGGGCACTGCTCAGTCTCGCAGTGTCCCCTGGTGTCGGCAGACACGAGCTCCGAGCAGCCGGAGCTGCAGTGCTCCCCGCGGGATTTGCCCAGGAACACCCAGGAATGGCATCCAGGTGAGCTGGAGCTGCAGCACAGCCCCTCTGCCGCCCCCAGAGCCACTCCCGGTGACACCGTGCTCCCGAAAAGGGCACTGAGCCGCTGTTTGCTGCACGAGCCCTCCCAGAATGGATATAAAGACAATTCCAAAAGATCCCACACAGAAAAGCTGGAGGAATTTGCCTTCCAGCTTGGCTTCCAGTGGACCTGAGGTGTTGTGACCACGCTGTGCCTGTTTGCCTCCCCACAGTCACCCTGAAAGTCTGAGTTCACCCAGATGTGACGGGGACACAATTCAGGCCCTGTAACCCCAGAAAGAAAATATGAATGGCTCTTCCCTGGTTTTGCATTGGGCATAAAATCTCCAGGGAGATGAGAAACAGGGAAATGCTGGGGAATCAGTGCTGGAGCAAAGTACAGTTGAACTAAAACCAATAATATACGATCAGATCCTGGGAAACTGAGGCTTCATTCCTCTTTCCTTTTCTAGAGTGCCAGTACTCTCCCGGAGCAATCCAAGCTGTCCAGCAGGGACTGCGAAGCTGAAAAAACAAATAAATTATTATCGAGGTAGGAAAAATCCTGCAGTCTTCAAAGGAGCTGCCTAAAGACAGGGGAGCTCTACCTGGCCAAAGGATTTAATAGAGAAATGCCTGCCTTGAAATCAACAATATTTAAAAGCCCTCTGACTACAAAAGGAATTGGAGACATTGGTACCCACCAACACCATTTTTGGGGTATTTTAGAAGCTGCAGAGGAAGCAGGAACATCCTGGACTCCCAGTTTAAGGAACATATCCCGTGCAGCTCTCTAGGCATGTAAACACACATGATTTTGGTGTTTAAATCAGTCCCTGTACACTAAATATTGAACCCCTCCAAGGCCAGACCCCCTCCGATTTTCCGGAAGATTTGTTGGTCCTTCTCTCCACACAGGATTGACTCGGGATAAATACAGGAGAGATTCTACAGAGCTTTGGCGTAATAATTATAATAGAAAATCCCAACGAATTGAGTTGTTATACAGCACAACTCCCTGACCTCAGCACTTCCTACGAGGCAGTGCTGTATTTAGCAAACATGCCATAGTATTTTGCTGGAAAATAAAACTGACTGGACAGATGTGGGAGTCAGTGAGCTAAAAGGATGCTCATGGATAAAGTGAGCATCCAAGGCTGAGGGGATTATCCCCGTTAAAAACCCAGCTGAAACAGGGCCGATGTTAAATGTAGGTATCCCAAATGACAAGCATTAACCTGCTGAAATCGCATCACAGAATATGAATTATGTGGAATATCCTCAACTGGAAAGGACCCACAAGCATCATCCAGTCCAACTCCTGCCCCGGCACAGGACATCCCAAAATCCCACCCTGTGCCTGAGAGCGTTGTCTAAATGCATTCCAATGTTTATCTGATTGCCAAAACCAGTTCGTCACTTTTTAGCTTGAAAATTTCCCAGCACCAGTGTAAATCGACCACTTGATTTTATTCTTATTTCTGCCTTTTTGGGGACAGAGGTAATTTACTGTGTTTGGATAACCCCTGATGGGGACTTCTTTCAGATTGTTTGGCATTCCCTTTGTAACACAAATAATGACACCCAAATTTGTGTTGCTGGCTGGACGCGCGCACAAAGCCACACCACAAAGATGTGGATCTTAATCGCTCTCTCTAATTTCCTGTGCTTTAGCTGAATTCACTTATTGTCTTCTCCTTGAAAAGAAAACAATGAATGGGGGGAAGCACCGGCATTTAGCACTGATAACGTCAAAAAAAAAAGCAAGGCAGGCACTCCTGGAGAGAGAAGAGAACGGCGGAGCGAAAAGACACGGAGGAGAGGCTGGAAATCCACCCAGGAGCTCCCAGCTCCTCCCGAACCTGGAGAGCTTTCCAGCACATCCAGAGCATTTATACCCCTTCTGCAGAGGCACTGCAGCAGTTGCAGCTTCTTCCAGGAGGTGGCAGGAAGATTTTTGCAGAGAAGGAGGAGAGGGAACGTCGGAGAGAGATTTAAAGCAGGAAAGGATACACCCGGCAGGCAGCGATCTGAAAGCCTTCCTGCTTCCCCCGAGCTGAGGGGGTGCTCAGGTTGGCAGCGACATCTTCCACTATCCCAGGTTGCTCCAAGACCCGTCCGACCTGGCCTTGGACACTGCCAGGGATCCAGGGGCAGCCACAGCTTCTCTGGGCACCCTGTGCCAGGGCCTCAGCACCCTCACAGGGAAGAATTCCTTCCCAATATCCCATCTAACCCTGCCCTCCGGCAGTTTGAAGTCATTCCCCTTGTCCTGGCACTCCATCCCTTGGAAATATTCTCTCTCCATGTTTCTTGTCGGCTCCTTTAGTTCCTGGAAGGCCACGATTAGGTCACCCCAGAGCTTCTCTTCTCCAGGCTGAACAATCCCAGCTCTCCCAGCCCTTCCTCGCAGCAGAGCTGCTCCATCCCTCTGAGCATCGTGCTGCCTCTTCTGGGCTCTCTCCAGCAGCTCCATGGAAGTGTAGAATTTAAGTGAAAAGGATCCTGACCTGAGGCTCTTGTCCCGTTCCCAGGAGGGGAAGAACTGGAGGATTTCCAAGCAGATTTGGGTGCCCAAAACATCTTTTCTCCTTCTGGCTCCGTAAAGGGGACTGCACACCTCGTATCCCTGCAATATCCAAAGGTGGCAGGTGCACGGGAATCCTTCCCTGCAAGGACGTGGATTCGTGGTTTGAACTAAGAGGGACCGAAGCCTGTGGTTAACGTTGTTGTTGCTACTCCTGTAGTAGCATCAGGAGTTGCAAAAGCATCGCTCAAGGTCTCGTTCCCTCTGTCACAACTTCCAAGCATGGAGAGCTGCTGGAGCACCGGGATTTGCGGGGTGTCCTCAGAGCTCACCCCCTCCACACACCCTGGCATTACAGCCCCAGGGAGATTTCCCCTGGAAAAAGAGCCCTCTGTTCAGAAATTGATTTTTGGCAGACTTAGTGGGACATTATTGAAACCATTTGTAAAATTGCTGTGCTCTATTCCTCTCGTATCAGGCAGCAATTGGAGCAGCAGTGTGGAAATGAAACATTTCAATCTCCGTTAATATGGATTGTTTCAGTCTTATTAAAACACTTCAAGAAGGTCAAAGCAAAGTATTCTTGGGATATTTTTCTTGCTGAAGAGAAATGGAGATTTGCCTTTGAAATCCTGCTTCGAGTGACCTCGGGCTGGAAATCTGTGCTTGCAGGGATAGAGTAATTCCAAGTTTGGAGACATTTTAACCACGCTTCCTACCCAAGGGCAAGGGATGTAAACTGGCTCTGGAAATAAACCAGGAGGGGCTGCCCCTGGACTTTGGCACAGCTGGGATTGCAGTCCCCAGCCACAACTTCCAGATGGGATGTGGGTGGCTGGGGAGGCACTGGGAGGTCAGTCTAAAATTCCCCGGATATGCAGCACCTCAGGAATCTCAGTAAGCCAACAGGAATCCTGCTTTTTTCTTTCCACCTGCTGGGGGTTCTCCAAGCCCCTTGAAGCTCCTTTAGGTGGGTTTTTCCCAGGTCTGGTGAACACTGCACAGATTATTTGGAGTGAGGGTGGATTTTTGGTGTGGTTGACTGAGACATCCCAATTTAGGACAAAAGTCCAGGGCCAATCGCTGGCCTCTCATTTTTATTAATATACTTGTAATAAACTCATAACTTTTACTGGAAATACAAGAGTTTTTCCTCACTTTATCTCTCTTGCTTCGTTAATCCCCTTGTTGGCTTCCACCCTCAAGAGAGAAAACATCTCTTTTAATTATTTAGCCTATTATTGGCATTAGCTGGCTCTGTTTTCTTTTGCAGAAGCCACCAGAAGCTCCTTCAAAAGAGCAGCATAATTCTGTAGTCAGGCTTTGCATTTCCTGATCATTAACAAACAGGGTTCTATGAAATTCTGGCTTTTTTTTGTCTCTTTATCACTGAGTAGACAGCGCGAAACAAAAAAAACCCCTTCTGCTCTCGTCTCCTTTGAAAGCATTTAATACTTTCTCTTCACAATTTCTCTGTGGTTCACGCCAAGAAAATATTCCTGCAAGGTCAGGTCTGCTGGGGAGGCCAAATGAAATGTTGGACCTCGGTGGAATTATGGGATCATCTGGACAGGCAATATTGGCCTTGGGAAAGAGCTTTGCTCCGTGAATTCACAGCTCTGGCTGCAGCCAGCGTGGTTTTAAAGGAATAAA
This sequence comes from Melanocharis versteri, assembly GCA_013397845.1. Taxonomy (NCBI): domain Eukaryota; kingdom Metazoa; phylum Chordata; class Aves; order Passeriformes; family Melanocharitidae; genus Melanocharis; species Melanocharis versteri. The sequence continues at coordinate 639,332 of VZTG01010141.1, read as the reverse complement.
ACAACAGCTTTGAAGGGCCTTATCTACAACTAACACGCAGTGGTTTAAGCGTCAGAGGCCCTGGGCTTCTACATCTGCTGTCTTTTCTTCCTCCTCCCCAGTTTCTGCTGGACTCAGCCTTGTTGGATTGGCTTCCCTTACTCTGGACAGTAGGAAAAATGGCAATTTTTGCCTCTGAAGTGGCAGCAAACCTTCCTGCCTGAGGAAAACCAGGATATCCCTCCGAAGGATCTCACAGGGACCACAGGCAGGATCTGTGTCCTCTCTCCTGGCCTTGTGCACTTCTCTGTCACCTCAGAGCTCGTATTTATCACCCAAACTTGGATAGAAAAATCCATCTTTTCCCTTGGAATCTTGCTTTAGACTCCCAGAATAAAAGCACCCTGAGCTCTGCAGTAAATAAGGAAAAAGCTGACGTGGAAACTGAGTCATGAAAGGCTTGTGTGGGTCTGATTCCCACACCTTGCTCTGTGATTGCTGAGGAGGGAACAGCTGGAATGGGTTCCACAGGGACTGAGTGAAGAAACAAAGGAAAACTCTAAATCTGCCCAGAAACTCCTGAGCTTCCCAGTACTAAGGATCCGTTCAGTGTGGGAGTGATGAGGCAGCTCTGCAATTCAGGCACTCCTTCAGGGCTTTTTTCCACCAGAAAAGTGGTTTTGAAAGGAATATCCTGGTTTATTAATTCTGGGAAGAGCTGCGCCGAGGTGAGCTAAGCCCAGAAGCCCTGACGGGCCAGCATTCCATGGAATATCTGCTCAGGGCCTGCTTGTGAGGGAATGAATCAGGGAGCTGGGCTCTGGCCATGGTCCTTTTCCACACATGATAATTCCATTAAATTAACATTGGCTGCACGTTCTCATGGCAACTCTGAACCCAAACAATAGCAACACAGAAGATGTGGGAATGAGGGGGGAAAACTCTCCTGGAAATTCCTCTTTTGTGGAGAATGTGTGCTGGGAAGTGAAAGGAGGGCAGCAGGAGGACGTCAGCTCCTGCTTCCCACGGGGCAGGATTATGGCTCTGCTCAGTCCCTGATGGCAACAGGTGCCCTTGTGAGGCTGGGGGTTTTTCCAGCCCTGAGGATTCTGTGATTCCTTAAGGATTCTGTGATCCACAGGCTGCTGGCACAGCACTGACTCCCTCTGCCCCTGTTTGGTTGTGCTCTGTCTGTTCCCATCTCCCCTGGTTCTCCCTTCGGCGGGAAGCCTTGTGCTTCCCGTTTTCCTTAAGCATCTCCCCCTTGGCCCACATCCCCTAATTTTATATGGAACCTATTATTTATATGGCCCCGTTAGCCTGGGAGGAGCCCCTTTGCTGAGGGGCTCCTGACAAGGGCTCTGTGTGTGGTGGGGGGCCCTGGCCTGGGGCTTTAGGGGGAGGTGGTGGGGGGGTNCCCTGCTTTGGGGGTTTAGGGGGAGGTGGTGTGAAGGGTCCCTGGACTGGGGGTTTATGGGGAGGTGATGTTGGAGTCGCTGGTCTGGAGGTTTAGGGGGGAGTCCCTGAATTGGGGTCCAAGGGGACACGGTGTGGGGGGTCCCTGCCCTGGGGGGTTGTGCAGAGGTGATGTGGATGGTCCTTGGTCTGTGACTTTGTGCTGGGTCCCTGGGGGTTTGTGGGGATGCTCCGTGTGTTCTCCTGAGTGGATCTTCTAGTGCTCATGGAGGTGAGCGAAGCAGGTCCCACCTCTGCATGTCCCTCTCCAGCTCCAGGGGGAAAAACCAGCCCCAAACTGGTGCTGCTGGTGGGCAGTGGCCTTGCTGAGGGCTGGGGCTCTGAGTTCGGGGTCACTTGTCTTGTTTTGTGTCCGATGAAGCTTTGGGTTGTGTTTTTATAGGAAAACTTGGGCTTTGTGCCTTGGTGCCCCACTTGTGTCACTGATGCTGGGTCCGCCCATCCCAGGTCGTGGCAAACACTTGGACATCTCTTTATAGTGTCTGGAGAACTGTCCTGGCCCCTGGGGACCAGAGGGGACCATGCAGGTACAGCTGTTCCTCGGCCAGCTCTTCCAGGTGCCTGCAAACCCCTCCATGGGATGTTTGTGCCACTGGTGCCACCAGCCAGGCAGCGCCTGTCATCCCCAGAATTGCTGTTCCTCCTTGGAATGAGCAGTTCCCACACAGGCAGCGGGGAAAGGTCTTCCCAGTGGTTTCTCTGAGGATCTGGGATGGGGGATCATCTCCTTGTAAAACGCTCTGTGGAGAAGAGGAAAACAAAGCTGCCTCTGTGGAGCAGCTCAGATTTATTTGGGAAGAGTTTTCCCCCTGATTAATTGTGGGGGTGTGTGTATATGCTGGGAAAGGCACTAATGTTTACTGGAATTGGGCTATAAATGGTTGCTAACTTCTCATTCCCTGCGTGATAAATATCATAATTGATGCTACAATATGTTAACATTCCGAGCATGAGCTCCTCTTTTCCTATGGATTTATTTTCATGCATGAGGAGTATGGAGGGTTTGAAGACACCTTGCTTCAAAGATTAGGGGATCTTTACATCTTTCCTCTGTATTAGGAAGAGGATAAGACATCTTTTTTTAAAAGAAGAGATGAATATCACCAGGCTTTGGTATGCAGAAATAACTTACTGAAATTGTTAAATGCATTTCCTGTCAAATTTACAGAGCTGGGCTGAACAATCTGTACTTTCATTAAATCCTGGGAAAGTGGTCAACAGACCTGGGGACTTCCACTTATCCTGGCAAACTCGTGTTAAATGGTAAAACCTGTCCTAATACGGCAGAACACGGATCCTTTTAAGCTAAAACTTATTAAAAAATATGTTTTTAGCCATGTGTGAGCTTAGAGAACAAAATCAGTGCAGGAAGGAGGGACTACAGCACTCTTAAAACTCCCTGTGTCAAACAACTAATTTTAGACTTGGGCTTTAAATGTGCCTTTGCAGTATATTTTTATGCTTCAACTCTCTGCTTCAGACCCTCAAATTTTATTTGGGTGATGGATTTCTGTCAAAATTGGTCGACATTTAGCACTAAAGTCAGGCTGATATATGAATCCAGCACTTTAGGACTCCCTTTATTTTGTGTGTAGAGCCTGGGGTTCTCATCCCCCTTATTAACTCTTGCAGGAGATTTCAGGTTCATATTTTTGGAAGAATGATTTGGTTGAAGTTTCATTCCCTCTTAAAGTAGAGATTGATTGATGTGGCGAACACGAGGGATTTTACAGATGCTGAAATTTCCTGTTAATTAGCAAATAGTCCTAGGTACCACATCCATTGCTTTTTGGCACTTGTTTTGGGGTCATGGGGGTTATTTCCTTATGTCATCACAGAGTCTGAGGGACAGTTCACAGCTTTTTCTCTCCTGTTTCAGTTTTCCTGGTATTTTGTTTTTGGCATGTGGAGATCAGAGGTTTATGGCTGTGTGTGTCTGCTCTGCAGGCTCTCAATAGGGTGGGAATGGTGTTTAGTGGGTTTGGTGGGCGTTTTTCAGGGCAGAACTGTTTCTTTATGTCTGGGCTCAATTTCCTTCAGAGGGGACAGCTGATTTCAGGAGTAAAATGGGATTAGGCCAGGTTTTGTAAAGAAAATAACGGTATTCTTGGCACTGTGCCTTCCCAGGATGTGAATATCCAGAGTCCTTTGAGATTAAGTTCTGTCTTTTTATAGAGGAGGAGATGCTTGACGTTACCTCGGGCTTTGGGAGAGCTGCCAGGTACCCAATCTGTGCTCCAGTATTAATTGCACATCTCAGATTCCAATCACCCCGTTCGCACAAACCTCCTCCTTATCCTGATGTTCCCTGCTGGAAAAATACCCTCGCACGCTGCTGCTGGAGCTGTTGGATTTGCACGTGGAGGCTTTCATTGGATCACAGAATCATGGAGTGGTTTGGGTTGGAAGAGACCTCAAAGCTCGTCTCATTCCATGGAAAGGACACCTTCCACTATCCCAGGCAGCTCCAAGCCCCAATGTCCAACCTGGCCTTGGGCACTTCCAGGGATCCAGGAAAAGCTCTGGGAAACCTCTTTGAGGGTTATTTTCGGGTGGTATCACAATAAAGCCAATATCCAGACACACGATCTCCACCTCCTTTGTTCTCTGAAGATTTTTGCCACCTCTTTCTGCACCAGGTATCTGCCGGACTTTCTGCCAGCCGGGAGGGTCACGCAGAGCAGGGATGCGCTTGACCCCGTTTGGCACCGGGAGGTGGCACGGCCGCGGGGGCAGCGGGATGCTGCCTGCCTGGGAGCCTGGAGGAGCGCCTGTTCCCGGGGCTGGCCCCTCGCCAGCCCGGCCCCTGGCTCCCGGCCGGCCCGGGGCTCGCCAGGAGCCCGCTCCGGAGGCTGCGGGCTGCAGGTGGCAGCAGAAACCTTTCCTTGCCTGCGGCAGCCGCGGATGCTGCGGCGGCTCCCGCTGATCCCCGCGCAGAGCGGAGCTCCCGGCGAAAGCGGCCCGCTGGTAAAACACGGAGCTGCAAGCGGCGAGGGCTGATTGTCGCCTCGCAGCCGCGATGTGGGGACACTCCGCGCTTCCCCCTCCCTTCTCTGCTCCTTAAGAGGAATCCGGATCCTTGGAGAGCGGGGAGGGTTGGGGAGGGGAGGGGAAGAAAAGCCTTTCTGCATCACGCAGTGCCAGACAGACGCTGGTAATCACATTTGTGTGCAGTGATTGGTTGGGTTGGGCTCTCCGGGGCCTGAATTGAGCAGATTCCGGCTTTTTGTGCTTTTGGGGGTGTATTTTTTCAGTCCTCCTCGTGTTCCCTCCCTCGCTGTGATAGCAGGAGCTGTTCTTCCACGATAGCAGGAACCAAAGGCAGCAGTCGTTCCTGGGCGTTATTATTATTCCAGGCAGGGATACAGCTCGGAGCTGCGGGGGTTTGAGTGCTCAGTCCATGAACTTTGTGGCTGAGAGAGGCCTCTCTTCCCACACCTCCTGGCTCGGGCTGCTGGTCCAGTCCATGCCCTGGGTGGGATGACCCCCGAATTTACCTGCAAGTGTCACTTTGATCATTTCTGTGCACTCCTCTTGTGCTGCTCTCTTCAGCCCTGGAATTGCTCAGTGCTGTCACTCCCAGAGCCACCTCCAATCCAGCCCTGTGCTGGGCTGAGCCCCAGCGTGGGCAGCAGGAAAGGGATTGGGATTCTGCCCCTCTGCCCCGCTCAGGTGAGACCCCACCTGCAGAGCTGCCCCAGCCCTGGGGCCCAGCTCAGGAAGGACGTGGAGCTGCAGGAGAGAGTCCAGAGGAGGCACCAGGATGAGCAGAGGGATGGAGCAGCTCTGCTGGGAGGAAGGGCTGGGAGAGTTGGGATTGTTCAGCCTGGAGAAGAGAAGCTTTGGGATGGCCTAATTATGGCCTTGCAGTACCTGAAGGTGCCGATAGGAAACATGGAGAGAGATGATTTCCAAGGAATGGAGTGCCAGGACAAGAGGAATGGCTTCAAACTGCCAGAGGGCAGGGTTAGATGGGATATTGGGAAGAAATTCCTCCCTGTGAGGGTGGTGAGGCCCTGGCACAGGGTGCCCAGAGAAGCTGTGGCTGCCCCTGGATCCCTGGAAGTGTCCAAGGCCAGGTTGGACAGGGCTTGGAGCAACCTGGGATGGTGGAAGGTGTCCCTGCCCATGGCAGGGGGTGGCATGAGATGAGCTGTAAGGTCCCTTCCAACCCAGGCCATTCCATGACTCTTGGGAGTGCTGCACTGCACGTGAGGAGCTCCAGTGTGCAGATGGATTTTGGAAGGTGGTTGGAGCTAAATGCTGCAGGAATTCTCTAGAAGTAGCAGCTCTGCTGTTTGTATCTCTGTCCTGACCTGAGGGAGCTTCCTTAGAGTGATGTGTTCCTTGAATTTTTGGGCTTGTCTCAGTATGGCATGAGCTCCAGCTGGTGACATCCAGTGCAGGGAATGATGTCATCTGCCCCGTCCCAATGGCAGAAGGTTGCCACCCCCAAATGAGAAGGAAAAATAGATTGGGAGAGCTGCTGCCTCCTGCAGGAGGCCCTGTGAGACCCAGCTGAAATGCCCAGGCTGGTACAGGATAAGGAGAGACCAGCTGGGAAGACACTGGGGTTACACCTCTGGGGATCTCTGTCACCTTAGAAAATACTAAAATCATTTAGGTTGGAAAAGGCCTTCAAGATCATTGGCCCAGCACTGCCAAGGCCACCACTAACCCACGTCCCCAAGTGCCACATCCAAATGTCTGTTAAATCCCTGCAGGGATGGGGACTCCACCACTGCTCTGGGCAGCTGTGCCAGGGCTGGACAGCCCTTCAGTGAAGAGATGGTCCCTAATATCCAACCTAAACCTTCCTGCTGCACCTTGAGGCCATTTCCTCTCGTCCTGTCGTTTGTTCCCTTGCTGTCAGATAAACCCTTGAAGTCCAGAAGCGGTGCAAAGCTGAAGTGCTCAGGGCAGTGGTAGGGTTTAATCACATTAATTACTGCTGATCGTCTCCCAGATTGGATGTATCCAAGACATGACTCTGCTGCTGGCTCATGTGCCACCGGAGACAGGAATGTCCCTTCAGTGCAGGCTGCTTGGGATGCCAGCAGTGGACCTTGAAGGAGCTCACACCACGTGAACATCACATCACAGCAGTGAAATGTGCAAACCAGGTGCTCAGGAATTTGGGGTTCATGGACTCCCATGCCAAGATCTCACTGGGAATGAAGGGCAGTGCTGCCCCGGAACTCCTGCTGTGCCACAGGGTCAGCGGAGCTCTGAACAGCGGCAGGGAGAATCCTGTGAATCCCTCACTCCTGCTTTTCCTTCCCCATGCTCTGCTCGACCACCCCAGGGAGGGGTCCCGGAAAGCCACAGCACCTGCATGTGAGGTGTTGAAGGAAACTTGGAATCATGGAATGGTTTGGGTTGGAAGGGATCTTAAAATCATCCAGTCCCACACCCTGCCACGGGCAGGGACACCTTCCACTATCCTAGGTTGCTCCAAGCTCTATCCAACCTTGCCTTGGACACTTCCAGGGGTCCAGGGGCAGCCTGTGCCAGGGCCTCAGCATCCTCTGGGTAAAGAATTCCTTCCTAATTTCCAATCTAAACGTGTTTCCTCCCAGTCCAGAGCTGGGCCCTCCTTTTCCCACAAGAACTGTGCTCGCAGGCATTTTAATGCATTTGATTTGTTTTTGCACAGAATGAAGATTTGCTAACACTGATGCTAATCGTGACTCTGGAGTGATTTGACCAGATTGTTTTAGAACAAAAACCCCTGAGGAGAAAAAGACAAGTACTTTCTGCTGACATTTCTGCAAACTCCTTTTGCTTCTTTCCTGTTGAGCTGACTTTTCATTTCAGACCTTTCCTTAACTTGATTTTTGAGACGTTCAGAAGCGCTCCAAAAAGACTTTTTCAATTTTGTGGAAGCAGATATTGTAGTCAAGGCAGAATAGCTTTGCCTTTGCTCTCTTCTTCTCACTCCCAACTTCCACAATGTGCAAATCAATCAAGGAAAAAAAATGTATTGTTTGGCTGCTGGACTCCTCATCCAGCAGCCCCCGGGTAGGGCAGAGTGATTGGCTTTGTGACCTCTTGGCTCAAAGTGCCTGGGTGACAACGCTTCTTTTTTAGACACTTTTTTTTCCCTCCTGCTGAGGGGAATGACAAGATCCTGAACCTGTCCCTGGTTTGGTTGTGACTGGGTTTGGAAATCCATGGCTGTGTCTGTGCACTGGGAGCTGTTTGACATCCCTGATTCCAGCAGGAGCGGGCTGGTGGTCAGAGTGCAGCTGGAACTGCTGGAGCGGAGCCATCGATCCCGCAGCTCCAGGATGGAGTAGTTTGGGATGCACTGGGGCGTGCTGGCCTGGGTCTGAGCAGTCTGATAGCACAACTCTTTAATTACTGTTTATCATCCTGAGATGTTCCTTCTGCCACCCTTTGCAGCAGCACCAAGTGCTCCTGATGGAAAACATAGAATCAGGGAATGGTTTGGGTTGGAAGGGACCTTAAAGCTCATCCTATTCCACCCCCTGCCATGGGCAGGGACACCTTCCACTAGCCCAGGTTGCTCCAAGCCCTGTCCAACCCATCCCTGGACACTTCCAGGGATCCAGGGGCAGCCACAGCCTCTCTGGGCACCCTGCGCCAGGGCCTCCCCACCCTCACAGCCAGGAATTTCTTCTCAATATCTAAGCTAAATTTCCCCCCTTTCAGTTTGATTCCCTCTTGTCCTGGCTCTCCAGTTCCTGATGAAAAGTCCCTGCCGAGCTTCCCTGTAGCTCCTGCACACACTGGAGGTGGCTCAGAGGTCTCCACACAGCCTTCCCCTCTCCAGGCTGAGCAGCCCCAGCTCTCCCAGCCTGTCTCCATAGGGGAGGAGCTCCAGTTCCCTATGGCAGCCAAAAACACAGAGTTCTAGAGGCCTCTGGCTTTCCAAGGTGTGAAATCTCCTTCGCTGTGTATTATTTTTGTTTGTATTTGTGTTTTGTTCCTGCATTGGAGAGTGCTGAGTTCAACCCCAGTGTCGGCCCTGAGGCTTTTCCAGCAAAACCTTTTTGCTGTGTGAGTCTTTCAGCAGCTCCTGAGGATGATCCATTTCTGGAATTCTTCATCTGTGTGAAGGCTGTACCACAGCTTCTGTTCCCAATGTGAGGGGCTTGATCCCAGGATCCCAGGAACGGCTGGAGCTGTGGCAGGGGAGGGTCAGGCTGGACATCAGGAAAAGCTTCTTCCCTCGGAGAGTTCTGGGGCACTGCCCAGGCTCTGCAGGGAATGGGCACGGCCCCGAGGCTGCCAGAGCTCCAGGAGTGTTTGGACAATGCTCTCAGGCACTGGGGGCGATTGTTGGGGTGTCTGTGCAGGGCCAGGAGTGACACTCCACGATCCCTGTGTGTCCTTCCCACTGAGGATGTTCCGTGATTCTTCGCTGTAGCTGTTGTTGAGCTCAGCTGATTGGCAGCTCCACGAAGCAGAATGGCCATCAGGTAACTCTCCAAAACTGATAAATACATAAATAATGGATGCACTCATCCCACTCTGACAAATTATCCAAACCCATATTGCAGCCCCGAAACAGATAAGAAATAATTGAGTGAGACATGGGACTCCTTTTTCTCCTTTAATCCTCTGCAAAAAGGACCCATTCAAAGATTTTGCTTGGTCTTTTTAGTTTGCAGTTGTAATTTTTGGATTTTTCTTTAATCATGATTCCTTTGTGTTCTGCAGAATGAGGATCACAGGATGGAAACTGGCAAAGTCTGGAGCCTCTGTTGCGGGATGTGCAGGCAGAGTCTTGCAGAAGGAATGCCAGAGGGTGTGCGAGCAAATAGACAAATTGCTGGTGGCAGAATTTCTTGGAAATAAACCTGGCAAATTAGAATTGTTAAAGCAACTGCTGAAATGGCTGCTGCCATTGAATTGTCAAAATAGAGGAGTGCAGAGCTCCTCGGCTAATTTACACAGCACCAAAGCAAAAATAATAGGGAAATAATGAGCAGTTATTGGTGCTGGCTCTCCCTGCTCATTATCTGAAGTTAAGACATTTATCAGTATGGAATTAAGCTGGTGAGATGTGCATGTGACACAATTACAGTGGGCAGTCAGAACCAGGGGGGATTTGAGGAATTCAAGGATGGCAGACAGGCAGAAATAATCATTGCTGCAGGAAACCAGGCGAGGAGGAGCAGCCAGGGCTCCTGCAGTGGTGTTCAGGTCAGTTAGAGGGGTGAGTGAGGTGGTTTGGGGAGGGGAACGATGAGATCTGGTTCATGTGCAGGACCAGTTTTGCCACGAGTGGTGTGGAACATTTGGATGTGGCTGGGGTTGAACATTTTAGTGCCACGATGCTGGGCATCCTGTTGGCTCCATAAGCCCTTCCCGAGCTGCTCCAGGGAGAAGGGAGACCCTCCCCAAGTGTGCCAAGTACATTGGACCCAGACTGTGGGATCTCAGGATCGCTGAGGTTGGAAAAGTCTTCCAAGACCGAGTCCAACCTGTGCCCCATCCCCACCTTGTCACCAGCCCAGAGAACTGAGTACCATGTCCAGGCCTTCCTTGGACACCTCCGGGGATGGGGACTCCACCAGCCCCTCCCAGTGCCTGACAACCCCTTCCATGAGGAATGTGTTGGACTGGAGGACATCTCTTTACGCAGAAGCCATGGGGAGACCTTACCTTGGGGTGAAAATCTGGAGAATGCTCTTCATCCCTCCCACCCCTGTGTTTGACCCCAGAGGAAAAGAACAGGCATTGGAATAAGCGGGAGCCTTCTGTGTCCCTGGACCCAAGGTGTGAGGGCTCTGCAGGCAGCTGGGGCTCCTGCTGGGCCTTGGCTCCCTCCAGGAATGGCTGATCCGACCTTTGAAGCCAGCTCCTGGTGCTGACCGGGCGCAGGAGGGCTGAGCGTAGCTTGCCTCACACAGCTCCCAGCCCTGCAGTGAGCTCTGACAGATGCTATCAGAGCAGCTCCCCATAAATAAATATGTAATCGGGCTGCGTGCTGCACTTGCACAACCCGAGGAGGAAATTCTGACACCCCTGGCCTTTTATCTCTCACATCCCTCAGCAGCTGTGAAAAAGCCTCTGACCTCGGCTGCTCATTTTGCTCATTTCGTTTCAGCAGGAGTTGGTGCCTGTGCAGCTTTGTTACTCTGTGCTGCGGAGGAGGAGGAGAGCAGCAGGCGTTTTGTTGAAGTTCTTAATTGCAGGCACAGCAGGATTATGGAAATGTCAAGAGGGAAGTGACAGGGAAGACCTGACAAACACGTGGGGGTTGGTTGATTCACTGCTCTCTTTTCCACTGGGGTGGTGGGTGGATTATGAGGCAAAGCCTGGACTGGGGCTGCTCTATTTAGCCCTTGCTCAAGTCCAGGCCCAGGATTAGCAAAACCCAACACAAGTGGCCTGTGCCAGAGGACCAGGAAGGAGTGAGTGACAGCAGAGAACAGCAGGATTTGGCCCCCTTGATACCTTTAGTTTTAGCTTTCATATTTTTTAGATTTTATACTGCATTAGTGTGTCTGTAACTCTGGGCTTCTTGTATAGTGCTAACAGCTCTTCTCCTAGCCTGGCTGGACAAAACACACTGTTTCCAGCCCGAAGAACCAAGGACATTTGCAGCTTCAGACCCCAAGAATGTAAACAGCCATGGATTGAGAGGAGACAGTCCAAAAGGATGGGACTGCGTGGACTGAAGCTGTGGTTGGACAGTTGGCCCGAATATGTAAATGGGCCAAAACTTATAAAAAGGGCGAGAACCCGTGACCCAGGGTCCATCTTGGGGGTCCATCTTAGGTGCAGTCTTGGCCAGGCTTTTGTACTCCCAGGGTGTGTCTTGTGAATATCTATTTTATTCTTTAACTCTGTCCAGCCTCTGTTCCAGGTAGCCTTCTTTTAGGCATCACCCTCTGTATGAAACTGTCCCAGGGAGCCCATATGAGATGCTGGTGTGGCACCTGCCCGTGCCAAAGTCCATGTATAATTTGGGAAGAGTGTTGTGGCAGGAGAACCCCAGGGGGAGGCTGACTCCACACAGCATTTCGGGAGTTAACAAAAAATCTCTGCCTCGGTGTGATTTAGCAGATATTGCTATTCCATTTCCTTCAGCCTGGCACAAGGGTTCACTCCTCATCTCAGGAAAACTGAGATGCTGTCTTTGGGATGCAATTCCTCGGGAAAGAAGCCTCTGCACCTTTAGATTTCCCTCAGAGGAGGGACAGATGGATCCTGCTGCTGCCATGGCTGGAGCCAAACGAGCAGCACACACCAGATTCAACCTTGGAGCTGCTGCAGGGATGGATTTTCCACAGGCCCCCAGGGCACTGCTGGAAAGAGGGGGCTGCTCCTGTCCAAGCTCCCTGGAGGGTTTGTTCCAGAGCAGATCCTGTGGCTTCCTGAGCAGCCCTCTCCAAAGCCTATCCGGCTGCAGTGCTTGATGTCCCAGCTGCTCTCTCCCCGTCAGCCAGGACATGAGGGCCAGATCAGCACACAAAGGTTCCTCATCCCCTCCCAAGGTGAGGAGTTGTCTCCAGGTGGTCTCTTAGGTTGGCTGGGAAAGGTGCATGGAGAAAGGAAGAAATGCTGTGGGAGGCCAGTGCATCATCCAGATGTATCCCAAAGTAGCAGCTTCATCCTGGTCAGGATGGGATGATCCTGGTGCTGGCTGAGCTGTAGGACTGAGAGCTGCAAGGGAGGGGACTCCTGCTGGGAGGGACAGTGCTGTCCCACTGACCTGGGCCAGGCCAGGATTTGTGAATCCCACAAACCCTCAGTTCTGTGCTCGCAGTGACTCCAACTGCTGCCCCTCTGCAGTGCGCATCGGATTGTGCAGGGAATGCTTTGATTGCTGGGATGTTTGCACAGGCAGGTGGCTCCCAGGGAGCTGCCAGACGCTCCCTGTCAGTGGGAACAGCCTGTGTCAGGCCTGGCAGGGGGCTGGGAGATGCTGCTCAGCTGACAGATGCAGCTCTTCGGTGTTTTGGGGACCAGGAAGGAGAAGGAGCAGCCAGGAGTATTTATTGCCCAAAAAGCTCACAGAGAGACAGGGAGGAGAAGCCAGTGAGGGTCAAAATGGGTGGCTGGAAACAGAGGAAAACAGGGAAATGACAGAAAAGAGTAGGAGGATTGGCAGAGGAGAAAGCTGTTCTCAAAGTACAACTCAACTGTTGGAGTCAGTCCAGAGGAGGCACCAGGATGAGCAGAGGGATGGAGCAGCTCTGCTGGGAGGAAGGGCTGGGAGAGTTGAGATTGCTCAGCCTGGAGAAGAGAAGCTTTGGGGTGACCTAATTGTGGCCTTCCAGTGCCTGAAGGAGCCAACAAGAAACATGGAGAGAGACTGTTTCCAAGGGATGGGTGGACAGGCCAAGGGAGAACGGCTTCCCACTGCCAGAGGGCAGGATTAGATGGGATACTGGGGAGAAATTCCTCCCTGTGAGGGTGGGGAGGCCCTGGCACAGGGTGCCCAGAGAAGCTGTGGCTGCCCCCGGATCCCTGGAAGTGTCCAAAGCCAAGTTGGAAGGGGCTTGGAGCAGCCTGGGCTAGTGGAAGGTGTCCCTGCCCATGGCAGGGGGTGGCATGGGATGGGCTTTGTCCCTTCCAAACCAGGCCATTCCATGATTCTATGACATATTGGGAGTGAGTGTGCCAAACATTTGTGGAACATGGAAAGGTGGCACCTGGAACATTGCTTCTTTCCAATCATCTCCTTCACAAAGGCCAGGCTGCCTCATCTCATTGTTCTCTCCCTTAATTTTGATCCCCCAGAGCTCATATTCCTTGCTGAGCATCTCTGTGTTTGTAGCCCGAGTAATTTGGGTAATTTTGGGTTTGTACCAGCAGCTGGGCCAGGGCCAGCTTCTGTCTGAGGTTCTGAGCTCGAGGCACTGCAGGGTGGTGGCTCCAGGTCACAACTGCAGGGTGTTGAACACGTCCCTGGAATTGGCAGAGCCCCTAAACATCGAGTGGTCACACTCTGCCCTTGCTCGTTTTCCCAGCTCTTGGTGAAGGACGTTGTTCCTGCTTTTTGGGCCCTTTCCCTGCCTTGTTGCTTGTTAAAAAGGCGTTTTGCTTTCCCGGGGTATTGCAGAGGTTTGTGACATTTTGAGCTAAACTTTGCTGTTTCAGCAGCCAGCAATGAAGGTGAATCCAGGCAGTTGTTCCATAAGCAGCAGAACTAATGAGCCCCTGGATTTGTATCCCACTTTCCTGACCTCTGCCTCCCCCTTCATAATATTATCTCTTCCCACAGAGCCAGTGTGTCCCTGTCCCCCTCCTCCATGTCCTTTCACTGCTGGCACTCACAGGTTGCCTCGTGGAGCAGGAGTTTTCTCAGCTCACATGACAGCCAAGGCACTCATTTGGCTCTGTCTCTTCCCCATTCCCACCATATTTTTTCCCAGGATTTCTCAGTATTTAATTATCTCTGAGCCTTCTGTCAGTCTGGGGGAAGTTTAAGTTCCTAGAGGTAGGAATCTGCTGCTCAGATGGACCAGCAGTTGGACAGACAGCGGGAAAGGAGTTTCTGCGGAATAAATCCCTTTCCTGGGAAGCGTGGATGGTGTCCTTTGTCCCTCTCATCTGCCTGGAAAGCCAGGTACTGCCAGGCTGCCGTGGATTGGAGAGGAAAAGCCTGGGAATAAACAGAACCAAAGCAGAGACCTGGGGGTGTCAGCAGAACACGGGGACAGGAGGAGAGGAAACAAAGGATGTTTGGGATATTCTGAGCAGTGTTTGCCGTTGAGGGAGTCATCCTTGGTTTCCCAGACTGTCCCATTGGCATTGCTTGCCTTTGGGCAGGGCGTGCCCTTCCCAAAGGATTCAGAGGATAAACTCTGTGCAGGAGCTCAGATCCAGCCACTGAGGGCTCAGCCCTGAGTGAGGGGGTGAATCGTGGAATCCTGGAATGCTTTGGGTTGGAAGGAACCTTAAACACCAGTTCATTCCAACTGACACCTACTGCTTGTGCCTTTGTCCCTGTTGGATGTTCCTGCTGGGATGAGATCAGAAGTTGGAGCAGGATTTTCTCCCCTGGCCTTTTGCAATTGTGCCTTTGCAATCTCCGACCCCTCACACCAATTTCTCAGCTCACCCATGTTCCACTTTTCCAGGAGCACTTCTGCAGCCTTGGCATTGCCCAGTGACCCAACAGGAGTGAGGAAGTCAAATCCAATTTGTGACCTTTCAGTACTTCCAGGGAGTTCATAAAAAAGAGGAGAGTGATGTTTTACACAGCTAGTGCTGGGACAAGGGGAAATGCTTTAAACTAAAAGAGTAGGAGTTTCTCATCAGAATCCTGTGGGAAGAGCATGTCCTGCCCAAGATTTAAGTTGGATATTAGGGAGAAATCCTTCCCTGTGAGGGAGGTGAGGCCCTGGCACCGGTTGCCCAGAGAAGCTGTGGCTGCCCCTGGATCCCTGGAAGTGCCCAAGGCCAGGATAGACGGGGCTTGGAGCAACCTGGGATAGTGGAAGGTGTCCCTGCCCATGGCAAGGGCTGGAATGGGATGAGCTTTAAGGTCCCAACCCAAACCTTCCCAGGATTTTGACGCACTAAAGGGTTTGTGCATCTGTGTGTGTCCCAAACCATGGAGGAATTGCTGGGAGAGAGCCAGTGAACTGCACTGTGCTGGGAAAGTCCATTCACAGGCAGCATCTGGAAATGGTCCCAAATTTATCTCTGTCGTTGTCACTCCCCCTTCACCCCCCTGAGTGACTCAAGCAGCTCTGCACAGAGCTCTGCATAACTTGCCTGACTTTAGGAGTCAGCAAATGATAGATGTCTGTATCCTTGGATGAGGATAATCCAATCGCACAGTCTGGCTGGATTTCAGCTGTTCTCCAGCAAAAAAAAAAAAAAAAAAAAGGAGCAGAGGAGTGAAATATTTACTTTTGGTGCTTTCCACAAGTGGAGATGACAGAGCGTGGGAAAATAAAAGCCAGTCCTGGTGGGCAAGGGTTGGGGGGGAGGAAAGAAGTGAGGAAAATCTCCTCTCTTTGCTGGTAAAAAGGGGCTTGGCAAGAGCAGGGCCATTCTTTGGATTTCTCCAAGGCACAGGATGAAGGCAGAATATTCAATGAACATAACTCTGCCATTGTCAATGCAAGGCTGTTGATGCCAGCCAGGCAATCTGACCCCGAGCTTTGATTAAAAAAAGTCAGCCAGCCCCAAATGTTCCAATAAAAAAGAGGTTATGAAAAAAACCTTGTGCTTTGGTTAAAGAGCACCCAGCACCGGAGTCATTTATTACAGCTGAAAGGATTAAATGTCATCAGGGAACCCAAAAAGCAAATGAATCTGTAATTAAATGTTTAGCCCAGCCAAGGCGGTGTGGCAGTGCCAGGCTGAATAATGTATAGAGGAACCAGCCCCAGCTCTATGTCTGCTTCCTGTTTTTTCATTTACTGGATCTGTATTAATGCAAAACAAGGGAGCACGGGGATTTTCAGCACACTCTGGATTTGTTGGTGTTTTGATGATCCCGGGACTCAAAAGCTTCCGCTGAGATCAGTGCCAGCTTGTGCTGGAGTTATCCAAACATGGAGGAGATCCGATACCTGCTGGGAAAGCAAACAGGAGAGCGAGTGAAAACAAACAGTGAAAATCCACCAAGGCCTGGCCTGGCAGAGCTGTGCCTGGAGAGCCCTGGGCAGGGCATTCTCCTCTTTTCCAGCCTTGCCTGTGGAAATCTGCACAAATCTGAGTTGGCAACGGAGCTGAGATCTCTTCCCTAATTCATGTTGTGAGCTAAACACAGTGCAAAGATTGTGGCTGGCTGGGGAACAAAAACCAAGCCCAGGACATTGGGACGTCGAAGGAGAGGAGAAAAAAATGATCAAATTCAGCTTATAAAGCACAGCAATCAAAGTGGTGCAGAAAGGTCATTTCACTTCACTTGATTGTATGTTATGAGTCTGGGAAGCCTTTTTTTTACCCAAATATGGAGACGTAGCGCCAACATTTTTAAGTCTAATCAAGCTTACCAATTAGTGGAGACATTCTCAATGACAATTGTCAATTAACCTCAAGGTTAGAAATCCAGGGTAACCTGAACCATCCTTAAGCTCATGTCAGAGTCCCAATAATAATCTGTAACATTAAAACAAACCTCCAGCAGGTTTTACATGTGTGCAGACGCAATGTGCCTCTGCATCTTTCTGAAATCTATTTCCAATTCTTTTGTAGCTCCTTTTTTTGTAGCTAAACATTATTAACCTTCAGAGCTGTCTGTCCTACTTATGGTAATCGAGGCAGCAGCAACTGATTCTGCTGGAGCATTGATCCTTCTGTCTCCAGGTTATTGTTCCTGCCTCTCCCACAGCTGGGATCACGTTCATCGTCGTATCAGACCTTGCAAGTATTTAAGTTTTACCTGGTCTTCGATTTTGCTCCTGCTGCAGTTAGAAAGGAAATGCTCAGCTTTTGGAATCAGGCTCTGTGAGCACCTCGAGGACAGAAAGGGATTTGGGATGCCTCCCTTTCCCTTCTTCCACCCAGCATCCCACCTTCCACAGCTAAGGAAGCAGGATAGACTAAATGCTAAATATTCCCGAGATACTGGAGAGCTGAGACCTGAACCCCCATTTTCTAGAAGCTTTTTAGGCATGTCCTTCCCCAGGGCAAGGAATTATCACAGTGAATTTTCACTAGGAAGCAGAAAGGGCTGAGAGAGGCACCAGTCCTGTTCTGAGCTGTTCATTGTCTGCTTTTCCTTGTGCTAAAGGAGAGCCTTGGAAATCTGGAATTACTTTGGAAAACCGCCTCTGTGTTCGCAGGAAAGGTGAATTGATGCCTGAAAAATTATCTCCCTTCCAATACAGGCCAGAGTGCTTTAGAGAAAGGATGTTCTTCACTTCAGCACGTTCAAAGAACCATTTAGGTGTGATTTGTAGGGGAGCTCCTGCCAGAGCTCTGGCTGGCTGCCAGGGTCAGGCACAGGGAAGAATCCTCTTGGGATGGGAAGTCTGGCATTGTTTGTCTTACCAGGGGCTCATCAAGACTTTGTGTGTGGGGTGTGGCTGTGAGGGTGTCAGGAGGGAGGGAACTGCGCTCCCAGCACGGCATCATTAAAATGTTCCACTTCATTTTCATGACCCCTGGGGGACAAGGGGAGTTTTAATGGGCTTTGGGCTCTATCTCCCCAATTCCGCCCCATTTTTGGGTTAATAACACTGATGTCTCTTATCTCTCCTCTGCCATCAGGGCTGGAATGGGGGAAATCAAGCATTTTGTTGAGAGTTTTAAAGTTGCCTTGAAATCTGTTGAGGGAGATAAATTATCTTTGCTATCAGGAAATAGCTCCTCTCTGCTATCTGCTGGAACAACGCACAGCTCCACAAAGGATGCTCCTGCCCAACGGCTTCTCAGGGAGAGAAACTCCCAGGGGGAAAGCTGGGGGAACTGAGGGGGGTTTTGGGGACCCTCTGGATTCCAAGGAGATGAGGTTTCAGGCAGTGAAAAGACTTCTGGAAAAGGGCAGCACCGGACATTGATGAGCCACGGGCATCCCGCAGCAGCACCCTGGTGAGGAGCCGCAAGCGGAGTTGAAGCTGTGAGGGATGAGCTGAGGTTGTAAAGGAATTCCCTGAGTCAGGAGATGGTTCTGCTCCCATTTGTCACGGCAAGAGGGTGGAACTGAGTAGCTTGGTTGCTGTAAATCACAGCATCACACACAGACCTGAGCGTATTTTGGTGTGGGATGTTCAGGTACAGCCCAGTGGAGGTCTGGAGAATGTTTCTTTTTGACCGCTTGAAGCTTGTTCTGCAAGTAAAGCATTTCCTTCCAGCCAAAATATTCCATCTGCCAAAATTATCTTGATTAAATGTTACCAGAATCAATATCTAAATTACTCCGCTTAAATGTGTGGCTTTATTGAACCAAGGCAAATGAAGCCATTACAAAAACATTTTGAGGAAAGGCTTCTGAGGATAGGAACACCTCTGATGGTGGTGACAAGGAACCAGATGTCCCAAATTACCTTGAGAGCATGATGTTTCCAGCTGGAAATCCTGGAAGGCACCACAGGATTAGAGAAATCATCTCTTTTGCTCCTGGGGATGCATCTCCCACTGGATCCCTGCGGCAGCTCGCTGGCCACCCTGGAGGGTGAAGCTCTTCTGCAAAGCTCAGGATTTGAGGGAGAATTGGTGAGTGAAAACCCAGCCAATTTCTGGTGGTTTCCCCTTGTAGGAGACATTAATCCCAATATTTCAGAGCTGAGATGTTTTAAAGAGCCAATCCACACCTCCCCAAAGTGAAATCAAAATCCAAAACTCAACCTTGGCGCCCAAACTGTAATTTTGGAAGAGGCCAGAATTCCTGTTGAGAGACATTGTGCTAACAGACTCCTCATCCTCTCCTGCCAGGCACTGAAAGCCTTTCCTTGGCTGCTGCTTTCTGCAGAGCTCCTCTGGGAAATGCCACATTCGCTCCCTCTCTGCTTCCTGCAGCTTTTCCTTGGCACGAGTTGCCTTAGGAGACAGCTTTGGAGTCTCTTGGTTTCATTAACACCTCCCTCCTGCTAAAGAAGAGAATGAATGCTGCAGGAACAGGGTGAGGATTCCAGCTGGGACACTCTCACCCCAATACCTTTCCCTCACTCCTGCTTCCCCAGGGGACTATTTCCATTTCTCTGCTGGTTTTCCACCTTGATCCCTCTCCCCACTGGAGACTTCTTGGTGTCCCTTGCTGGGATAGAGCCCCCTCCCTTCTGGGATAACTCTGCTGTGTGTATGGATTCCTTTTGGAGACCTTCCTTCTGTTTCCCATTCAGCTGGCAAGAGAAGTCCCACCGTTTCCCCCATTCCTGGTGGCTTCTTGTAGCTCCTTAGCCAAGAAAATCTGAGTTTTCATCTGACCTTTTCCAATCCTTGGCACAGCTGGAGGCACTTATTCCTTAGGTGTGGAGAGAGGGGGATTTTAGTCAGCAGAGACATCCTACAAGTGGTTCTCTGAGTTGTAAACTCAACATGAAGATGCCCAAACCCCTCCTCCATCCAACATCCCAATTTTAACATTAACCAAAGGAACGCTGATAGTAATTCCTGGCATTTAGGAGCTGTGTTTTCTGGGGTTGGGTGAGTGTGTGTAGAGACCTTTCCAACACCAATTTTTTGGTTCTGAATGCACACTGAGTGTCAGAATTTTGGGAGTGGGAGGTTGGCTGCCCTTTCCTGCAGATGGCTCCTCAGAACACTTCCTCGGGGTGCTTGCTCACTTCCATGGGGAGGAAGCACACGAGAGCCGAGGAGATAAAACCAGCCAAGCTGAAGGTCATCTCCTGAACTAGGCTGAGTTTTGTGCTGAGCCAGGGTTTGTGCTCATCCATGGGTGGGGGTGGGAGGGGAGGCGGTGGGAACGCTGGGGGAAGCAATGGTTTTAAATAGATATTTATGGAGGATATCAACATTTGGTATTTCTCGATTTCAGAACAGTGGAGGAGGAACCCAGAACTCCAGCAATCCCCCTCCTTCCCTCCGTGCCAATTAGGACCTCTGCCTGCTCCCCTCCCTCACACGGAACAGCCACTTGGGCACCCGTGCCAGCAGCACCTTCCTTTGGGAGCCAATTCCTGCCTTCCAGTGCCTCAGAGGAACAGAACCGTCCCGGGGGGGTTTCCTGTGTGCTGGCAATGTGCCGATGCCTGCTCCAGGGAATTAGCACCTAATTTCAGGAGATTCTCTCTTCATTGCCTTCTGTCTCTCACCTCTTTCCCTGAGCAGGTCTGGGATGTGGATATGCTCTTTTCCTTTTTCCTTCCAGCCAGGCACGAGGCCATTCCCATCCACCCCCAAACTCTGTGTTTATCCAAGGTGTCAGGTCCTGCCACCCCCACTCCCAGGTGGCTGCTGGAAGTCGCCTGTTAATGTGCATTTCCACGAGCTGCTGTCTCCTGTAGGTTCCTGGTAGGTAGCCTGGAGGTTCGAAGGCTCAATCAGCCTTTTCCTCCCTCTTCTGGGCTGCTCTCCCAAATATTTGCACTTCCTTTCTCCATATCCTGCTGTCACCTGCTGCCGTTGCACTTTGCATCTTGGCAGCCCCCTTGTGTCAGAGGGATTGATCCCAAAACATGGCAAGGGGTTGGGAAACCTTCACTGCATTTCAGGGATCAGCTGTTGGTCCAGCAGCACCTGGAGTTTCCAACTCCTCTGCTTGCTGGGGATTTCAACCACTGCTCCTCGCCAGGGGTGCAGCATTCCCGGGAAGTTCCTTCCTGAGTGTCTGGTGGCCGTGCTGAGCACAGGAGTCTTTGGATCACCCATTTCTCTTGGCACAGGAACGTTTTATCCATTCCCCGCTGCATTCGAGGAGTGTGAGCAGTCCTTTTCCATAGATTTCCCGAGTGCTTTGGACTGATGAGTCCAGGGTGCAGGTACTGCAGCAGTTTTGGAGTTTCTGAATCCAGAACCATTTGTGGTCCCAGCACAGAGCTGTGGAGGTGGTTACAGCTTTCCCAAGGGTGCTGACAGATCAGAGCAGGGAGCAGGGAAATGGCCAGAGAAACCAGGGAAGCCACTCTGAAGGAGTGACTGAGGGATGGAGGAGGACACAAAAGCTGCTTCCTGAGGCTGCTGAATTCGTGAAGATGGGAGGCACGAAGCAAAGTCTCCTTCTCACTGCTAGGTTGGGGTGGGAGGAGGACAAGAAATGATGGAGGAGCCAAGAAACACGTGGATCTTATGGATGGAACAACCTCTGCTGACTCCAATTCCATGAGGAAGATGTTCTTCCATAGTGTCCCCAACCCTTCCTTTATTCCTCTCAGAGCTCAAACCTGCACCATTTCTTTCCCCCGTTCCCACATCTCTCAGCTGCAGGAACTGGAAATCCAGTGTGACACGCCCAGATCAATCCCATTCCCAGAGCCCAGGGCACGCTGGGCCTGTTGCCAGCAGGAAAAGGGAACTTTGCCGAGGATGGGAGAGTTCCCAGCGCGGAGATGGCACCTGGTGTCAGCAACGCAGGAGAGCTCAGTGGGAATCCTCAGAGTGCCTTTTATCTTTAGCAGCACAGCTTCCCAGAAAGCTTTCAGTTCCTTTTCTTCCTACCAATTAAAACAAAATAAAAATATTACGAGCTGTTTTGTCTTGTTTTTGAAGGAAAACAGAAATAAAAGGGGGTTTGGCAGAGCAACGCTTTCAAAAATCGTGCTGCTTTAGGGGTTTCACTTGGTTGACTTGTTTCTTTTAGGAGGGTGGCTTGCAAATTTTGTGCAAACTCTTAATGTTTTGTTTCAAATCACCTCATGTTCTTGAGAAATGGTGTATAAATGTTCCAAATTTGCCGTGTTTAAAAGGAGACGAGTCTACCAGCAGGGCGGTTTTGAAGAAAGGTGTGTGCTCTGGGTTGGGTTTGAGTCTGTCGTAAATATCTGAGCCTCGAGAACTCCAGGATCAAACACCACTTTTGAAATTAGAAATAAAACCTACAATTAAAAAACCAACCCAGCCTCCTCTGCTAATGGCAGCCTGTTAGTGCTGTGTGCTCCAGCAGAGCTGGGGGAGGAGCTGGAAGCAGGATTTTATCCCTTATTTTTGATGTGCTGATTGAAGTGAGTGTTGCAGCCCGGCTGCTGCTGCGTCCTGTGCCAGCACAGATGCCCAGGACAGCCCAGGGAGAGCAGTGTAGAGGGGCTGGTTTGGGGATGATTAAAGAACCTCAGAAAGCCAGACTGGGAAGAGGAAAGGACTCCTAACTTTGTTTTAGGGAGGATTTAGTGTTCCCAGTTCATCAGCTCAGCAGGAGAGATCCTAACTCGGGCTGGGGGAGAATCAAACTGCTCCAATCAGCTCCGGCTGTGCTGTCCCTGCAATATTCCTGCTGCCTCTGCTCCCAGGTCACAGATGGGAGCTGTGGCCCGACTTCCAGGCCCTGCTGGGAAAACCTGGCTTTGGCTTCTCCAAGGCTGTGCTCTCTGGCACAGTGACAACACGGGGATGCTCCATCCCTGGAAGCATTTAAGGTCAGGTTGGATGGAGCTCTGAGCAGCCTGGTCTGGTGGAAGGTTGGGGTGGAACTTTAAGGTCCCTCCCATTCCAAACCAGTGTGTGATCTCACAGGGCTTCTCGGATGTTCCAGGAGAAGAAGAATGCCGAGGGAGACTTGGGATATCACGCACTCGAGCAGCCAGACTGTTCCTGCTTAAAACTCTGCTGGACAGAGTGCAGGGGAAGAGCTCATAGGAGGGCAGTGGAAAACCTGTGGATATCCCAAAATCCCATCATCTGCCTGCTCTGCTGTGCTGGCCAGGTGTGTGCTGTGCCGGCCAGGTGTGTGCTGTGCCTGGTCAGGCCCTTCTGGAGGGGTTCAGCACCTCTGCAGACAGTGGGTGTGGAGTCCTTGGAGAGCTGCTCTGGGTAGGGGACTGTTTTTGGGGTGCCTTGAGCTGCTGTCACAGCTCAGTGACACAGACCCTGAGCAAGGTGACAATGTCTCGCCCTGCTGGGGCTGCAGGGACTTGCTGAGCTCCACATTGCTCCCCTCCCAGAGACCCAGCTGGATGACTCTTTCACCGGGACACGAACTGGGAGATGGTTTGCTTTGCTTGCTGATTGCTGATACATTCCCAAATCCAAGGAGGGGGCCAAGGCTTGTCCTGCTGGGATTCAGGTCATGGCCAAAGCTCCACAACCAGAGCTGGGAGTGCACAGAGCCTCAAAGATCAGAGCCTGGCTCAGTCCTGAGCAGACAGACCCCCCAGTACAGGGTCTGGAGAAGATCACCAGCCACCACTGAGCAGGAGAGGCGTGGGATGGAACCACTCCAGGCCTTGTTCTCCTTATCTCCAGTGGAGATGGAGACAGTGCCTCACGCAGGGGCAGGATGTGGGAGGAGAAGCAGGGTTTGTCTGGTGTTTGGAGGTTTCAGAAGCGGATCCAGAAGGATCAGAGAGGGGCCAGGAGTGAGTGGCAGGGAGTGTTCGATCCAGGCGCCGGCCGCTGGCTGTCTTTATGTGGCATTTGAGACGGCGTGGGCAGCTGGCTCCAGCTTTCCCTCCCGACGCCGCTTTGTTTGGAAGGTTGTAGACACATGTCAGTGGTGATGGATAGATTTGTTTGACTTCCTGTCAAATCAATGATTACTCCTAGAAATCTCTTTTATTAGTTTATCAGAGGAAGTTCTCTGTCATTTATCCCAACGGAGCTTGGCTGCCTGGTGTCACTGAGCAGGAGTTATTGCTGGCTTTATTGTGCTGCTGCTTTTAGGCTTTGACACCATATTTATTTTTGTCTTGCTTTGACGCCAGGAAAGGTTCACTCCTGTTCTTCCCCTCATTGCATGGAAGGTTTGTCTTTCTTTTCCCACCCCAGTCCTTGGAAATTTGCAGGAATTTGCCCAAGCACCGAGGTTTTTCCATGCTCTCTGTTCAAGTCTGACTTCATGCTGTCTGGCTGTTCCTTGCCATTTTTGAGCTCATGGAGGTCTTGATTTCCCAGGAATTATAGAATGGTTTGGATTGGAAGGGACCTTAAAGATCTTCTAGTTCCAACCCCCTGCATCACAGAAGCTGGAACAAATGGGTTGGAATTGGAGGAAGGAGGAGTTGGTGAGTTAGAGGGAAAAGGCACGAGGATGTATTTCCCAAATCTTCTCCATTGGGCTTGTTTGGGTTCAGGGAGAAGGAGGAGCTCCCCTCTCCAATGTTTTCATGCTGCACCCCAAGGGATGGGCTGTGGGGGTGGTTTGGTCCCAAGGCTCTTCCACGGCTGCAGGAGCACTGGTGGGGCTGAGCCTGGGCTGAAGCAGAGCTGGGCTCCCTGCAGGCCTCCTGTGACATTCCTGGGTCATCTCAATGTTCCCCCAGCTCCTCAGGAATTGGATGGGCCTCTGCTCAATGCATTCCAACCCTGAAGGGCTGGCGGACACCCGAAGGCTGGCAGGGATTCAAAATGCAGTCCCTTCATGTGGGCTCAGGTGGGGGATGTGGGGCAGAGCTTTTTGGGATCTTCTGGATGCAGCAACTTTGCTGAGAACCATTTAATAGCTCTTTTCAAACTGGGGAGAAGGAGACTTCATGTCAGGTGTAGCTCACACATTCAAGAGCCGTGCAAATTACTGAGCCATTTCTATCTTTGGCTATTTGTCCCCATTAAAAATGTCATGGAATGATTTCAGATCAATGTAAATAATATTTTTGCCATTGACATTATGAACCATAGAATCACAGAATATGCTGAGCTGGAAGGGACCCACCATGGCGTCCAGCTCCTGGCCCTGTGCAGGACACCTCAACAATCTCCCAATGCCTGAGAGCATTGTCCAAATGTTCCTTGAGCTCTGGCAGCCTTGGGGAGTTGGAAATACTGGAAAAATGGCTAAGGATCACAGTGATAAGGAAGATGCTTTCAAATCAGTTTCAAAACTAATATTGGAAAGGATTTTTCTAAGTAAAATCTCAGTTTGATTAAAAATAACCAGACGAAACATCATCCTGGCTGTTCTCAAGCTTTCCTACCAGTAACAGAAGTCCAGAGAACTGAGAGTGCTTTCCTGTTCTGCTTTATCCAGAGAGAATTCTTCCAGAGCCGGGCTCTGCAGCTCTTCCCTGCCCTCTCCAGTGGCTGAGCGTGTGCGGAGCTTTGGGAGCTGCTGCTCCTGCCGAGATAACAAAGCTGACCTCGGAGTTCAAGGAGGAGAGAACTCTGTTTTCAGGTCAAGAGCTGCTTGGCTCAGTCCCCGCAGATAAACCGAGCGGGGAGGGGACGGCCCGAGGGCAGAGCTTCGCCCTCCGAACAGCCCCAGATCATTTCAGCCACCAGTGGAGCGGAGCAGGGGGAATGAGGTGGGAACGATGCAGCTGCACAGAAACAGGCTCCGGCTGACTTTGCTCGAGTTGTGGATGCTGCTGCAGCCTCCTCTCCGCCTCCCAGGGCCAAAGGTCTTGCTGTGCTTGCCGTGTTAGTCCAGGAACTCCTAAGCCAGGCTTTGATAGGCTGATCTTTGTCTTCTCTCTGAGGAGAGAAATATCTGCAGTTTTTCCTCGAGCCGCGTGGGAGAGAAGGAATTTCTGCCACTGAGCTGGAGGGGGATTTGAGCCCAGCTTCAGGGCAATACACACCCAGTTTTGGTTGTCTGCTGATCCAGGCTGCTCCACCAAATGCTTCTCATGCCTGGTGCCCCTCAACTGGAGCTGATGCACTTCCACATCCTCTCACGGTCCTGGTTGTTTTTGACCTGGAGTTGGATGTCTGGAATTGGCACCCAGCCTTGAGGGAGAACAACATCCAGCTGATGTGCTGTGTTGTGGTGGGGGCAGTAAATGAAGCTGAGGGGAGACAGAGGCAGTGGTTGAAGCCTTCAGTGAGAAGATAAAAGCCTGTTCCGAGATCAAAGGCAGCGGGGAGAGGTGCACAGCTCCTGAAAGCAAATAACAACCAACAGCCATTGAACGTGAAGCTGGGATTTATCTCTGGTGCTGAGACCAGGGCACATCCCATCCCTCCATCAGCAGCTAAGCCTGACAAGGACAGCAATTGCCTCCTCTCTGATGGGTCGCTGGAACTCTGCGCGGTAGGAAAGCTACAGCCTGTCACCCTTCCCAGGACAGGAATCTGTTCCTTCTCCTGGGAAGCGCTTCCAGAGAGAGAGATCAATTCCCACTCTTATCAGACTTTTCTACCCAGTAGTTAATGGCTCTAACACCCGATTTGATTCCCAGGCTGTTCCCAAATTAGTGAGAGGCGCAGGGTGTAGAAATCACGCAGAGGAGGAGCAGAGGGATGGAGGAATCCTCAGGAGAGGCGGGTGGGGTTTGCTGGCCCAGGGGGGCCCATTAATTTTGCCGGCGTGTAATGCAGAGCGCAGTGATTGCTCCAAACAGAAATGATTTAACCTTGAGTGAGGGAAACACAAGCCAGCAGCAGCCGTGGAACAATAAAGAAATTCCATCTGTGATCTCCCGTGCCCCGCGCTCCGCTCGAGCGGCTCCGATGTCACCGATCCATTATTTCCATGAGCGACTGTAAGTGCATTATGCATGAGCGCGTGGCCACTGCTGGATAAGCCAGGACTTCTTCAAGGCAGCAAAAATAATCCATTTGATTTCATGGAGCTGGGCTGCGCTCCTTGGCTTGGAAAGGCAGTGCTGCCTAGTGGAAGGGTGTGGTTTTGCCTGAGTCTGGCACAGAGGGGGATTTTCCATGTGTTTCCCTGTGAGTGTGGATGTGGCAGCCCCCACAAAGGGCTTGGCTGTGCAACTCCAGCGGGAGCAGCACCTTTGGCTCCCTGAAAATGCTGGATTTGCTGTGGGGGCATCTTTTCAGGGAGAAGCTGAAGTACATCGCAGCTTTTGGCACCTACCCAGGCAGGCTGTGGGGTGACAGCTGCCCCAGGGATGGAGGGGAGGTGGGAAGGTGGATCGGACTTTGCCACGCCAAGGGTGGAATCACAGAACCGTGGAATATCTTGAGTTGGAAGGGAGCCACAAAGATCATCAAGTTCAACTCCTGGCCCTGCACAGACACCACAAAACCCCATCACTGAGACCTCACTGGGGTCAGCAGTTTCCTCCTGAGGGGCAGCTCCAATCTCTGCTCTCTGTGACCAGGGACAGAACCCAGGGAATGTCTGGAGCTGTGTCAGGGAGGTTCAGGTTGGATATCAGGAAAAGGTTCTTCCCCCAGAGGGTGCTGGGCACTGAGCAGGCTCCCCAGGGAATGGGCACAGCCCTGAGAGCTCCAGGAGTCTTTGGACAACACTCTCAGGGATGCACAGGGTGGGATTGTTGGGGTGTCCTGGGCAGAGCCAGGAGCTGGACTGGATGATCCCAGTGTGTCCCTTCCCGCTCAGGATATTCCATGAGTGCAAGGAATGATGACTGTGAACAGCTATGCATTGCCGAATGCAGGATTTAACAACTGCACAGGTGTCCAGGGGGAAATAAGGATGGATGAGGCTTTTCCAGGGGCAGAGCTCAGGAGCTGTGGGATGCTCTGGGTCCTGCTGAAGGCTGTTTAGCACTGATCCTCCAAGCTCATCCCTTAGTTCTCAATACCTGGGTGTTGCCTTGGACTAAAGTAGTGGCTCCTTTGCCACCTGTTCCGGACTGAGTTTTCCCTCTCCATCCCAGCACCTCTGGCCAGACCTTCCCCAGACCAGAGCATGGGCCACAGATTTCCCTGTGTCCCTGGAATCCAGGCTGCCCCATGGGAGCCCAGGTAAGTGGTGGGGAGTAACAGCCTGCTTGAAATGAAATCATGTTTCTTCATCAGGTGAAACAATACAGCAGAGGCAAAGGGATTTTAAAACAAAAAAGGCCCACAGCATATTTTACCTCATTTAATCTTACAAGCTGGGTTTGATAGGCTTTTCTTTCCCCTTCTAGCTTACAAAGCTCCAATTCCCCTCCAGGGCTTTGTTCTGCTCTCCCCAATCCCTGCTTGAAAGGCTCAGAGCAGCATCTGAAGGGGCTCACAAGGAAGCCAGAGAGGGGCTGTTCATCAAGAACTGCAGCGCCAGGACAAGGAAGAATGGCTTGGATCAGACAGAGGGCAGGGTTAGACGGGATATTGGGAAGAAATTCTTCCCTGTGAGGGTGCTGAGGCCCTGGCACAGGTTGCCCAGAGAAGCTGTGGCTGCCTCTGGATCCCTGGAAGTGTCCAAGGCTGGGTTGGACAGGGCTTGGAGCAACCAGGGCTAGTGGAAGGTGTCATATGAGTCACAGAATCGTGGAATATCCTGAGTTGGCAGGGATCATCAATCCACCTTGCACAGACACCCCGACAATCCCACCCTGTGCCTGGGAGAGCTGTCCGAACTCTCCTGGAGCTCTGGCAGCCCTGGGGCCGTGCCCATTCCCTGGGGAGCCTGCTCAGTGCCCCAGCACCCTCTGGGGGAAGAACCTTTCCCTGATATCCAACCTAAATCTCCCCTGAGATTCAATCCCCTTCATCAATGCTAGCTTCCACTGAATTAGTTTCTGCTCACAAAGCTGGGAGAAAATAAGCTGGGTATTTTCTCCCCTAACCTGACTGCAGTTTTAACATCCCAAAATTCAGCAATCCGCTGCACTGATGTTGCTGCTGAAAAGAAACAGAATTAGAAGGAATCAGGGGAATTATTCTGTCGGCTTGTAGAGGATCTGCAAACCCAAAACATTCTGTATTATTGTAATGTCTAAAAGAGTGAAGCTGGTGTTTGTACCTCCGGAGAGCCTACACTGAAAGGAGGCTCCAGGACTGGCAGACAGGGCTCTGAACTGAAAGCCACCTTTCCCGTGATGAGCCTGAGGCTGGTGCTGCTCTCCAGTAGATGCCAGGATTATGGAAGAGCTCAGCAGAGCGCTGTTCTCCAGCAGTTCCTGCTATTTCCCAGCCATCTCTTACATTTCAGACGTTTGATGTTCACTTTGTGGGATAGAACACAAGCGCTAATTAAGTCAGGATCCTGAGCAGTTCTGCATCTCCTGCAGTCATGAAGGGATGATCTGTCACTCCTGAGACTGCCAGTGCTGATCCAGAACAAAGAGCTGTGGCATTCCCACATCATCAGAGGAACAAAGCCAGTCCCTAAAAGGCTGCACATGCTGCGTGCAGAGCACCAGCACAGCTCCGCCTGACCTGGGACTGCTCCCCTCAGCCCTCTGTTCTTCGGCAGCTTCTGTCACATCCATGCTCTCCTCCGTGCTCTGGGGCAGCAATTCTCCCTGATTATGCATGTGCAGGAGGCTTTGATCTCCGTGGCTGCATCCTGTATTACAGCACAGAGAGCGTTTAATAATCAGAGCAAGAAGCTGATTAATAATTTTAAGCTTCTCTGCACATGTGAACCTCCAGGACTCCTGCATTCCCTGCCTGCTTCCTGGGACAATTCCTGGGGCTGGGAGGCCACAAGGGTCACTTGCCTTGTTTAAAAAGTCCATATCCAACTGGATCAGCAGTGGATACAGTGACTGCTTTCCTGCTTTCCCTCGGGCAGGAGGAGGATGTGGGGTCGGGAGCAGGGTGAGGGGCAGCTGGCACTGTGCTGTGGTCTGCTTGGTTGATTTGAGGGATGTGAGTGCCATGCAAGTTGGGCACAATCCTGGGAATCTTGTGTTCCAGGGCTCCCTGGAGACAGGGAAAAAGGGCTGTCTGGCAGGGAAAGAATTGAATCATGGAATGGTTTGGGTTGGAAGGGACCAAAAGCCCGTCCAGTCCCACCTCTGCTATGGGCAGGGACACCTTCCACCAGCTCAGGTTGCTCCAAGCCCTGTCCAACCTGGCCTTGGACACTTCCAGGGATCCAGGGGCAGCCACAGCTGCTCTGGGCAACCTGTGCCAGGGCCTCCCCTCCCTCACAGGGAAAAATTTCACCTCAGTATCCCATCTAAATCTATCCTCCTTCATCTTAAAGCCATTTCCCCTTGTGCTGTCACTCCAGGCCCTCATCCACATTCTCTCTCCATGTTTCCTGTTGGCTCCTTCAGGTACAGGAAGGCCACAATTAGGTCACCCCAAAGCTTCTCTTCTCCAGGCTGAACAACGCCAGCTCTCCCAGCCCTCCCTCCCAGCAGAGCTGCTCCATCCCTCTGCTCATCCTGGTGCCTCCTCTGGACTCTCTCCTGCAGCTCCACGTCCTTCCTGTGCTGGGCCCCAGGGCTGGGGCAGCTCTGCAGGTGGGGTGGGGAGAGGGCTTTTCCTCACTTTGCCTGTTGAACTGAACACTAGGATTATCGGTTTTTACCCCAGATTCATTCAGGAGCTGCCTCTGGAGCTCGGGGCTGTTCCTGCTCAGCCTGAAGGCCTTGCTGAGGCGCTGTGAGCCCAAAGGCTGCTTTGCCTCCTGAAGGGAATTCTGTGCCCCTTGTACTGCTGCTGTTGTAAGCGAGCTTGACACAGCTCATTTTCTCACTGTGCCTTTGTCTTTCCATTTTGGAGGATGTACTTTTCCTGACAGAATTTCCAATTCAGTTCATTTTCTCTGCCTGCAGTAGGAGAGGAGAAAAAGGTTGTTTGAGAGGTTGCTGCATGTATTATTAATTGTCCTGATTTCAAGGCAGTGGAGTCTTTTTCTGCCTGATATTCCCATTTTCTCCTAACTAATATTGGCTGCCAGTTTGAAAGGGGTTTGGCATTTGAAATTCTATGGATTTCTTTGTGCTGGTAGTGTGTTTAAAGCTGGAAAACGTGGTTCTCCTGCTTATCTGGAGCTAAAATGGCAGCATGTTAGTCATCAGTCAATTGAACTGTGTTGTCGAGCAGCTGATTATTGCAGCTGCCTGTGTTTCCTGGGCTGGTTAAAACATCCCCCAGAAGTGCTGTGTCAGAACCTGGCCACTAAACATCATTAATGCAGGAGCAGGAAGGGGCTTTGGCACACAGGTGAGCGGGTTTGGGTCATTCCCAGCCCTGGTGATCCTGTTAGGAGGCAAGCGTGGTCCTGGGTAACAAGCAGGAACTCCTGCTGGGGCTGTGTGGTGCTGCATGAGGATTTTCAGGGCTGTCAGCTCATATTCCCACAGCTCAAGGCCCAGGTGGAATGGATTCGTGATTCCAGCCCAGTTCCTGGTGCACACTGTGTCAGAGCAGGGAAAAAGCTGCATTTGCTACCCAGTGGAACACGATTCAAGCCGTGTGTTGGTAAAGCTGTTCAGATAAAAGGGACACTCAGCCCTAGGCAGGGGAACATCTCCTGACAGTAGTGCTGGGGTCAAGGTGATCGTCCTGATTCCACTGGAGCTGCATCCCAGAGGGGAACAACACATTTCCCAGAGGAATTAATTAATCTGTTAACGAATCTCAGAGAGGGGCAGTGGGAGGTTCCTCTGTGTTTGCTCCTGCTCCTCCTCTCCCTCCTCGAGGACCCTCATTTCCTATTACCCTTCCCAAGGCATTTGCACTTGCAACAAATCCTGGACACAGTGGCAGGACAGGGGCAAATCCCAGGCTGGAGTGATCAGAGAAACAAGGGGGGAACAGAGATTCTCCCCCACCAGAGTTCCATAAAGGACCATTTTCTTGGCTGTTGTGGGCCCAGGGTCATGTTCACACTCCCCCCCATCTCCATCTTCATCCTGCAGTTCTCCCTTGATCCTGTCCAGTTCCAAGCGTGAATGTCATTCCTGGTTTGCCTCTCCCTGAGTCTGGCCTCTTCCCTGCTGAAGCCCAGACAGACCCTCCCCAGGGAGCAGCTCTGCCCTGACCCTGCTTGCACCACTTCCAGCTGGCGTTTCCTTGGCTTTCCGGGAGCTCTCCAAATAGGATTGGCCTCCTGTCCTCCCTGCTGGCCCCTGCCGTTCCAGCCCCTCCCGTGCCATCCCGGCGTGTGCTGCAGAGCCGCCGTGGAATCCAGCCTGCTTCTGCTACAAAGGAAACATCTAAAGCCAGCCGGAGCATGTCCAATAGGATTTGTGGTTCTTCCAACCTCCCCATGTTATTGACTCCCCCTTTCAAGTGTGGCCAGGGCTTTATCTGTTGGTAATAGGGAGAATTAATCATTTCCTTTAAAAGAAAAAAAAAAATCGGCTTAAAAAACCCCTCCACCTTTTTATTTATTTTTTTACATAAAAAGGCAAGTAAAAGACATAACAAAGTTGTTAAAAGTTCAAAGGGAATGCTAATCCCTGTAATGTGGACTAATCAACTTTTATCCAGACAATCCCCTTGTATCTCTGGGGCCTTGTGTGGTGCAGGATTCCCACAGGCAAGTGCTGAGCTTTAACTCCTTTGGAGCTGCTTTCAATCTTCCCATTCCTCTTCCCGGAGCAGTGCTGCCGTGCTATCACTCAGGAGCAGCCTGGCACCTTGCTGGACTCAGAACAGCTTCAAAGGTGCTGCAACTTCCCTGGTGAAGCTTTCAAAGAGATGTGGAAACACAGAAGTTCTTTTCCCTTGGAGGGCTGAACCAGCCCAGCGTGAATAAATGAGTGGAGCTGCTCCAGCCGTAGGAACTGCTGGGGATGGATAAAGCGGCATGGAATCCAGGCAGGACTTACAAGGAATTCCTTGGTATGATGACTCTTGGAATGGCTTCTCCATCGGGAGATCTGTGGGGTGTGGGACATGTGGCCAGTGCTGTTTGCTCCGTTCGGTTTGTGGTCACCTGGATGCCTCCATCGGACCCTCCGTGGGCAGATCTTCAGGAAGGACAGAGCGGTCCCCCCAGCCAGGAATGTTTTCCTTGGCAAAGATGCTGTTTGAGGAGCTCAGCCCCAAACAAACACCCTCAGGTGGCTGTCATTCCCCACATTAAGTTTACTTTGCGTTGGTATCAAGGCTACAAGAAGCAGGATGCACCATCCTGAAAAGGAAGGGGGAAAAAGCGTTTCAGCATTCCTGGATCTCAGAATATGGGGATTCACTGGGCTTTGAAGGGATTCTTTGGTGCTTTCAATGCCGTATGGATGCCCCTGGATGATTTGTGAATTGCACAAACTCGTGCAGCTGCAGAGCTGAGGCCAGGGGATGGGGATGCTGTGTTTTGGAAGGCCCAGCTGCCGAGACAGCACTCTTTGTGCTCCCAAAATCCAAAATCCCTGCCAGAGGAAGGCAGAGAGCCATGTTGGCTGAGGCCTAGTAAAAGTTGTTACAGTAAAACCCTCTGCTGCATTTTCCATCTTGGAGGGCAGGATAGAATTGAATTATTCCTTCCTGGCAGGCATTGCAGCTTCCCCGTTCTCACTGGCAGGGACAGACCCTGTTCTTGGGGTGGTTGTTGGGGTGGCTGAGTTTGTGTGACAAGTGGTGTCAGGCATTCCCAAGGAGCTTCCAGCTGTGTGCCTGATGCTGGGAATGAGGGGATAAACTTGGGGGTCTTTGCCCTGAGCTGGGATGTAGCTGGGGGTGGTGGTTTTCACTGCCCAGAAACCTGCAGCTTCTCCAGAAAGAGATTTTGGGTTGTGCTGTGGGTGAAGGGGGAGGTGGCTGAGGTGGGCTCCTGGAAACTTGGAGCATCGAAAAGCAATCCAGCGCTTTTTATCTTGGGATTCCTTCAGCCTGGAGAAGAGAAGGCTTTGGGAAAGCCTCCAGTACCTAAAGGGGGGTCATGAGAGAGCAGGAGAGGGACTTTTCATAAGGGCCTGGAGTGAGGACAAGGAGGAATGGCCGCAATGTGAAGGAGGGTGGATTTAGGTTGGATCTGAGGGAGAATCACCAGCTGGTCAGAGCCTGGTGCCATGAACACCAAGGTTGTGGCTTCGGTCCCTGGCTGGGCCGTTTACTTGAGAGTTGCACTTGCTGACCTTGTGGGTCCCTTCCAACCCAGAACATTCCGTGATTCTATGGAATTGTTCCCTGTGAGGGAGGGGAGGCCCTGGCACAGGTGCCCAGAGAAGCTGTGGCTGCCCCTGGATCCCTGGCAGTGTCCCAGGCCAGGCTGGACGGGGCTTGGAGCAGCCTGGTCCATGGAAAGTTTCTGCCCATGGCAAGGGGTGGCACTGGATGGGCTTGAAGGTCCCTTCCAACCCAAACCATTCCATAATTAGCTGAGGATGGACACCCCCAAGGTGCACTGATGGGACCAGGATCCAGTTTCCATTTGCTGCTGGGAGCTGTGGAAACTGGGATCCACTGGTGCAACGCCCCAGCTCAGCCCTGGGGCTGTATCCCAGCAGGGTGGGGGCTCCTCGGATTGGGATTTGCCCTCAGTCAGCTCAAACCCAAATGGACAAAAGGATAAAATCCGAGCAGGGCAGGAGGAGAAGGGACAGGGCTGAGTGAGGCCAGGGGAGCTGCCAGCAGCAAGTGGGTCACCCTCAAACAGCCCTTCCCAATTTTCAGCCAGCCAGACATCGAGCTTCAGTTTTCCTGGTGCTCCTCCAAACTGTGATAAAAATCCAGCCAGCTGTGAAGCAACTTCCCTGGAAGTCTGGTGCATATTGCGGAAGAAAAAGGAGCATTCTCCTTGAAAATTTCAGATAGAAGAAAAATCAAGATGACTTTCTGATTTAATCATTCCTTAAATATTTTTAAAGAGCTTTGAAAAACACTCAGTGGTTTTTGTGGACTTTTTTTCTTTTTTCTAATGAGTAAATTGAATTCTGCTTCCCAAAATAATTTTTAAATTTCCTCTTTGAAGATATGTGGGCATTTTTTTGTAAAATGACTTCCAGTGCCTGGAGTGATTTCGGGGTTAACAGGTTAATTAAACGTTGGAGCAACTCACTGAGGTGTGAGCTGACTTCCTATCACTTGGCTTTGAAAATCAAGATGGGCTGTGGTGGTTTGGGAATCCTTGGGAATCCTGGGAGAGGTGGATTAAACAGGATTAATGTGGAGGCTGTGCCGTCTGTGGGAGCTTTCCCAGAGGACATCCCTGGGTGCTTTTTATGCTTTTTAATTACCTCTCTTTCCCTGGAGAGGTTTTCCTCTTGGATCAAGCCCTGGAGTTGGCGGTCAAAGCTCCACATGGATCTACCAGGGTGGAAGCAGGTGGGGTCAGGCTCTGCCCCCAGGGAACAAGGGACAGGACAAGAGGAAACGGCCTCAAGCTGTGCCCGGGGTGGTTTACTTTGGATATTAGGGAAAATTTCTCCACAGAAAGCATTGTCAAGCCTTGGATGTGGGCAGTGATGGAGCCACCATCCCTGGAAATGGTGGAGAATGTGTGGATGTGGCACTGGAGGACAGGGTTTGGTGGTGATGCTGGGCTGATCTCAAAGGTCTTTTCCAGCCTTAATATTTCCATGATTCCACGGTGTCCTGCAATCCAGGGAAACTGGGCTGTGTGGGGGTGGCCAGCTCTCCATGCCCACACACTCTCTGTGCTCAAAGGTGAGGTGGAGCAGATCTTTCCATTTATTCCTGGCTGTGAATGACTCCAGTATTGCCACATGTCTCATTGTATCTCCTTAACTAAATGGATTAATTTTTTTTGTCCTCTTCACAGGCTTAATTAGCAATCTGCAACACAAATTAAATCACTATCAACTAATTCCAACTATCCCTTCAGAGATAGCCTTTAGCAAGCTCAGTAATCTGGTTAGCATTGGAATGAGCCCGTGTCCTACCCTGCAAACCCCAGCGTGAGATGCTTTTTTTATCCGCTGCTGAGAAGGCTTTGTCCTTCCTACTGAGGGCAGCAGTCACTCTGCGCTTGCTTTGCAGGCATTTCAGCAGGGTTTGGGAGTTTGTGTCTGTGCTTGAGAAGGCAGCTGATCCATGGCGAGGGCTGAAATCCTAACAGAGAGCGGGAACAGGAGATAAATGTGTGTTTTCCCAGTTATGAACCAACTCGAGTGCAAAGTTCCCTTCGTGCACACAGAGATGAACACGGGGGTATCTTGTAACCACCTCTGGGGTCACAGACACGTTCATGGCTTAAATCCATGAACGAGCTTTCAGAAACTCTTGGGGACATTGGGAAAGCTGGATGCGCCTGTGATCCTCGAGACAGCCAGCCGGGACCTCGCAGACTCCATCCCACTCCACCTCCTTTGCCTTCCTTTCCATGGTCAGCTAAACCTCCTTGTGAAAACACCGTTCTCCCCTGGCATCATTTTACAGGTCTTGGACAAGGTCTGATAAAACTTCTGGGACAGTTCTGGCTGAAGATCATGCCAGACCTCTAAAAGCTGGGAAACTGGAGAGTGCTGAGGGTCCCCCAGGGACATTTTGGTGCATTTTTGCTGCGGTTCTTTTCTAACAGCTTGGTGTCTGTGAGTGTGAAGTGCAAGGGGATGATGGCTTCCTTCCTCTTCCCTCCTCCAGATCCTCCTGGTCTCTGCTGTTTGCTGCAGTCAGCATGGAAGCTGTTTGGATGTGGGTAATAAATGTATGTAGGTCATAATCCCCAGGGTCCTTATGCTCCCAATAATAGGAATAATCAACAGCAATTTTTTGCTGTGCTCCTTCTCCCCTGTTCACAAAAGGAGAAGGAAGAGGAGGGGAATGAAGCTGAGGAATAGAAGTGGCCTTGACTATCCAGACTCAAATGAGAATTTCTTGGTGCTCATGCTTTTGGAAAGGAGGATTTGGAAGCAGATTCATGAGGCTCTGCAGAGATAAAGCAAAACCTGTCAAAGGGGTGTTGCTGCTTTTTTGACAACACAAGGATCAACAGGGAAATGCCTTCCTGCGGTTGGAGGAAGACACTTTCCAACTGCCAAAATATCGAGTTTCTCCTCTATTTCCACATTCGTGATTTTACAGAGAGCTTGGGGGTTTGGAAGGAGTGAGGCTGGAGCAGCATTTTCCCCTGGCCAGAGGAAGTGAAAATCCTGAGTCTGTTACAAAGAGTTTCTGACAAGGATATGGAGTTTGCACTGAACACTGTTGCTCCTTGCCTCCCAGAGCTTGCATTTGATTTTTAAGGCAAAATAAAAGGTTGCTCAGAATTCATAGTTGTGCCCAGGGGTCAAAGCTGTTATGTCAGGTTTTTCCCTGGTGGATTCTAGGAAGGACTGGATTTGAGGTTTCTTTTCTTCCTCCTCAAATTTAAATATGGAAATGCAATTTGAAAATGAACAGAAAATCCTCAAAGGTTTGTGCCTGGAAATCCTCGCAGGTTTGTGCCTGAACAGTCTGGTGTAGGGCAGAGCTGGTAGGAGAGCAGGATGGCTGAGTTCAGCAGGAGAACATCCTATTCCTAGTCCTTTGTCTCCAGCCAGGCCCTGGCTGTGCCCCACCCTCTGTGGAGCCCTGCAAGCTGATCAATTCCCATTCCTCAAAAAGTCTTATCCCAGTCTACCCTGCTTTCCCTTTTGGGGGGTGAATTGCAAATGGTACCTCTCCATGTCTGTCCAGAGGTGGGAATGCTGGAGCTGAAATCACCTCCAGTGGCTGGCAAAGAGAGGGCAGAGCAAAGCAGCTGCTTGTCCTCAAAACTGCAGCCTCAGGGCTGGACACGATCTCTGGGAAACTGGGTTGGGACCAGGCAAGGGATCTGACTTTTCTTAGCAATTATCCTGATATGAGAATACCCCAGAATCACTGAGGCTGGAAAACACCTCTGAGACCATCGAGTCCAAGCTGTGATGGATCCCCACCTTGTCACCAGCCCAGAGCTCTGAGTGCCACGCCCAGGCCTTCCTTGGACACCTCAGGGATGGGGACTCCACCACCTCCCTGGGCAGCCCCTTCCAATGCCTGACCACCCTTTCCACGGGGAAATTCCTCCTGATGTCCAACCCGAACCTCCCCTGGCACAGCTTGAGACCATTCCCTCTCCTCCTGTCCCTGTTCCCTGGGAGCAGAGCCCGAACCCCCCAGCTGCCCCCTCCTGTCAGGGAGTTGTGCAGAGCCAGAAGATTCCCCCTGAGCCTCCTTTTCTCCAGGCTGAGCCCCTTTCCCAGCTCCCTCAGCCACTCCTGGTGCTCCAGCCCCTTCCCCAGCTCCGTGCCCTTCCCTGGACAATCCCCAGCCCTCAATGTCCTTCCCAAATTGAGGGCCCAGAACTGAACATAGTGGCTGTTCCCTTTGTGGGTTTTCTGGAAGCCTCAGAAGAGAGGGCAAGGGAAATGCTGTGTATGGAGTTGCTTTTGCACTCTAAATCCTTTCTTTCCCACTGAATAAAGAGGAAAAAGAGCTCCTACCAAGTGATTGTATAAGGGACTGGAAGTAGAAATTGGTGAGAGAATTTAATCTGGGAATAGACAGGAGGCAGAGGCCTCTGCTAATTGCCTTTTCACAGATTTTGCTGAAAACACTACGCAGGGAATATCCATGGGAAGAGACTTCAGAGGGATCTAAAGATAAGATCCCAGTAGAGAAGGAGGCAGAGGAACAAGAGGGCAGCTTTAAATAAAGGAATTACTGGCACAGGTTAGGAAGCAGCCGTGAGTTAAACAAAAAAAGAACAACCAATTTTCAGTGCGGCTGTAGAAGAGGAGAGAATCTGGAAGCTTGGGCCAGGCTTTTAAAAATATAATCCAGAATTAGAGGGGAGGAAAAGATGGAAAAAATAGTAGTTGCCCACAGTTATTTAGTGAAATTTATTTAGTTGTGTAGTGCAGGCTGTGAAAAGCTGGGAATGGCTCTATCCAGGCAGGTGAGCAGGCAAGGCAGTGGCAGATGAAATTAAATGTTGACAAATGCAAGTTAATGTGCATTGGAAGGCAAAATCCAGCCTCCTCATCCACATTGCTGCATTTTAAATTAACTGGAACCACTCAGGGGAAGGGCCCAGGGGTTATTGTGAACAGCTCAATGAAAACATCTGTTACCTCAACAGCAGCAGGCAGCAAAGCAAACACAACACTGCTTGTACAAGGGACATTTCAGATTGTCATTGGTGTTACGGTGATGTGGCAGGGCACAGGGACTGTCTGCCAGCTTCCGTGGGAGCAGGGGGAGGAAAGGCATCCAGGAACCTCTCATCCTGAGTAGCACCCATGGATTGAGGATATTCTCCCCTCAGGCAGCCTTGAATATCAAGGAAGGGGAGTCCAGAGCTCCAGCTGTTTGTGGGGTGTGGGTTTCCTGGGCAGAGTGATGGACGAATCTCCCCAGCACAGCACACAGCACTCCAAACTGTGCACATGGCCAAAAGCTCCTGGACTTTCGTGGGAGGATCCCTGTCTATTGGCTCAAAGTCCCAAAAAACCCTGGAGTGGCCTTGCCGTTAATATGCTTGTGGTTGGGGCTTCCCTCAGTGCTTGGCTGGGGAAGGTGTTTAATCCCTCTGTCTGGGTTTTGACCCAGAGGGGTTTAATCCCTTGGTGATTGATTCAGAGGGATTTAATCCCTCTGTATCTGACCCTTGGTGCTTCTTCCACTGCTGCCCCGACAGCTCAAATCCCCTTTCCTGCCACAGAGTATGGACAAGGCTCAGCTTTTGGGGTCTCCAGGTTCTTCCAGCACAAAGTCCTGGGGTTTCTTATATCCAATAGATCCTTTCCCCAGATGAGGTTAACACACATCTTCCTTCCCTCACTCCTTCCTCTACCCAAAGCATCACTGGACCCATCCCAGGACCCCCCTGTGCTAAACATGGAGGGAGAATATTGACAAGGGCCTGGAGTGACAGGATGAGCGGGAATGGCTTCAAACTCACTGAAAGCAGGGTGAGATGGGATATTGGGAATGAATTCTCGGCTGTGAGGGTGGGGAGGCTCTGGGCCCTGGTTGCCCAGAGAAGCTTTGGCTGCCCCTGAATCCCTGGAAGTGTCCAAGGCCAGGCTGGATGGAGCTTGGAGCACCCTGGGCTAGCGGGAGGTGTCCCTGCCCATGGTAGGGGGAGGGTGGGACTGGAGGAGGTTTCAGGTCCTTCCATCCCAAACCATCCTGGGATTCTGGGAAAGGGCTGCAGCACAGGCTCAGGGGTGGATTCATTCCCTGCTCCAGGCATCCCTTGGTATGCAAACAGTGCCCTGGGTTTAGTGCTTGTCTTTAACACAAAGAAATTCAGAGTTATACCTGTTGTGCTCTGCCTACGGCTTTAGTATAAAACACAGCTCTTGCTTTGATGGCTTTGTTTAAATTTGCCCCAAGCCATGTCCTAAGCTTAGTTTACTATTTTCAAATTAGCATATATTTTTATAGAGGTTATAAATATTTAACCGGCTGACCAACATTACCAGCAGCCCTCCAGCCTTTGTGATGGAAAGGAATTGCAATGTGAAGTAAAAGTATGGACTGTGGAAGGATGGCTCCATCAGTATTCCTCTATCCAAAACACTCCCTCCAACTTGATACTGGAGGGAGGAATAAAATCAAACTCACTGATTATCATTTAGGCCGAATTTACTTTGTGCATTTGGAGGAAGCAGCTCTATTAATCAGCTCCATTTCCTGGCTCCTGTGGACTTACCGAGCTCAGGGAGAAAC
This sequence comes from Melanocharis versteri, assembly GCA_013397845.1. Classification (NCBI taxonomy): domain Eukaryota; kingdom Metazoa; phylum Chordata; class Aves; order Passeriformes; family Melanocharitidae; genus Melanocharis; species Melanocharis versteri. The sequence goes on along the minus strand of VZTG01010141.1, from coordinate 599,243 downwards.
ACAAATAAATACATATATGCAGCAGCATAAATATATAGATGTTAAATCAGCATTAAAATCTTCCTGTCATCTGCTCCATTACTCCTGTGATTGGTGGGGAGATAAAATCCCTCAAAGTGAAATTTGTCCAATGTGATTTTCCCCATTTCTTGCTAATTTCCCAATATCTGCACCCACAGAGAAACGGGGCTGTGGAGATGTGGAATGGAATTAAAATTTCAGGCTTTGTGTGGCAGCAGCAGCCAATGGGAATTTACCGGGAGGTTAAAGGAGAGGACGAGGCAAAGTGGGAAAAATCCTTTTAAAATCTAAGTGTGGAACACGTTGTCTGCTGCACTTTACTGCACATAAATTAAGGCAGTAATTTGAGGAGCTGAAAGCTCCACTTTAACACTTGTGCTTTCTGGTGGCCCCCGAGTCCCTCTGTGGAGCTGCAACTTCCTTACGTACAGCCGAGGGGACATTATTCCTGGCATTATCTCCTGCGAGGGGACATTATTCCTGCCTTATCCTCGGAGCTGACACCGTTCCCACCGATGCGCAGGTGCCGTTTGGGCTCTCCAATGGGAAGGGCAGATCTGCACTGCAGCCACCTCTGTGGCTTTTCTGCCCATTTGCCACTGAAATGGCTTTGTCTTTGTTGGGGAAAAGTGTGTTTGCTGGATCTAATTCCTGCTTCTCTCCAGGTTAACTCAGCATTCCTGTTAGGATGGATGCTGTGGCTGGCCCAGTTAAGGATTGGGTATCCATGAACTATTTCCCAGGGAAAAGAAAAGACAAGGCACAGCTTTTTGCATAGCTGCACACTGATGTTCAAGATATGCACATATTTTTTACTTACTATGGAGCGTTTTTTGTTAATTCCCTGAAGAATCCTTCCCACTTTCCCTCCCCTCCTTTTTGTGCACAAGATGAAAGCCTGAATAAGGCTCAGACCAAGGAGGAGGCAGCATTCATTTCTCTTCTGAGGAGGCTGAAATGTCCAGGTTAAACAAATAGGTTTTGTACTTTCATTCAGGGGAAATTTTAGGTCACAAAGAGGCCGGGGAACTCCTGTTAATTGAAAACAGTGCCTCATGTCCTTTGTTGGGAAAAATCCCTCTGGTTGAGGCGGGAATGCTGGAGAGCTCAGCAGTGTGTCCTGGTGCTTTCCCAAGGTCTCATTGCTCAGAACTGGCCCCTCTTTGTTTTCAGCACCACATTTCCATGGAGATGACAGCTCCCAGCTCACTTCCTAAAACAGGGAATGTCCCAGCAGCTGGAATGGGGGACAGCAAGTGTGGAGAACTCTTGGGCCATTAGCGCCCACCAAGGAGGAGGCCTGGGAGGTGAGGAGCTTGGAAAACCTGGAAGGATTGTCCTGGAGAGCTGAGGCAGCACAGCCAAAGTTCAAATCCACAGCCTGGTTATTGTCCTCTGGAATAACCTGTGCCCAAGGACAGCAGGCACAGGCTGTCCCAGGGATATTGTCTACCCAGCAGGAATCTCCTGGCTCCCACATCCCACCTCTGGAGCAGGTGGGTCCAGCTCTAACATCCCTCCTAAGATGTCAAGGGATGTGAAACTTCTGCAAGGCCCCAGGTGCCAGGATCCCAGGAATATGAGTGGAGTGACGGGAGCATGGAGTGACAGGACACAGGGAATGGCTTCCCACTGCCAGAGGACAAAGCTAGACAGGATATTGGGAAGGAATTCCTCCCTGTGAGGGAGGTGAGGCCCTGGCACAGGTTGCCCAGAGCAGCTGTGGCTGCCCCTGGATCCCTGGGAGTGCCCAAAGCCAGGCTGGGCAGGACCTGGAGTGACCTGGGATAGTGGAAGATGTCCCTGCCCATGGCAGGGGGCGGGACTGGAGGAGGTTTAAGCTCCTTTCCAACCCAAACGATTCCATGACTCTGTGATCCCAAGAACATCAGGAGAAGGATGGGAAATCCCACTGACCACAGGGAGGTGCAGAGTGGCCGATCCCTGATTTTCCAATTTCCCTCAGCATCCTGCAGTGTTTGTTTGCTTTCCAAGCCCCAGCTGTTGGAGTCAGGGGATCACACGAGAACATCAGGGCTCCTCTCTTGAACAAACAAACGCAGCAGACTTTACCAGAGGAAAAACATGAAAGTGCAAATCCCAGGAGCTACAAACCCTCCGGAAGACAAAAGCCGCAACATTTATTAATTTGTTGAATAACCTGTTGGGGCCTGACTTGATTCTCAAACAAATGGAATTAGAATATCAATAGCAGAACGTTGGGTTCCTAAAATATTCAGAAGCAGCTTCCTTTTATGTAGTGCCTTTCATGAGAGCTGCTTCATGAGGTGCTTTGCTGTGCTAAATAATAAATAACAACACACACACACAAATTAACAGCTGTGGCCAAGGCAGGAAAAGATCTATTTCCAGCTGGGATTAGAGAGAAATGGGGAGGCAATGAGGCAGGGAGATACAAGGGAGGTTGGATCTGGGTCAGCTGCTTGATTTTGACCTTGGTTATTATTGGTCATTGAAGATAAAATATAGCAAGTGCTTCTGGAGCCTTCTCTGGGTGCTTGGAATTGCAGGAAGCAGAAAGTACGGAGTAAGAAGGATCCAGCTGGATTCTGAGCAGGAAAGGGGGGACAGGGGAAGGTTTTACCATGGTTTGCACCGAGTCAGGTTCAATGGGATTCTTTGCATCCCTCTTCTGATGGTCCTGGGATCACAGAATCATGGGATGGTTTGGGTTGGAAGGGATCTTAAACCTCCTCCATTCCACCCCCTTCCATGGGCAGGGACACCTTCCACTATCCCAGGTGGCTCCTGTACATGCACATACAGATTCCTCACAGTTCTTGGGATTTATGGTAGCACCAGAAAACTTTAATGCTAAAGCCAGAAAAATGTCCAAGAGCTGATGAAAACCAAACCAGGGATTAAGGCAGCCAGAACTCAGGTGCACAAATGTTGCCCTTGAATGAAAGTATCAGGAAAATGTTTCCCACCCAGTTGACTCTCCAGCAATTCCTATGTAGCAATTTTCCCAGTTTCTTTTCCACACCTGTTGCTTTTGGGGCTCAGTGCCAATTCCTTAGGAACAGATATGTGCTTGCATGGAATTCAGTCCCTCTGCTGGGAGAGCCTTGGAAAGCCCTTTCAGCCTCAGCGCTAAACTTTTGGTGTTATGTGGGGCTGAAAAGGGATCCCTCCCACGGCAGCCTTGGAGCAGGAGGCGGCTGGAGCTTCCCAGGTGCTTGGGTTGATGTCGGCTGAGGTGGCTTTATGGCACTGTAAGAGCAGCAGTTCTATGGCAAGTTGAGATGAATGATGGATTGAATCAGTGGTTGTGTACATGGTGAGCTCCAGAACCTCCACTAGGCACTGGATTTATCCTTTATTTTCCTGCCTGTGAGCAGGGAATGGCAGCCATTCCCTACTCCGAGGGATACTGGGACATTTGATATATTATATATATATATATGATATAGGTGGGAAGCTGAAATTAAACAGTTAAAGCTGGAAAATACAAGAGATACAAGAGCAACTGGATGTGAGTGAGGAGTTGCAGATGGGAAAGTTTCTCCTTTCTTTCATAGGGATCCTCATCGTGTCACTGAGGAAACCTCTTGATTTTGCCTTTGGATTTGGGGTTTCTTGGAATTCAAACCCTCAAGTGTGGATGTAAGTGAAACAATTCCTGGAAAAGTGCTGCAGGTTACAGCAGTATTCCAGAAGTCATGTTGGGTTTGCTCTAAATTACAGATTTTCAATATTCTTTTAATAGAAAATCATCCGGTGAACCTGAGAGAATTTGTCCCTACCTCTGGCTGGTTCCATCCTCACGAAAGCCAGCTCTGCTTTTTGGAGGGAAACCTGGTGGATCTGTGCCTTTGGGATGTAGCTTTGGCTTGGTTCTTTAGGCAGGAACTCTCCAGGCTGTAAATAACTTTGTTTCTCTTTCCCTGAGGGCTTCCCATTAATGGGATAGGTTTTTGCCAGTTCGAAGTAGAACCACAGACATTAACTGCCCTTTCCCTACTAATCAGATGCTGTGGAAGACTCTGGGATCTGCTTTCCGAAGGGAATCAACAGTTGTGAGCACACAGAAGAGGAGTAAATTAACAGTTGTGAGCACACAGACTGTGTAGAAATGCAACAAAACACCCAACCAAAATATTGGCTGTAAATCTTCTTCATGCCTTATCCTATTTTGTGAAGTTTATCCTGTTATCTGCTCAGTGGGAGTATTATTCCAATTAAATGTGCTTCCTGGCAATTGCTTGCAGCATTTAAGCCTTTAGGTGCTTTCGGTGCTTGAGGAATTGCTGTTTCTGCTCTAACACTGGGCTAATTCTCCACAGAAATTGTCCCTCTGGTTTATGGATAGCCCCACAGGAATAGATTATTGGCGATGGGGATGCTGCAGTCCCGGATTTTCGTCCCTTGGGCGCTGGCAGCAGGGAGTGCTGAGGGAGCAGAGCCTGCTCCAGGGATCTGCTCCTCTCCTGGGGAGTGAAGAGGGGAGTAGTCACCCCTCATTCCCTGTTCCGGAGGAGAAACAGAAACCTTTTCTTACCCTTCCTGATAACAAAGCAACGGTGATTCCTCTCTCCCAGGGACAGGCAAAAGACCCAAATCCTGGTCACAGGAAGCAGCTCAAAAACCCACTGGAGAAATTTATAGTGGTCCTGTGACACCTCAAAGTCCTGCTAACCCTTCATTCCTTTGAGGCTCAGGCCCACATGACCCCCAATCCCAGGATGAGCTCCCGTGAATGTCTCTTGGGATATATTTCACACGTGGGATGCCATGGAATGCTCAGATCCTTGTGGAATCCGCTCATTTTAGGATAATTCCCACTGGCACCTGCCTGTGCCCTCCCTCCAGGAGTGTTCCTGCCCTCTGAGTTCTGATGGAGCTTTAGTCCTGCAAATGAGGGTACAGGATTCCTGCAGAGGGGAGGGTAGGTGCTGCTTCATCCCAAATCCTGCATGCATGCTTGGAATGACGCCCTGGATTCACACTCAGCACATGGTACCTTCCCGATGCCACCTCTGGGATGTCTGCTGCCCTGGCTGAAGCCCGTGCTCCATCCCCTGTCAGGAAAAGCACAGTCCTGGCTCCCAGCCCCACTTGGCCCTTCCACGTGCAAAGTGCTTCTCGGGCAGGAGCTGCCAAGTGAGGAAAAGCTGCTTGTAGGCAGTAGGGTTGGAGGATCAGGTCTCTGATGGCCAATTTCGTTGCAAACAAAGGCTTTATTTTTGCTTTATCTCTCCTTAAACCCGTAAAAACCTGTAAGAGGCAGTGCTAACAAAAACCTGCTGCCCCAAAGGCTCCACCAGGTAAGTGGCTTCATCATCAAATACCTGAAAACCTTTTCGAGTTGTTTTAAGCAAGCTCTGGTCTCGTCTCCGGTGAAACAATCACCGTGAAGCACTCGGCTCACTGGGCTGCTTGGAATTGCTCTGCCCAGCTGAGTGATCTGATTTGATGGAAAGCTTGGAGTTCTCCGTCTTTATTTCCCTGCTCTGTCTCCTTTCTCATCACCGGGAGGTTTGGATTTCCCCCCTGCCCTGCAAAGCCGTAATTCCCCGCGGGGATTATCCTGTCGGTGTGTTCACAGCTGCGTGTTCGCTCGGAGCGAGAGCCTCCTGCTCTCGCCCAATTGTGGAGTTTCGCTCGAGTGGAACAACCAATAACCAAAATATGCAGCTCTCGCCTCCTTCATTTGCCTTCTGAGGTGGCAGGGAGCAAACTGAGTCCCTTTTCCTGCAAACTAGGACATTTAGAGAGGCTAAGCCTGGATTTCATCTGGCATCAAATGCAGATAAATAACCCTNGGAAGGGAAGGGAAGGGAAAGGCAGTGTTCAGGGCTCTGTGCTGGGCTGGCTTTGTCCTTCTCTCCTGGAGAACCACTTGCCGCCTTCTGCTTTGCTTCCTGGGTGGGAAGCTGGGGTTGCTGGTACTCCTGCTGCTCCCAGGACTGCAAGGATGAGCTCCCTGGAGAGGCTGAGCAGGCTTGGGAAGAGGCGTCGATGCACTCCAGGTCTTCATTCTCTTAAGCTCTGGTGCATGAGAGGCACCTCTGTGTGAACTCCCCTTCCTCCTGCCCCCAGCCCTGGGCTGGCCTTGCCTGACTGATCACACGCTCATGGAACCTCCTGAGCTGGAAAGGACCCACAGGGATCATCCAGTCCAACCCCTGGCCCTGCACAGACACCCCAACAATCCCAGCCTGTGCACCCCTGAGAGCATTGTCCAAATGCCCCTGGAGCTCTGGCAGCCTTGGGGCCGTGCCCATTCCCTGGGGAGCCGGGGCAGTGCCCCAGCACCCTCTGGGCAGAGAAAGTTTCCCTGATATCCAACCTGAACTGCTCCAGCCGCTCCCTGGGTCCTGTCCCTGGTCACAGAACGCAGAGATTGGAGCTGTCCCTCCCCTGCCCCTCCGCTGCCCCTCCGGAGGAAGCTGCAGACAGCTGTCCGTGCAGGTGGATGGACAATTCCAGCAGGAACGCGGAGCGAGATGGCCCAGCCCAGCCCTGCCCAGCAGCTGGAGAGGGGCAGCTTTAGTGCGATGCTCTGCGAGACAATAAACATCAGGTGAGACATAAAGAACAGCAATTTGGCTGTTGTGCTCGCTCGCTTCGGAAGGAAAACGACCCCTTTGGGGCACAGAAGGGCAGCGCTTCCCTCCTCCTCTGCTGCCTGGGATGAGGAGAGGAGGAGGAGGAGGGAAGCTCCTGCTGGGGTGGGGAAGAGCTGCCGGGGCCGCAGGTCGGTGCTGGGGGTGTGGAGGGCACCAGTTGTGCCCAGCCCGGCCCCTCCCTGAGGATGTAACCCACTCCAGGAGGGCACAAAGTGCCTCAGCAGCGAGACCTGCGTGAGAGGCAAACAAGACACGCAGCAGGGCTCTGCTTCCTTGGATTGCTGTCGGATGCCCTTGGGCTCCGAGGGCTGGCTGGGGCTGGGAGAGGTGCAAGCTGTGTTCCAGTGATAGTGTTTTAATTTCTTCCTCTTCCGTGCCTGGTTTACACTTTAACATAGTTTAATTTTAAAGTCTCCTCTGGTTTTTTTTTCCTCTCCTTATTTTTTTTTTTTTTATGTACAAGGTGAATGTCGAGCAGTAATGTAATGAAAAGTTGACAGGCACAGATCTTTTTTAATAACTCTTATGTTGTGTAGCCTAAATTGGTTTAACCATAGCTGAGCTGAATAATAAGCAGAAGGGAATTCATCTCATGAACCATGGATATTTTGTAAGTCTCCTTTGGAAAGGGTTCACAGCTCTGGCTCTCATTCCGAAAGTGTGGGATTGTGGTTTGTTGTGTGCTTTTGGCCACCAGAGAGCTGGGAATGGCAGGAATGGGACCCACCATGCTCAAGTGGAATTGAGGGAGAAAGCAAATCCATCCCTCTCCAGGCAGAGCACATTCCTTACGTGCTGCACAGTGTGGAGCTGCACCAGCTCCCGTCAGCAGGCTGGAGTGGGATTTTGGGAAGTGCTGAAGACCCAACAGCTTTCCAGCCCTCCTCCCAACACCCATCACGGGAAGCTGAGGTGTAACCCAGCATGGGAGAGGCTCTGTGATGGCAAAGGGAGAGGAGAGGAGCATGGAATGTGCAGCCAGGTGGGATTGCAAAGCAGAGCTGCTCAGAGGTGAGTCAGTGAGCACAGCTGGTGGGGCTGAGGACCTCCGGTGGTTTTAGGGTGCTGCAGATCCCAGATGGAGAAGAGGAACTGAGGAGTGCTTGGCTGTGAGAAGGCTGCCTCTGGTTTGCCTGGCTGTGGGAAAGAGGCATCCAGGGCACCAGAGGGCTGGAGGTGGAGGGAAAAAACCTGCCAGTCCTTGGGTGAAAGCTGGGAAATGGTTTCTGCAGTCAGTGCAAGCAAATCCCCCGTTACCCCAAACAGAGTGAAAAGCCAGTTTTGCAGAAGTTCTTCCCATCTTCCGTCTCCAGGTGTTCCCTCTTTTCTTCTTCCATGTCCTCACTGCTCATACCATTCATCTTCCTTTCAGCCTTGTTTTCTCAGGAATGACTTTGTTGTTTTTCTCACTTTTAGCCCTCTCTTCCCAATGTTTTGCATGCATTGACTCCATTCTCTCTCTGTCATCGAGACAGCAACAACACAGTGCAGCATCCTCCTGATGTCCCACTGCAAACAAAACAGGCATGAAACAACTTCTTCTGGGGACCAGGAAAGTTGTGTGGGGCCTCTCACCACCCTGAAACACTCAAACCCTGCTCCAAGGGTGCCCACATGGAGGAGATCCCTGTGATGTGCTCTCTGCCAGTGATTTCCCAGATTTTCAGGCTGGGATGCAGAAAGGTTCCAGTGAAACACAAAAACAGGAACTCCTGTGATGAAAAGTGTGATAAATTTGACCTAAAATCACAGAACCCTGGGATCATTAAAGCTGGAAAATACCTCCAGGATCATCGAGTCCAACCTGTGACCGATCCCCATCTTGTCACCAGCCCAGAGCACTGAGTGCCATGTCCAGGTCTTCCTTGGACACCTACGGGGATGGGGACTCCACCACCTCCCTGGGCAGCCCCTTCCAATGCCTGGCCACCCTTACGGTGAAGAAATTCCTCCTGATGTCCAACCTGACCCTCCCCTGGCACAGCTTGGAACCATTCCCTCTCATCCTGTCCCTGTTCCCTGGGAGCAGAGCCCAACCCCCCCCGGCTGCCCCCTCCTGTCAGGGAGTTGTGCAGAGCCAGAAGATTCCCCCCGAGCCTCCTTTTCTCCAGGCTGAGCCCCTTTCCCAGCTCCCTCAGCCGCTCCAGCCCCTTCCCCAGCCTCGTTCCCTTCTCCAGACATGCTCCAGCCCCTCATGATCCTTGTCATGAGACGCCCAAAACTGGACACAGCACTCAAGATGTGGCCTCACCTGCCTGGATTTAGGCAGTTCTGGGGACAGATCTTTATTTTATCTGCTCTCTGCAGGTGTTTTCTTGCACACCCTCCAATAACATGGCCACACATTATTTATTCTGCACCTTGCTCAGTGCTTGCAATGAGAGAGGCTTAGAAACCTTCCTTGCATCAACTGCTGTTGTAAAATAAGGCTTGAATTACAGTGATATTTTTTTTCCATGTGAAATTGTATTGATGTCCAGAATACCTTTAATCCTGGCAGCACAGGCCTCTTACCATGACCATTCCGCATTGCTCCCTGGCTGTGGGGTTGATTTTCCTTTGAACTGGAATGAATCTCGCTCTAAGGAGTTTGAAACAAAGCATGTTGATCTAAAAATGAGACCTTTCACTTGACCCCGAGCAGTTGTCTCATTCAGAAAACAACTCCAGCTCCATGCCTTTCTCATTCCGTTTGGATAAAAAGATGAAACGGAGAGATCGTTTCATCCTTCAGCAGCTCCGTCCTCAGGGCAGCTCTGGATTTGGGATGGATTTGGGGATGGATGATCGCTGCACTCTGCAGGATCAGGGCATGGGTGGTGCAGAGCACAGAGCAGAGGTGCCAGGGCCAGGCTGGAGCAGCCTCCTGGAGCAAAGGCGTGGGAAGGTGGGAATGTCTATCCATGCATCCTCTGTGATGCAGGGCAAGGAGCTGGAGGTAGCAGCAGCTGCATCCTCGCCTTGGGAATGAAGATCCAGGGCTGATGTGGGGAACTGCAGATAACTTGTCAGAAGTTTACAGGAGGTTTGACTCAGCGCAGCCAGGGCTGAAGGATGTTTGTCAGCCTGGTGACACCTGGAATAGCAAAAAACTGCTTGGTGTATTCAGGAGCTTGAGCTTTAATCTCTGAGTCCTCAGCTTCTCATTTTTATATGTGACATTGCTGGGAAATGAATTTATATATAAAATCATTTCTATCTGAAATCATTTATACATGATGTGCTGAGAAATGAAATACTTTCAACTACATTGTTCAGAAAAATTGAGCCAGATTGGAGAGGAAACGAGCAGTTCTCTGTTTGTTGAGACAGGGTTTGAATGTTGTGTACTAAATAATAATTAGGGTGATAAAAGTCTACAGTGAACAATTATCCATTCCACAAACAAGGCAGGTGTTTGAGGGGGTAAAATAGGAGGCAATTGGGTAATGAGGCTGTAGCACAATGTGTGAGCACAATGCAATTTGCACAGACAATTTAAACCTGGCACGGGCCGCTCTCGGAGCACCTGACATGGAAACCTGGATACATCCTGGACATGATTTTTGATGTAACACCACATTAACAATTATGAATCTTTCTCTGCAGAATGACTCAGTGCTCCTGGCTGAGCTCAGGCCCTGGAACAACCTGAGCTGTGGGAGAAACAAAACAGAGGAGGTGGATGTTTGGTGTTTGGCTCCAGTTTGGTCTGTCATGGCTGCCCTGAGTGAGGGGAGACGTGGCCGCTGCACATTTGTTATTCCACCCTTTCCCCTCAGTCCAGCTCACTGAAAATCCAGCCCTGCAAGAGGGGGGATTTGCTGCTTTACAAGCAGCTCACTCCTGCTGCTCAGGCAGGTTAGGGAGCACCCTGCCAGCCCTGCCAGCGGCGACGGGGATTTGCCGGCGATCCTGGGATGCCGAGGCCGATTCCCAGCCCTGCCATGGTGCTTGTGGGGTGGAGGGAAGGCAGCAGGAGCCACATCCCTGCTCCCAGCGTGCTGTGCTGGCTGTGTGGGCAGCCTGTCCCCCCTTCCCACGGTTTCTGTGTCCCTGCAGCAGGGATTGTGCTGCTCTGGCCCAGCTCCCTCGCCGGGTGAAAATGTTTCATCTCAGACAAACACTTGTCTCATTATCGGCCTGCGCTGGCTCTGCACTATCTTCTCACTGCCTGGCTAGGAGACACCTGTTCTGTGTCCAAGCATTTGAGAGAAAAAACTCTCCAAAGCTGTCAACAGACATGAAAAGGCTCCCTGTTTCCATGGGAACGTGCTCCGCTGAGCCCGGAGGATAATGAACTGCTCCCCGCCTGCAGAAACACTGGCCGCTGCTGCCGGGAGAGCTGGGGGAGCCGTTCCCGGGGCTGCTTTGGAGATGCAGGTCCCTGAGGTGCTGTCCTGTGAGCTGTTCCCAAAGAGGACGCTGTGCTTTGGCAGTGCCCATGGAGGGGATGGATGTGGGGCCTGTGCTGGAGGAGCTGGGAGCAAACACCAGCTGCTCCTGCGCTCATTCCCTCTGGAGCTCAGCTCCTCCAGCCTCTCACCAGTGCTCTGTGTTGGCGATGGAAGAGTGTGGGATAAAACAGTGTCATGGGGCTGCTAAAATCAGCCTGGTAGGAATGTTTAGTCATGGGATCTATGTCTCTTTCCTGTGGGAAAGTACTGGAAGAGTTGTGCTGTGACTTCAAAGGTGCATCACAGAATCCCAGAATGGTTTGGGCTGGCAGGGACCTTAAAACCCATCCAGTTCCACCCCTGCCGTGGGCAAGGACACCTTCCCCTAGCCAAGGTTGCTCCAAGCCCCATCCAACCTGGCCTTGGACACTTCCAGGGATGGGGCAGCCACAGCTTCACTAAATTCAGTGCCAGGGCCTCACCTCCCTCACAAGGAGGAATTCCTTCCCGATATCCCATCTATCTCTGCCCTCTGTCAGTTTGATCATGTCCACTCTGAGCCTGCTGTGCTCACCTTTTCCTTCTTACAGTCGTGGAATCATTAAGGTTGGAAAAGCCCTCTTAGATCAGTAAGTCCAACCATCAACCCAGTACCACCCCCATGTTCACCACTAACCCATGTGGTGCCACATCTACGATTTTTTTTAACATTTCCAGGGATGGTGACTCCACCACTGCCCTGGGCAGCTGTGCCAGTGCTTTACAACCCTTTCCATGAAAAAATTTTCTGAGTATTTAATCTAAATCTCCTCTGGCACAACTGGTGGAGGCCCAGAGAGCTGGAGACTTTAACTGGGATAACTGGGAGAAAGAAAAGACAGGATCAACAGGTGCCTGGAAAAGCGAGACAGGTTGTCCTTCATAAAGGGCAGGCATCAGGCTCCATAAATCTCTTCAGGAATCTTTGAAGGCATCACAGGGCGTGTAGACAAGGTAAATCCAGTGGACAAAATCCACTTAGATTTCTGGAAGGCTTTTGATCACTTTCCTCAGTGAAGCAGCTTAAGGATACTAAGCCCCTGTGGGCTAAGAGGAAAGGTCATCCCATGGATAAGCACTTGAAAGGCAGGGAGAGCCCCTCGCCGAGGGAGGGAGGGAGGCCAGCAGTGGTGCCCTGCAGGGACCTGTGTGCCTGCAGCTTCTTCCTGGCTCCCTGTGCTCATTAAAGGTCTGGAAGGTCAGTCAAGATGGAATGTAAAGGTAGATGATGCTATGAAAGGGTGGTCAGGAAGGGAAGCACCTCGTGGGACGGAGTGACCAGGAATAAACTGGAGAATCCAATGCGGGGAAGGGCAGGGATGCACGTGAGGACAGGTGCTTGTCACCTCACATGCAAATTATGAGTTCCGAGCTGGGCTCTCACTCCTCAGAGACATTCTAAATTATTCTATGGAAATGGCATGGCACAGCCCTGCAGCTCTCCAAAAGCAAGAGGTTTAGTGGGAAAGGATCAGGGAATAGAACAGAGACTGCAGCCAGGGCTCTGTGACGTGTCTGCTCAGTGCAGTTCCACAGCCCCACCTCATAAAGGACTTTCAGGAGCTGGGAAAGGCACGGGAAGGAGCAGCAAGTGGCAGCAACACGGGGAGAACTTGAATGTGAGGAATCATGGAATGGTTTGGGTTGGGAGGGACCTTAAACCTCATCTTGTCCCACCCCCTACCATGGGCAGGGACACCTTCCGCTAGACCAGGTTGCTCCAAGCCCCATCCAACAAGAATTAGGGGCTTAACAACATAATTAGCAGAGGGAATATTCAAATGAAGGCCATACTTCATAATTAAACACATAATTACTGCCCATCACAGGGTCCCTCAGACTGCGTGTCCAGGTTGATAGACCTCCCATGGGATGTGCTCTAGCCATTCTTCTGGAAATGGAGGGGAAAATGAGATGTTTATTCACGTTGGGAGGTTTCTGTTTCCTACTGTGGTGTCTGATTGTTAACGGAGAAATTGCACACGGCACTTTGTGCTGCTCATTGGGTTTTTTGGTTTTTTTAATCCCTGCGTTCATGGCCCTTTAAAAGCTTAAGAAAACAGGTTCCCCTCTCCATGAAGCTTCTGGTTTTCTCAAGGGAGATTAGACAAGGTGCAAAGGCATCAGACTTTTCTGCAGAGAAGACAACAGTCAAGTGTCAAGCAGGGAATGAAGGAAAACCCCTCTTGGGAGCAGTTGTCACTTCTCTCTGTTATTTCAGGTGTCTCAGGCTCCTGCCATGGTGTTTCAGAGTGGTCTGTTCTGTTTCTTTGATGTTCCAGACCAGGGGGAAAGGTCAGCTGAGGAGGTGACCACTTACACTGGATGGCCGTGATCCCAGAGGGATAATCCCACTTGCTGCTGGGCTCCTAAGGCCCATTCCCAGCCCAGAAGAGAGTTCTCAGGGATGCATGTAGCCCAAAATAAAGCCAGCAGGAGCCAGCAGCCAGTTAAGTGCTCGAGCCTGTAGCTGGAGTGCTGCAGGGATGATTCTCCAGCTTCTCCAGGTTTTCATTAGGAGTCTTTCAGCTCTAATGCCCGGGAGCCACTGCTGAGCACTGCCACTCTCTAATGTTACACGCTGTAGGAAAGTGAAAGCAAATAAGTCTAAAAGTGTGGAATAAGTCATCCTAATGTCAGGGATATGAGGTGTAAGTGCCCTGCTGATGGCAGAGATGTGATTAGCCCCGGGTCAGGAAGGTGTAGGATCACACAGCCAGCACTGCTGTGTGCTTAATGCTGGCAAGGTGCTTCAGCACTGCATCATTTATCCCTGTTCCAACCTCTGCAGCAACCTGCAAGTGCTGCTGCCTCATCCTGGGCAGCCCCGAGGGCTGGCTGGGACACTGGGAATCTGTGCTTCCCAGTGCAGGACCCTGCTGGGGAGATTTGTTATCTTACCCTGCTCTTTCTCTTTTAACAAGGAAAGAAAAAGAGCCACAGCGACAACAAACCAGAAAATTTAAATACAATAATGAGAAAACAGGTAATAAAAGTTAGTTTGGCAAGAAGCTGCCAGGCTGGCGGGGTGTTCATTATGTGCTGGATCAGGAAGTCTATGAAATGTCAGTGTGAAGGGAATTCATTTCCCAGTAACAAGCATGACAGAGCAGTGAATCGAGCAGGAGGCTGTCTGCAGGCACCAGGGTGCTGAAGCCTCATCAGAATTTCACTTCCAGGATTTTACTTGAAGAGTGTGTTCATTTGAGCTTTGAAAAGCCCGATTTTTTGCCCAAAGCAAGGACTGGTCCATGCTCCGTGCATGGATGTGCTGCCAGGAGGAACACCCCACCTGGGAACAGCCCATCTGGGAACACCCCACCTTCCCTCCTCGGCCACAGGGGATCATCCCTTCCTTTTGTCTCAGGTCCTGCTTCTCCTGGGCTCAGAAATCCCACCGAGGATCTGTGCTCAGCTCCCAAGAACTTTGTGCCCTTTGGTGTGACACGGAAAACCTGTTATGGGCAAATCCATGGGGCTCTGAGGAATTCAACAGCACTGGGAAGGGGAATATCATCTCAGAGCTGAGGGGTACGAGGCACGGAGCAGAGAGGGCAGGAGGCAACAAGCTGAACCACGGGAATTGGCAAACAAAGACTAAATCTGGAAGGTGGGCCTTGTCCAAAACCTGCTCAGCAGGGTCAGGCTGGAGGTGAGGATTCTGCAGGCACTGGAGATCAGTCGATGCAAAAGCAAACACACACAACACACAGGCGGCTTCTCTGGAGAGCGCTGCGCCAAAGTGGGAAGAAAAGTGGGATATGCCTTGTAATCAGGGAATGCTGATCCCAGAGCCCCGTGCCTCGTAATCAGGGAATGCTGATCCCAGAGCCCCGTGCCTCAGGGAATGCTGATCCCAGAGCCCTGTGCCTGCCAACGGGAGCATGAGGACACCATGGTATATTTTGGGAGCCCGGGCTGGCTGGGCCAAGCATGAAACTTTCACCAAACCACAGCGTTATAAAGCCCAGATTAAAACATCCCTTAAGCCCAGGCAGGGTGCAGCAGTTTGTAGTTTTTCCAGTGAGCCTCACAGAGGGATGGAGGAAGGGAATTACCCCTCCAGGCACTGGCGGAGCTGTGTTACTGCTGGGAACCCTTCAGTTTGCCTGGAAATCCTGCTGGGCCCTCCCCTGGAATAGTCACTCCCTTTTCCTTCGACCTGCCCTCTCCCATCCCCTACTGCCATTAAGTGCCACCCAACCTTGCTGGCAGAGATTTCCAGGCAGGGACCCTCCAGACTTGTGTCTTTCCTGTAGTTTTCTCCATTAAATCCATCCTGGATCCCCATCATTGCGGTTGGACCTTTTTCTCTCCTCCCAATGTCTTGGAAGAGCAAGACCTCCCTGCTGGGCATGAGCCAAAACCTGGATGGATAAAACTCAATGTTCCCAGCCCCACCAAGGGACTGCTGGGTCTGACATGGCTCACACAAGGAATTTATAGCTCCGGGATGAATGCTCTGGAAGTGAGACTCACATTAGGCTGAAAAAAAAGGAAGAGGAACTAAGAGGCAGGAATATAAAGATGGAAGTCCTCCAAAAGAGAGACATTTAGTGCTGGGACTTCGCAAGTCAGACTCAGTATATTATATTTTTATTGCTACAAGAGTCTGCTTGGTAATTGGTGCTGCCCTATTATTGCAAGAGAATTAATTGCACGGCGGCTCTCACTGAGCACTGGGGATCTGCACGAGGCAGCCAGGGATGGAGCAGCCGAACATCCGGAGCCTGCGGATCCGGAGCCGGGTGGGACTTCTTGGCCGTGGGGCTCTTTCCTTGCAATTGAACAGGAAAATGGAACAGCTGAGAATGAAAGGCTGAAACAAATGGCACTGTTCAAACCTTGCAATGTGATTTTTAAATGAATATCTGCAGCCCCTCTGGGCTGCCTGCATAGGCGGGACTGGCTGTCTCATTCCCTGCTCCTGCCAAGGGCTGGAGTGCCTTCCCTTGGCTTTTAAGTCCTTTGATCTATCACACGAGGCACATTGATTAAAAAACAGAGGGAAAAAATGGGAAAGAGTGCAGCAGGACCCAGGACTATGGAGGTCAGCAGGTTTGCAGCTGTCTGCAAATGTTTTGCTGCCAACGTGGCCTTTCTCAGTGCCTGGAACGACTCGGGCACACAAGGTCTTTCCAAGGTGCAGAGTTCAGGTGGCAAGAGGCTTCCCTGCTCCCAAACACAGCTGGAAGCAGAAGCAGGAGTGTGTGAAGCTAGATTTCCTATGGATTTGGGAGAAAACAGACTGTACTCAGCTATTTGGACAGCTCAGTTACAGGCTGCAGTGAATTCTCCCTAACAGAGTTGCCTCCTAAGAGGCAGCTCTGAAATACAGTGCTCAGGGAATTTGGTTGAATTTCTCCCAGATGCCCATGTTTCCAGTGTAGGCAGATCACAGCTGCGGGGCTGCCGGTGATGAAGTGCCTTTGAGGACGAGGATGGCACAGGAATCCCGGAGCTGTGAGCCTGCCCGGGTGGGGCAGCCTCTCCTGGCTGTGCGGTGTGTGCCTGTGGCAGGGCTGGCTCAGCTCTGCCTGGATTGATCCACTTAGGGACACGAGCTGCCTCTCGGCATCTGCTCCGCTTCCAGGTCCTCTGGAGCCGGCTCTGGGTCTCCACACCTGTGTCTTCCGGGCCTTTCTTTTTCCTGTTGGACAAACCAAACAGTATAGCAGGAGTTGTGATATGTATTCAAATCCACCCTTTCTCCCAAGGGCCTCCCCTGTTTTCTCTGTATTTATCCAGGGCTACGTGGAATCACAGGTGGATTTGGGCTGCAAGGATCCTTAAAGCTCATCCAGTCCCACCCGCTGCCATGGGCAGGGACACCTCCCACTAGCCCAGGTTGCTCCAAGCCCCGTCCAACCTGGCCTGGAACACTTCCAGGGATGGGGCAGCCACAGCCTTAGCAATTGGCAAGACTGGTATAAGGCAGCACCCCTGATTTTCTTCTGAGGCAGAGGATGGAGTGTTTGCCTCCTGGCTTATTTTCCTGTTCCACCTCATGAACAACTTTCTGGGTGTCTTGCCACCTTCTGGGCACTTTATTATTCTTCCATTTCCCTGAAGGAACCCACTTGTAAACCTGGGGGGTGCTTTTAACCATCGGCACCGTGACTTACAGAGGTCTCCCCCAGGCAGGGAGGAGCAGAGTCCTGCCCACGAGCGACACGTGTGTCACACACAGGGCACACACTCCTCCGTAAACCCCACCCTGGAGGTGCCTGGCTGGGTTCTTTGGGAGCGGGAGCTGCCTGCACCCCTTTCCCTGCCTGCGCCATCCCAGAGCAGGTTTCAGATCAATGCCTGCCTCTAGCACGACTTTGCCAGGGAATAATCCTGGCATTAGCCGTGTTCCCATTGGGCTCGGATTTCTGCTAATTGTTCCAGCCGTCCCAACAGCCCCAGTCTCTCATCAGCGTGTTCTCCGCAGCCCCGCCGCTGTTCCCAGGCTCCCTGGGCCTGGAAGCGCTCCGGCTGGACCAGGACAAGGGAGACACTGCTCGCAGGAGCCCACCCAGCTCGGACGCGTGACCCCGGCGCTGCCGGAGGCAGGAGCAGCTCCTGACGTGTGGGGTTTTATGGATTTGTGTTCTCTGGCACGGCGGCTGAGCGGCTCTGCGGGGGCCAGCCCGGTCTGGAACAAATCAGGGAGCCCTCGAGTGCTTTGTTGTGTTTCTGGCTGAGGGACTGAGTGAGCTGTGCTGCCTTTGCTGCTCTCCCGTTCCCGGCGAGGAGCCGAAACCTCCCGGCAAGGCTGCGGGAACGAGCACGGGGGCTGCGGGGAGCGTGCTGGGAAGAGGATTCTGCTGGAGGAGGATGAAGGCTGTGACTCCCTTTTACCGCAGGCTCCGGTCCAGGCAGGCACTGGAATCTTCCACCGGCTTTGCCCACCAGCCACTGGGGCCAGGAATGCTGCGCTCCCGCAGTTTTGGCAGGAGAAAACAATTCCTTGCTGGCAAGTCCGTACACATGCACAGGATCTTTTCCAGCAAGATTTGTGGTGTTTTCGAAGACATAAAGTAATTTGGGTCTAATTAAATCATTGGAATTGCTGGTGATGGATGATTTGTAAATTCATCTTGCGAAATGCTGGCAGCTGCCTCGGGGATCGGTGGGAGCTACTTCCGAGGTCCTCAAACCATGGTCCAAGTGTTGTAACCCCCAAAGCCACTGCAGGGATGTTGGAAATAACTTCTTCCATAGGAAAGAGCTGTTGTGTTGTCCTTGTTTCCTGTTCCTAAAGGCTGCTGCTCCGAAGGTCCTGTTGTCATCTCTGGAATGCTGAGCAGGTTTGGGGTACATTTGAAATGCAGAGATTAAATTCCAGTTGCTGAAAGGGGAACAAGGACCTGGAGACCACGATATCTGCAGGGTCTTGCTCACAGTGGGCTGCAAAGGCCTCTGCACTAAAGGGGAGCAAATGGAAACCACGATGGTTTCCTTTTCCATTAGGAGAACATTCAAAAGGAAGCTGGATTCTCTGTCTTTTCTACTTGCAGCCTCCTTAAAGTGGGGTGTTTTACCAACATGCAGCCAACTTTGCTTGTGCATTAAATATAAGTAAAAATATAACCCTGGTACAGAGCCAGTGTCATGGGAAAAGAACGTCCCAGACCGGGGGACTTGGACCTTTGGGGCTAAAAGGATTTCTGAGGATGGTGTCAGGCTTTTCCCTCTCTTTAGGGCTCACTCAAGGAGCTCACCTGCATTATTTTTACAGCTGTAACACGAAGAGATTAAGAAGCATCTGGAGCTGTTGTACCTCTGCTCCTGAAAAATGCAAATCCCAGGCTCGGTATTCACAGGATCCTGAAGATCAAAGACACGGCTCCGTGGATGTGGCATGGCTCTGCTGCTCCTGCTGAGAAAGTCAGCCTGTGGGGACAGCTCTGGGAGCTGCGGGAGCTGCTGGCCAAGCTGAGAACAGCAACAGAAGCTGCTCTCACGTCCCTATTCCAGCTTTTCCTGCTGTGCTCTCAGGGCTCCGTGAGCCTGTCTCCCGAGGGAGCATGTGGGGATCGCCCACTGCCAGCCTGGTGCTCCAGGGGTGAGGACTGCACGATTTTCCAGCTGCAGTTTTTTGAGAAAACAGCTCTTGGAAATACATTGCAAAGCTGATTCCATGGACCAGGAATGCTTTTCCTTAGAGTGCTCAGGGAGAAAGGGATTCATGTTGGATGTAATGAGTTAATACACACAGCACAGATTGGGTGTTTTGCCTCGGGATCAGGCAGAGTCCGTGGCTTTTGTCACAGAGCAGTGCTACATTGGATCCTCACAAGGAAGGAGATTTTCTGGAGGGAAAGCATTGCCAGGGAGTGGGAATTAATTTCTGTTGAGACATGGAGCTCCTGGAGCGGGGCCAGCAGAGGCTGTGGAGATGAGGAAGGGCCTGGAGCATCTCGGTGCCCAGGAAAGGCTGAGGGAGCTGGGGCTGTTCAGCTCGAGAGGAGCCCCAGCTGAGAGGGGCCCTCAGCCCTGGGTGTCCCTGTGTGCAGGGAGGGCTCCAGGCAGGGCCCAGGCTCTGCCCCGGGGGCCCAGCAATGGCACCTGAGCAACGGGCAGGGACTGAGCCCAGGAAGTTCCACCTGGACATGGGGAAGAACTTTCCTGGGCAGTGACCGAGCCCTGAGCAGATCCCAGAGAGGGTGTGGAGTCTCCTCACTGGAGATATTCCAGACCTGTCTGGACACAATCTGTGCCATGTGCTCTGGGATGGCCCTGCTGCAGCAGGGAGCTGGCACCAGGTGACCGCTGTGGTCCCTTCCAGCCTCACCCATCCTGGGATTCTGAGTGACTCTCTTTGGTAGGATGTTCTTCTACCATAAGGCAACATTTTGCTGAGCAATTGCTGCCCCCAGACATTTTCATATCTCTGTGAAAAATTCAGAACATTTGGGATAAAAATTTCTCACGAGTGGAAATATACTCAAAAATAAAGTGGGAAAAACGTGATTTCACCACAATTCTTACCCTACCACATTATGAAGGATAGGGAATGAGATTTTCCATACCTTACACTGCTGTTCCAGGTTTCTTTGTGGAGTTAAACCCAGCTTTACCTAAAGCTATAGGGGCACATACTCCGCAATCACTTTGCACTCAGGAATATGTGTTTGCAAATGGAACACTAATCATTCCCGCTTTCCCAGCCCGTCTCCGAGGAATACGTAATGTAATAAAGCAGACAAAAGTTCCTGTGAATAGGGGAACTTTACCAGAACCGCTCCTGGGGTGCTCATCATGGGCTCATCATGGAGCGACGTGACAGCAATGCCAGGTGGGAGCGCTGCGCTGGGAAGGACGGCGCCAGCACTGGGCCTGTCACATCCTGACAGGATTCATGGAATATCTGCTGCCACTGTGGTAATTAACTCGCCCCACCAGCAAGCACTGAGGGCTTGGCTTGCACGGGGTGTGTGAGAACGGGGATTAATTTGGGCTATCGGTTATTTATTTATTTGTTTTGACTGGGAGTACCCTCCTGCGAGTGCCACACCACTGGCGGAGGGAAATTTGGCTTGTCCTTAGGACTGGCTGCTTCCCTGGCTCCCGTGCAGGTGGGAACGAGGCTGGCTGGAGTGACAACATCCAAAACAGAGAAGCTGCCGCTGCCCCATCCCTGGAAGTGTTCAGGGTCTGGTCGGATGGGGTTTGGAGCAACCTGGGATAGTGGAAGTTGTCCCTGCCCTTGGCAGGGGATGGAATGAGATGGTGTTTAAAGTCCCTTGCAGTCCAAACCATCCTGGGGTTTTGTGAAATGGGGAAATCCCTGCAGGGACTGCAGCGGGGAGCTGAGGCTGGGTCTCCCTGATTGCCATGGGGTTCCTGCTGGAAAGGCCAAAGGAGAAGACTCAGTGGCATGTTCTGTTTTTCTGATGTGTGTTGAGAGCAGGACACACTGGGAAAAGATGGATCAGAGGTAGAGGACACACTCAGAATTCAAAAGTTGCATTAAGGGAAGTGATCCTATTGATTTGCTTTTCCATATGTTTCCATAGTTAAAAATTCTCAAATCTTTCTGCGTATAAAACTCCCTCTGTGGCCGTGTTGCATCAGTGGGGGTTCATGTTTTGGGGGGAAGAGGCATTTGGGAAGCAGGAGTAGGTTTGGGTTGTTGCTTTCAGAAGTCTTTTGGAGAGAATCAAGTAAATGCAGTGAAACATCCCAGTTTATCCCAGCTGAGATCCTGACCTCACACGGCAGCAAGGAGGACTCTCTCTTTCTTACACAAGTAGGAAGTTAAAGGTGTGATGTACTCCTTTCTCTTCCTCGTGGTGGTTCCTCCGTTGGAGTTATTCCCGTGTGGAATAGCTCAGCCCACTTTTCCCAGAGGGCAGGAGGAGCATTTTCCTCAGCATTTCCCCCAACCTCTGCATTTTGGAGCCTGATTTTCTCCTCTTTGCTCCTTTGCATGTTCCTTGCTGCTGCAGCTGATCCCGAAGGAGGAGGAGGAGGAGGAGGAGGAGGGAGAGCCCGCTGCTGGGAAATGTCCTGCTCCATCTCCTGCTGCCAAGGCAGGCCTTTGCCAGGAAGGGGGATGTGTATCCTCTGCTCCCTCCCCTCCCAGCACGTGGGGAGCTCCTGGATGAGCAGCTCAGCAGCAGCTCCTGTGCATGGCCCCGTTCCCAGTCCATAATGGGTTCTGCCTGATATCCATTCTCCCTCTTCCTAATGAAGTGGTACCACCTCGGTGGCGGAGCCAGCCTGGAAAATAATAAAGGATTTTGCACTTGGAGGCACGGGAAGGCAGGCCCTGGGGAGCGATCCTCCCTGAGACACAGGAATTATTGCAATTACCCAGCAATTGGAGGGAAAGCAGAATGGAGCTGCAGACTTTCCAGGCACACTTTTGCAGCATTAATATTTTTAATTAAGGTTATTGGCAGAAAGTTATGACTTTGGCAGAGCAGATGGCACAACCTGAGGGGTGGGCTCTGCCTGTCCCCGTGGTGGGGGACAAGATGCAAAGGCGCTTCTGCAAGTGTGCCTTGGGCCTGTGCAACCCCTTCTTTCCTCCTGCTGAGGGGTCACTGAGGGGACAATGCCATTCTCTTGCAGTTCAGGGCCTATTTTATGAAGTTTATGAAAACTCCAAGAGGAATGAACTCTCCTGCTCGCTCCTTGGCTTCTGCTGTTGCAGACAGGGATCCAGGAGATGTGGTGAGGCTGCCAGAGGATCAGAGGCATTTCAGTTCTTGAAAGCATCACATTGATTTTCAAATCAATCTGGTTTAGGTACTTCTGGAGACTCTTCCACCTCCACCCCACCTTGGCCATCTTGTAACACTTTTATGAGTTTAAGAATCTCTAATTATCAGTTTAAGAGTCTCTAATTATCAGACACTAAGTGGTTTCCCCAAGGTCACATGGAAAGACAGCGTCAGATCAAGGAGCCAAGGCTGGGTCCAATACACCCATGGATCATCCTAAACCCTTAGGCCAAAACGCTCTGCTGTGAGGGGGTTTTTGGGTGGTGTTGTGGGTTTTTGGGATGTATTCAACAACCACAAAGGGCCAACAGCCCTGCTTGTCCTCTGAGGTCTTCACCTTGAAAATGTTATGGTTGAGTTGCTCTGCCAAAAACTGAGACCCTCATGTTGCCAGGAGGTTGTTGGCTGGAACAGGACATTACTCCACTTTCTGTGGGAAGGGCATAAGGCTGTGTGGGGTTTGGCTTTGAGGGTAGGGAGGCAGCAGTAGCCGAAAAAACAAGTTTATATTTCATATTATATTATATTATATTAATCAGGAGTGTTTAGTTTTTGAAGGGTCTGCTGCTCCACATCTGCATAGTGAGGAAGGGCGGGCTACTGTGTGCTTCCAAAATATCCCATTTAGGGTTTGCAACTGGAGTCAGTGGTCATAAGGTCAAAGTTAAGCTTTGGGGCAGTGGCTGAGTGACCTCAGGTTTCTGGGATGGGGCTAATAATGTGTGTCCTCACACACTGCCTCTGGTCTGGAATTGTTTTCCAAAGGTTTCCTTTGCCCTCAATTACCAGAGCCGGGCTGTTGGATGGGCAGGGAAAGGAGATGCTCTGCCACATCTGGAGCAGGCTGCAGGCAAACCTGGAGAACTCCCTTCCCCAACACTCCCCTTCAGCATTTTAAATACCTGGGTGCAGCTCTCAGCATCCTGGAAGTGTCCAAGGCCAGGTTGGACGGGGCTTGGAGCACCCTGGTCTGGTGGAAGGTGTCCCTGCCCATGGCAGGGAGTGACACTGGATGGGCTTTAAGGTCCCTTCCCACCCAAACCGTTCCATGGCTCTGTGTACATGAACCTACTCACCTGGGCCTTTCAAACCTCACTGCATTTAAGGCAGCATTTTCTGGAGCTTGAATAAAAGTCAACTCCACACAACGATGCCGTATTTCAATATTATCACCTTTTCTTCCCTTTTGGAAAAGCTTCACCTCCATCTCTGTCAAAGCTGACAGGAAAAGTTTGGTCTGGATTTATCAGCTCCTGAGCTCTATGAGGAGCTGATGTAAACTGGATCACACAGAGATGGTGGAAACCCAGCACCTTGCAAGTGACCCACAGCTCGTGTGTCCCAGCCAGTGGATGCTGATATCATAAAGGAATAATATCCATCGTAATTCCATAGGCAGCAGGCAGCTCAACCCATCTCCACTCTTTCACTTTCAACCCAGATGCAATTTATCAACGACCAGTGGTTGTTTATTAGGTTAATTCACAAGCTGTTTGTCAGGCACACACTCACCGGGGTTTATTAACAGTATAAATCCCCTAAGATCTTTTATTTCCCCATGCCTGTGACTGTAGGTGCTAATTTAGTAATTTAGACCTCACATATGACCTGTCCTCAGCCTTTTAAAGTAAAAGTCAAACCTGACACGAGATTTTTCTCTTTAAGTGAAGATCAGCTTGGACAGGACTTGGAAAAACCTGGTCTAGTGGAAGGGGCAGGGGATGGAATGGGATGAACTTTTAGGTCTCTCCCAGCCCAATCCGTTCCATGATTCTAAAGCCAACCTGCAGGATTTGGGGAGAAGGGAGAAGAGCGTGGCTCCTGTTCCTGTGCCTCTGGAGCCCAGGGCTGAGCCGCAGTGAGCAGCTCCCCAGAAGTAATTTCCAGGCGAAATTGCTGTAAAGAAAAAATTGACTTTTGACATAGGCTGATAAGCACTGATGTTTGTTTCCAAGGGCTTGTATTTTATGCAATTTAATACCTAACAATGACTGACAACAGTGGTGATGGTGAAAAACATTAAAAAGGAGGGAACTGCAGTCATTTCCAGCTGCAAGCTTCTCTCCTGGTGGGCTTTTTCCTGTGATTTTCAGCATATAGCCTGGTTGTTCTTATGCCATTGGTTTTGCAAGCTGAGGCTTGCATCCCCAAACATTGAATTTCCAGCTGAAGTAAACACAGAAGTCTCCATGAGAGATGCAGTGAGTGTTGCCTCATCTCTGAAGGGGAAACATCTTGTCCCTCTCTGATTATCTTCATGAATGTGGAAAATGCAGTGAGGTTATGTCCTTCTAAGAGACACCCCTGAACTGGAGTTACTGCTGAAAGTCCTGTTTTGAAGGGAAGAAAAGCTCAGTTAAGCTCAGTGTTTTCCCTCATCAATCATTCCCGTTCAGGTCGATACTTCCGTTAGGACAAATATAACAAGGAGCTGGAGTCTGGAGGCCAGAAAGGAATGAGCAGCAGGAGCTTCTGATTCTTCTTTACTGGTGGTTGATGTGGTATGGTCTAAAATAAATCCCTTCAGGACACTCAGAGCCTCTTTGAAATGCCTTGAGCCTGGCAGAGCTTCTGCCCATTCCCTGCTCCGTGTCTTCCATGGTGTGAGCCCTACTCACTCCTCCCATCTGTCCTGGGAATGGTGAGGTGGAATAGCATCCCATTCCCAAGCAGAGCTCAGTGGGGGCAGAGAACAGGAGTGTGAGCGTGGTTTGAGGGGACAGGGGGGTTGGAATGTCCTTGGAGTGAGTCAGGAGCCTCTCAGATACGGCTTCCTCCAAACCTGGAACTTGCCAGAGTTGGAAATGTGCTGTCCCAGGTGGGTGTTGATCCATCAGAAGAGTGGAGGTAAAGGGGGGAGGGCACAGCCTGGATGTGGTGCCCAGGGCTTGGTGCAAATAAAACCCTAGGGCATTTCTCCTCTCTCTGAGAAAGACAGTGAGGGGCTGGAGCGTGTCCAGGGAAGGGAACGGAGCTGGAGCACCAGGAGTGGCTGAGGGAGCTGGGGGGGGTTCAGCCTGGAGAAGAGGAGGCTCAGGGGGGACCTTCTGGCTCTGCACAACTCCCTGACAGGAGGGGCAGCCGGAGGGGGAAGAGTCGGGTTCTGCTCCCGGGGAACAGGGACAGGATGAGAGGAAACGGCCTCAAGTTGTGCCAGGGGAGGTTCAGGTTGGATATTGGGAAGATTTCTTACCCAAAAAGGGTTGTCCAGCTCTGTCACAGCTGCCCAGGGCAGTGGTGGGGTGCCCATTCCTGGAGGGATTTAAAAGCCGTGTGGATGTGGCACTTGGGCACATGGGTCAGTGGTGGCCTTGGCAGTGCTGAGGAACAGTTGGACTCCATAGTCTTGGAGGGCTTGTCTAACGTAAATGATTCTGAAGAAGTTTCCTTAGAGGTAGGACTTTGCATTAAAGGTTAGACTGGAAGATCTTGGAGGTCTTTCCCAACTTTGCTGGTGCTTCTATGAAAGTGTCCAGGGGAATGTGGCAGTTGGTGACTCCACCTCCTGTCTTTGTTTCAGTTCCATTCTCAATCATCACCATGGCAGGTGTTGACCCAGTTGCCCAGTTTTTATGGACTGTTGATCCAAGGATCCTGAGTTAAACTCTTTTCTGGTGTCATAGCTGATGAATTCCTGTCTGGATCCAGATATAATCCTGGAACCACCAGGAGCTTGGGGGTGGTTGGAAACTGCTGAAGTGCTGTGAAGTGAGGTGGGCTCAGCAGAACGAGTCTGTTGACAGCCTGGAGCATGAATACTTCATGCTTCATCCCTCACATAGAGCCCCCTTTGTTTATTCCCATCTTTATTCATCATCATCATCGTTATTTATTAATTAAGTTGCTTTGCCAAGCCAACAGCGTGAGCTCATGTCTGGACTCAAGTGCATCCATAATTAATTGCAACTGTTGTGTTATGTTGTTGTGAGCAAAGGAGTGAAGAGTCTCAACAAAAAGTCTCTGGAAATTCAGAGATTATATCCACAATCCAAGTGCTTCCTGAGTAGGAGGTAGAACTGGAGTCCAACATGTTTTTTAAGGGATTCATGTTTGCACTACACCTTCAGAAATGACTGATCCTCTGTCCTCCTGCCAGGAATCTTCCTGAGCAGCTCCGAGTCTGCTCTGAATCAAATCAAGTTTTTCCTTTTAATACCAACTTCCTTCCCCCGCCGCGCTGACCTCCCAATGAGACGCAGGGAGGAGAAGATATCACACATAAAACAAAGTGAGAGGAACCCACGAAGAGGAAACTGAATTCACCCGAAATGTCACCTTTCCAGTTGGCTTTTATTGTTTTGATAGCAAGGCAATTCCGCTGACAAATCCGTTATCGGCCGCGTGCCACACAAAAGCGGGAATGTGCCAGGGCGTCAGAAAGTCCTTCTGAAATAACACAGCTGCGAGGAGCACTTGTTAGGGACCAGGGATACAAATGCATTCCGAGCATCCAGAGAACACCGTAGAGGGGGCATAAATCAATCCTGCTTAAGCTGCACCGTTCCCTGGAAAGTCTCGGCATTTGGATGCACAGCAGCAGAGGAAGTGGCAGCTCCTCCGGGCAAGGGACACAGAGGCAGCAGCCTCCTTTTCCTGGTAAGAGGATTTTATTCCAGCCAGCACTGGGTGCCCTTCCTATTGAGAAATTTCTATCAATAACCTGAGATCAGGGAGGAAAAGGGAAGGAGAAAAAACCCTCAATCCTCCCACCCTTCCTAATTTTATTGCCCTCCTGCGCCTTAAACCCTGTTCCTGATTTCGACAGAAAGGTGCTTTCTTCCTGCGGGACACGGGCCTTGCAGGAACACCTGCTGGGAATGACAATTCCTGCTGGCAATGGTAATCTGGGGGCTTGTCTTGCCTCTTGCCTCAAGGCAGCACAAGTGGTGCTAGGAGAACCTTCTTCCACCTGCACAGGACAGAAGGAAGCAGCCTCAAGGGGAAGGTCAGGATGGACATCAGGAGGATTTTCTTCATGGAAAGGGTGGTCAGGCATTGGGAGGTGGTGAAGTCCCCATCCCTGGAGGAGCTCAAGGAAAGACTGGACATGGCACTCAGTGCTCTGGGATGGTGACAAGGTGGGGATCAGTCACAGGTTAGATTTGATGATCTTGGATATCCTTTCCAACCTCAGTGATTCTGGGACTCTGGGATTTTCAGCATGGACATGGGAAGGTTTTTAACTGCTGGGAGAGTAGTTGGACACAGGTGAGTAGGGTTTGAGTGTGAGCAAGCCAACGTGTCCCGACTCAGCTTTGGGATTCACGTTCCTTTTACCCTCTCCCACAGTAATGGTTTATATGCTGATCCTGTCCTTTTCTCATCCTTTCCAAGATTTCATCCATGCTTATACTTCCCAATGCCAGTACATAGAGCATTCAGGACAGTTTCTGGAAAGAAACCCTTTGCTCGAAAGAATTTAAAAATAGGCAGAGTTGAGTGAAAGGTTTTGCTCAAAGACTAAGAATAAAACATGAATTTCATCAGTTTTATCCCTTTTGCTTTTCTTCTTCCTAAGAGACTCTTTTCAAAAGCCAACATAAAAAAATCTAAATACATGAGGTTAATCACATGTTGTAAATGCACACTAAATAAATGTCTAATTTGAGCTGTGTCTGTACTGTCAGGGGACTGCACAGGCCATGACCTCCTGCTCGTGGAGGATTCCCAGGAACCACATGGATTTATTTTATTTTTCAGTTAACTCCATTTGTAGCTGCTTCACTGCAGTTTTTGTTCAACACATTGGAGATTGATGGGCACACCTGGAGCTGAAGCCAATGAGCTGTTTAGGAGTCAGGCCCATTCCCACTTGCTCCCAGGCTTAATTTAGTGCACATGCAACCCTGGAACTCCATATTGTTATGTTTGATGCTTTCTTACAAGGCCAGAGTTAGAATCAGAGAATCCCAGGATGGTTCAGGTTGGAAGGGACCTCAAAGCTCGTCCTCTTCCATGGGCCTTCCACTGTCCCAGGTTACTCCAAGCCCTGTCCAACCTGGCCTTGGACACTTCCAGGGATCCAGGGGCAGCCACAGCTTCTCTGGGCAACCTGTGCCAGGGCCTCAGCACCCTCACAGGGAACAATTCCTTCCCAATATCCCATCAATCCCTGCCCTCTGGCAGTGGGAAGCCATTTCCCCTTGTCTTGTCCCTTCATCCCTTGTCCAAAGTCCCTCTCCAGCTCTCTCAGAGCTCTTTAAGGCACTGGAAGGGGCTCTAAGGTCACCCTTCTCTATTCCAGGCCTCCTCAGCCTTTCTACCTTAGAACACAGCGTGCAAAAGAAAAAGCAGTTCCCCGAATGCTCTCGATCCCTCCACAAAAGGCTCCATTCCTCCACAGCTTTGGGGCAGGAGCAGAGGAGAATTCCAGCCACCCCCCTGGAATCCGCATCAGAACAGCAGCGCTGAGGATTTGCGTGGAGCATCCAGCAGCTCCTGCACGTGGAGCTGTGAATGTGTTCATTTTTTAGCTTCAACAAGGTCATTCCCACTGCTAAGCGTAGTCCTGACACATTAGCAGGAGTGCTGTCCAATCCATTCGCACTCCATTAAGCAGCACGCCGGGAAGGTTTTCCTGCTCTCTCCGAGTTCTCCCCCCCCAGTCACTCGCAGGGAATCATCTCTCAGGAGCTCAGGTGGCCGTGAGGAGAGCACATCGTGTCCTCAGTGCCTGCACCCTGCTCCCCGAGGTGGGTGTAAAACCTGAGGCATTCTGGTGGGGCTGGGGATCCCCGTGTGGTGACTGGGCTGTACACTGGACATCCTTTCCCTGCAGGGCAGTGCACAGTGACATCCCATGGCCTCCGTACCGTGGCTCAGGGATGTTCCCCTGCTCTGCTTACTCAGCTTCAGAAAAGTCACCAACATTTCAAATGTCGCTGTTGTCAACTTTTCGTCATTCCAGAGGAAAGTGGCAGCCAATTTTTCCACTGCTTCCACCTGGGATTTCCATCAAACTCTCTCCAGACCCCTGCCTGCATTTCAGGCTTGCTTCCTGGGAAAACACAGTGCTGGGGTTTTGACAGCAACCTTTCCACCGAGTCGGAAAGATCCTCTGTGGGTTTGTTTCACTGCTCTGATTCTGTGACAAAGCTCAGGGAGAGTCTCCTGCCTCATCCTGCTTGGATGGGTGTCAGTTCTGCATGAGCTGGGCCAACCCAGGAGGGTGCACAAGGCAATATTCCCTGTCAGTTAAACTGGAGAAAGTGTCAGCAGGAGAGGAGTGAAGTGGCCTCCTCTGAGAGCTCTCCCTGCGAACATGAGGTCCTTTCCTGTCTGGATTCCATGAGCCACTTGTCCAACCAGAAGTTCTCACAGCGGCAAACACAGCCCAGTGTGCCAGGAGACAAATTCCCTGTTTTCTAGAGCTTTCTCCAGTGTCTGTCCCCAGTTCAGACCTTTTTCTAGAGATGCTCCTTCTGGCACTTACAGCTTTTACACCAGGAGTGCTGTAATCAGATCAGTAGCTTGGGATTGAGTAAAGATCTGCTTTACTTCTGGTTCTTCATCCCACAGAGTTTGTGACTCTAAAGAAGAACCTGAAGACTCCTCTGTGTGTCTCTTCCCTCTGTCATGCCTGGTTAGGTCACAGTTCACGGAATCATGGAATAACGTGTTGGAAGGGACCTCAAACATCATCTGGTCCAGCCTCTCTCAGCAAAAGCACAGTCTAGACAAGATGACCCATCTCCTTGTCCAGCTAAACCTTAAAAGTGTCCAAAGTTGGGGAATCCACCACTTCCCTGGGGATATTATTCCAATGGCTGATTGTTCTCACTGTGAAAAATTTCCTCTTGTGTCCCGAAGTTTTATGGATGAGGTTTCCTCTCCTCCTGCTGCAGTTCTGAGCTCCCCCTGAAGCCATGGGATAGGGAAGATGGTTTGGAAAAATCTTGGAGCTGGAATTGTCATCTTGCCTTGGTCTGCTGGGAGCAGGGTGGTGCTGGCCCTGTCCCGGGCAGAGCTGGCCCAGCCCAGCCACCTCCTGTGAGGTGCCCACGGTGCTCCTGTCTTGGTCCAAACCCCCGAGTTTAACTGAAGCCTCAGCAGAATAATGTGAGTCCATGGAAATCAATGGAGAAGAGCTGAAAACAATTGATTGGAATCAAAACACGCTGCAATCAAATTTGGAGGGATTGAACTAATGGATCATAAGGTGCCTGGTGAATGGGGCTGATTGAATTGAGCTGAAAGGTCCTGCATCTTCATTACAGCACCTGAAACCAGGACAGATGAGGAATTTTCTCACCATGTTTAGTGTCTTTTTTTTACTCCACTGATAACTGGATTGCAAACCCAGCACTTGGGAATTAACCCATATGTACAGTGTTGGGAGGGGAAAAAGATGGAATTTGCATAGGACATGGGGCAGTGACTTCACACTGGCAAAGGACAGGTTTAGATGGGATATTGCGAAGGGATTCTTGGCTGTGAGGGTGGTGGCACAAGCTGCCCACAGAAGCTGTGGCTGCCCCATCCCTGGAAGTGTCCAAGGCCAGGCTGGACAGAGCTTGGAGTATCTTGGGGTTGTGGAAGGTGTCCCTGCCCACGGCTGAGCTGAGCTAGATGAGCTTTTTCCCACCCAAACCATTCTGGGATTCTGGGATTTGCTGGTCACAGGCTGCTCCATGTCTGAGGACAGGCCAGGAGCTGGATTTTGGAGCTCTCCTTGCTGCTGACTCCTTTATTTTGCCTCGCTCAGCATTCCCAGAGTCAGTTTTCCAGTTCTCCTGCCTTGTTACAGCAGTGTTTGGAGATGCAGAGGTGTTTCCCACCAGAGGCTCTGCATTCATTCCATGTGCTGGCCAAGGCCTGGTTATTCCTCCATGTTTTGTCAACAGTGATTTGTAGCTCCTCCTTATTCCACCAAATCCTGCAAATTCTTTGGAATTTCCATTATCCTAATGTAACTGTGCTGTCTATCACAGGAACAGGAGGCATGAATGATTCAGTAGTTTTTCTAAACCGCCATTTTTTGGTCAGACCGAAGTTCCCGTGTTACAAGGGATGATTTATTACTGCAGTGATTAAGGGACACTGTTGGTATTTCTGAAAATTTCCTTTTGGAGCTGCAGGCTTGCCTGGAGTCAAAAGGCAAGAGAAATATGTGAATAACAGGGTGGGTAATGGAGCATTTGCAATTTCCCATTAAGAAGAGGCTCGTATTTGTTCCACGCTCCCACGGATGGGTGGCGTGGATCTGGAGCCAGGTTGTCTTACAGCACTTGTTCTGTTGGAGCTCTGATAGGGAAACAGGAAAAATGTATTCCCAGGAACTCGGCACCTTGATCCATCTCGTGACAGCCTGAAACTGATAGCCCTGGAGCTTGCTATTGTCTCCTGATTGGACTCACTGTAGCATCGGGACACACTGCCCAGATTTAAATCCCTTCCCACCTGCTCCAAGGTCAGGGAGGATCTGCCTGTGTTGTTTTCCTTGACTGGCCAGCGGGTTGAACCACTCCATGGGCCTTTGTAGTCCCAGATGTTTCCTGAAGTAGTCGGACTCTTCTCTTCTCTTCTCTTCTCTTCTCTTCTCTTCTCTTCTCTTCTCTTCTCTTCTCTTCTCTTCTCTTCTCTTCTCTTCTCTTCTCTTCTCCACCTCCCATGTCACCTGGACAGCACAAGACCTGTCACCAGCTGATCCATGCTGGGACACTTCACTCCCTGAAAGGCTTTTTTGACTCATCCTTGGCGTTTGGCAGAGTTTGGGATGCCTTTTCTGTATGTTTCCACAGCAGATCGGCCTCCCAGTGCTTTATTCCACAAAAAGGAAGATGAAAAGCCCTTTGGGAAGCTATTGGTGCTCCTGCCTCTCCCCAGCAGAATTGGGAAGCCAGCCCTGCTGTATCACATTCCGAGGAGCTCCTTGGTGATGCCTGTCAGGTAGCAGCAGGTAACTGATTTATTTTCCCAGCTTGTTTATCAGCCCTAATAGAAAATGAAGTCTCTCCGGGCTGATGAGCAATGTGAATTCTTGCTGTCTCTCTCATCGCCTCCCCACCCCAAAGATGCACTTAATAACCATTGATTGTCCGGGAGGAGAAGGAGGGTGGCTGTAAATGTCCCTTCCCACCTTTACAAGGTGCCTGATTAAAGAGGGGAGGCAAGAGCAGATCGATGGGAGTTGTAGGCACAGGACTGATCCGGTTTGTCCTGGTGGGTCTGGTGGATGCCCTTCCCAGGCACCCCAAATATTTTTTGCTGTTGAGTTTGCAGACAGCTCAAGGCATGTCTGTGTTTGTGCAGCTCAGTGGAGGTCACTGGGGGCAGAAGACAGCACTTGAGACAGCAGAGAAAGTAGGAGACATCACAGGATCCTGGGATCATTGAGGTTGGAAAAGTCCTCCAAGATCACCATGTCCAGCCTGTGTCTGATCCCCACCTTGTCACCCAGCCCAGAGCTCTGAGTGCCACGTCCAGGCCTTCCTTGGACCCCTCCAGGGATGGGGACTCCAAACCTCCCTGCACAGCACATTCCAGGGGACCAGCGCAGCCAGGGCCTTTCCCAGATTTCCAGCCACCCTGCCTGAAACCTGGAGTCTGTTGTGACAGTGAATTGGCACTCTGGGGTTTCAGATTGAGTGAGGGGAGTTGTGGAGAGTGAGATGCTTCCATGTTCATGGCCAGTGGCCTCCACACGCCTTCAAGCCAAAGCCCATCTGCTTCCAGTGGTGTCACCAAAGAAAAAGGATGTTTAAGAATAATCAGCTTCCGAGCAGCCACTTCCACAGCCATCAGAAATTGCTCTGGGGTCTTCCAGGAAACAACACATTTGGATGTCACCAGTTGGAGCTGCCCCCAGGAGTCCAACTGCTCCAGTGCTTGCTTCAGTTTCTCCTTGGCTGTAGCTAAATGGAATTTTTCCATGTAAGGGTGCTGAGGCCCTGGCACAGGGTGCCCAGAGAAGCTGTGGCTGCCCCTGAAGCCCTGGAAGTGTCCAAGGCCAAGTTGGACAGGGCTTGGAGCAACCTGGGCTAGTGGGAGGTGTCCCTGCCCATGGCAGGAGGTGGCACTGGATGATCTTTAAGCTCCCTTCCCACCCAAACCACCCTGGAAACCTTCTCTGTAATGTTTTGGTTTCCCTTCAACTCAGAAGTCGGGCTTAAATTAAAAGGTTCCTCCTTAATATGAGCAAAGTTCTTCATTCCGGACCAAAGGTGTTCTCTTGGCTCCAAAGCAGCTCTGGGCAGGCAGAAGTGGTGAAGTAGCGCAGGAATATATCCCAAATTTTAAAAATTATTTTTAACGTCATTGTGCAGTCACATGGCTGTCAAGGACACCAGAACATAACATTCTGGGGTTATTCAGGTGTTTTTCCATGAGTTACAAGGACAGTCCGGGCCCCACAGCTCCCTAATCTCTAGGCATGAGCTGTCTCCAGTTTCTCCTTCACAGTGGCCTTCTCCCAGCTCAGCCTAAGGATGCATCCTTAGGGGTTCATTTGGACTTCAATCAACGCTTTGTTGGTGGTGTTGCACTTTGTAACAAACCCATGTTTGTGGAAAACACAGATTTGACTTTAAAGGCGGCTCTTGGAGCCTTTAAGATGCTCTGATACCTTTGAAAATTGTCTCTATCAACAGAGGGTGACAGATCCTTGCAAAGGAGTGTGTGAGGTGAGAACACAGAAAGCAAAAGAGACACTTCTGTTGCCTGGCACTGATAAAGACCCATCCTCAGGGTTTGCCACATTATTTACTCTATTCGAGGATGTTTGAGGCCATAGAGTCCAGCTCACCTGGACTTATTCTAGAAGAAGGAGGAAAAATCCCTGAGAAAACGGCGGCTATCACAGCCGGAGAGTCTGTAGGGAAGAGAGTAGCAAAGTGTATTTGCATAACAATTCCAATCAGTATCAATCACCTCCCAGAGCGGGCTGTCAGCGCCTCGTAAACACGTCCCGGGTGACAGATGAGCTGGGCTGGGCAGGAGAGCTCTGCAATCCTGGAATGTCAGCTCTGGCTCCAGGACAGCGCATCCTTCAGAGGGCACCGAGCAGAGAGCCACCAATCCCCCGGGATCACTTCCCAGGACACGGGGGTTGGCCAAACAGCTGGAAGCGGATTGCTGATTTCCTTTCGTGCTTTTGATCCGGAGCTCTTTTCCTTTTGCTCTTTCTGTTTTTGAGTGCCTGGGGAGATTTTCTCCATCAGCTCTAAATCCAACACCAAACCAGGCCCAGTTTACTTTGCAGGTTGCAAATCCAAAATGAAAACTGCAGCTGATCCAGCTCAAGCCCTATCCAGTAAGTGGTTTCACTGGAGCAGATACTATCCCACATGATCCTGCCATGGAGAGAGCTCTTCTCCCTGCTCACAAAGTGTGTCAGGATTATCCCAGCGAGCACCACACTGGGAGTCTGGGCACAGGCTTGGAGAGGTTTCCCAGGTTGGGCCTTGTGAGGCCCAGCCTGGGTGGGAGAAGGGCTCAGCTCTTGCAAACATCTCTGAGAAATAAGATTTTAGCTCCAGGCAGAAGGTCAGTGGTGCTGGTGTCCGGGAGGGTTTTAAATGGACCAAACCTGTGGAGAGAGCGTTGTGTTGGACCCACCCTGGGGTCAGAGCGGGGCTCAGTGTTCCACATCCAGGCTCCCGACTCCGTGTTCTGCCATCTCCTGGGAGGGACACCTGATGGGGCAAGGACAGCAGCTCTGAGCAGGGACTGCCAGTGACCTTCTGCAGACACTGTTGGAAGTCAGCCAAGCTTTTGGTTGGAGCTGCTCATGGCTGAGCAGACAGTCCTGGGACTGGTCACCAGCTCAAAACCACCAGCTGGTAGCACTGGAGTTGTCTCAGGATCGTGGGCCTCTGCCAAGATGGATCTTTCCTCCAAAAGAGGTGAGAGCCTCCTAACCTGGGCCTGCAGGAACTCTTGGAGCAGTGGCTCTCTGTCATTGCAGCCCCACACAGGGCAGGGTGTTTGATAGATCTGCAGTGATGCCGAAACAGAGAATTCCAGAATGGTTTGGGTTGGATGGGACCTCAAAGCCCATCCAGTCTCACCCCTCTGCCATGGCCAGGGACATCTTCCACTGTCCCAGGTTCCTCCAAGCCCTGTCCAGCCTGGCCTTGGACACTTCCAGGGATCCAGGGGCAGCCACAGCTTCTCTGGGCAGCCTGTGCCAGGGCCTCAGCACCCTCACAAGAAGGATTTCTTCCTAATCTCTAATCCTGACATCCCCTCTCAGTTTAAAGCCATTGTCCCTTGTCCTGTCACTCCATGTCCTTGTCGTGGGTCCCTCTCCTGCTCTCCTGGAGCCCCTTCAGGCACTGACACACAGATACACAGGGACAATACAACACATAAAGCCGAAAAACAACCGATTCTGGGGATCCCACTCAGCGGCAGGAACAGAGCCAGAGCTGCCATGGGTGGTTAATGACCTTTGTGTATGAATAAAAATACATCTGAGGTGCCCTTTCACAGCCCCTAAATTGTGGATTTGGCTGCAGGGCTGGGTCTATCTCACCTAACTTGGGAAGGGACTGGATGCATCTGGAAGCACAGGTTTCCCATCACTGATTATGGCATATGCCTGACTTCCAGGGAGATGTGTAAATTCAGCGAGTTCTGCCCTCAGTGTCTTAACAAATTCCTGCTAATTTGTATATATTTTATGACTTCTTTCACAGGCTCTACAGGCGGCCCAGTAACCATTGGTAATTTGTACACAAATCACTTCTTTATATTATTTCTGAGATTATTACCCTTAAACAAGGAAATNCTTGGAGCAACCTGGGCTAGTGGAAGATGTGCGGCAATCCTGGGGCCGTGGAGCAATCCCAGGCACGGATTCCCTCTGTTGACAAGGACTCCTGCACTCATCCCGAGGCTCTGGGGCCTTTTCTCAGAGGTTCCCTTTGTGGCTGTCTGCTCTGTTTCCCTCAGTGGAGCTGGGTCACCTTCTGCCAGTGGAGGGTGCAGAGGGCAGCGCTGAAACCTCAGCTTCTTCCAGCTCATCCCTAACAATATTCCTGCCTGGGAAAGGACGGGGAGCCTTGCATTTGGCAGGAATGACTGAAAGGTGAACCCGAGGATCCCTGGTTCTGTGCACATCCATCCTCCCTCTGCCTGGCTCTGCAGCTCTGCTGGGGGCAGAGGGAAGGACTGGGATCCACACGGGGAAATTCAGCGCAGAGTAAACCCAACATTCCCTGCATTGTTCAGGAAGCCCACAGGGGTTTCACCCTGCCTTAGAATGGGTTTGATTTTTTCCCTAGGCAATCCCCAAGGAGTATAGCATTGGAGAATAGTTTTCTCCAAGCATCCCATTAATTTTTTTCCTTTGGTATGAGGTGAGCTCATACCTTGTGCTTTTGTGGCAGGAAAAATGGGAGCTGCAACGCAGTGTTCAGGGCAATCCTGCTGCCTGTGGAGTCCTTGAAATGGATCTGCTTATTCATCCCTTTGGAATCCAGGAGGAGGCCCTTTCTCCAGGGTGAAATATGTTCAGTTTTGTTGATCTAGACAGAAAAAGGAAAAAAAATTCTTAAAGCACAGTTGATGCATTTCTTTGTATACTCCATTTCCTTGTATATTCCTTTTCCTTGTGAATTAAACTCACTCACCTTCTAAGCTGACATTTGAATTGAGTGATACGAGCACCAAGAAATTCTTATCACTTTGATCGGATGCTTGAATTCTACATTTTGATTCTTTTAATACAAAGATTTTAGAAATAGCCAGGGAACTTGTTCTGGGGAAAACAAAAGTGTTAATAATATTCATAGAATATCCTGAGCTGGAAGGGACCCACAGGGATCATCAGTCCAGCTCCTGGCCCTGCACAGGCACCCCAACAATCCCAGCCTGTGCATCCCTGAGAGCGTTGTCCAAACGCTCCTGGAGCTCTGGCAGCCTTGAGGCCGTGCCCATTCCCTGTGGAGCCTGTTCAGTACCCCAGCACCCTCTGGGGGAAGAACCTTTCCCTGATATCCAACCTGAACCTCCCCTGGCACAGCTCCAGCCGTTCCCTGGGTCCTGTTCCTGGTCACAGAGCAGAGATTGGAGCTGCCCTCGGGAGGAAGCTGTGGATTGGGATGAGCTCTGCCCTCGGTCTCCTGTTCTCCAGCTGAACAGACCAAGTGTCCTCAGCTACTCCTCGCTGTGGCCCCTCCAGCCCCTTCCCCGTCCTTGTATCCCTCCTTTGGATGCTTTGGATCCTTCCCATATCGTGGTGCCCCAAAACTGCCCCAGGACTGTTACAAGGGGTTGTTTCATTGTGGTCCAGAACAAGATTTCCTCCTCTTTCAGCCAGCAGTCAGATGGGAATTCCATTAAAAATCTATAACCATTGACCAAAATAACCATTATGCTTAAATCAGTAATCTCAGAATATCTCACCCGGCAGATCTTTATTATATCACACGCTTAACCTGACTTAATGTATTATATAGCACCCATTAGTGGAATAGATTAACTTCAGATGTTCCCTTTTCCACATTAATAATGCAATCAGGAATTTATGCCAGACACTTTCTGCTCTAAACTGCGCAAGGAAGATCTGAAGAAATATGAAAAAAAACCTCGTATGCATCTACTGAATAAGAAATGCTTGATTTTGTAGCATTTTGTGGGAATCAAAGGGCTGAAAAACAAACTATTTGAGTTGTGGAACAACTGCCATGAAGGCAGAGCAGAGCGGCTGGTCAAGGTTAAGACTCTTTTATCGTAATGAAAGATCTGTTCCTGCGAGCTTGCCATGGGCAATGTGTTTGTTCATTATGTGGGAAGCCGAGGAAGGCCGGGATCGTTTCATTTGCTGCCTTTTAACTGCTGGTGCTTTTGCAAACGAGCTGATAGGTAATTATAATACACTCACCACTTAGGCATCTTTATTAGCCTTTGGCAGCACGGCCTTTGTGTGACTGGGGAGGCTTTGAGTGCGGTGGCCTCAGCAAATCCTTTAGAGCTCAGACAGGAACTATTTGGCAGCCACTCGCTGCTGCTTCCCCGGCTGTCGCTTCTAGGTGGGTTCGTTTTGCCGTGAAAGGAGAGAAGGGAAGGCAAGGAGAACAACTCACAATCATCTGGATGCAAATATCCAGCACTGACAGGAGGTCTCTTCTCAAAATCAGCTCACAGGGCGAAAAACAAACGCTAGAAATCACCAGCCAAGGTGTGGAATAATTTCCAGCACAAAGAAACCACAATTAGTTCACGTGTGTTCCAGGAGCAGACAGAAAAGGCTGGATTTGTCACGAAAATAATTTCTTGGGAATTATTCACTGTATCTTACTCTGGGTACTGGCAAGGCAGGAAGTTTTCCCTGGAAATCAATAATCGAATTTGGGAATAAGGGAAAAATACGCTTACCTGAAAGCTCAGAAATACAGCAGTTTATTTGAGAACAGGTGAAATGCAGCAGTATCACCCAAGGACTGGGCAGGAAGTCTGCTGCCTTCAGCTTGATGCATCTTTGCTTATCTATATTTTCCTCTTACGCTGAAATCATGATATTCCAGTCGTCCCCCCTCCGTGTATCAGTTGGGAAGGGATGGATCCTGCCCATTTCCAAAGGGAATCACAGAATCATAGAACACCCACAGCTGGAAGGGACCCACGAGGATCATGGAGTCCAACTCCTTGCCAGGACACCCCAGCAATCCCGCACAACCCCGCAGCTCTCTGGGGCTCTCTTGGGATGGACCTGCCCTGCGGGGATTTTGCCCAGGGCTTTGGCCTCGTTTTGGTTCTCCAGGCACCTCCCCGAAGTAAATAAATGGTAATCAAGGAGTGATGGGAGTGCTGAGCTGGCAGCCCCGCAGCCACCAGAGGTGCACAGCTGGCACCGATGCATCAGCGCTGCCGTGCTCCCGGAATTTGCATATCCACATTAACAGGCTCCTGAAGCAACAATTAGTGTGGAAACTCCTGGCTCTGCCTGGCAGGCCCATCCTGGTGGACTGTGGACTCCCACAGTGGCCCCGCTGCCTCTCCACAGGGCCCGTGGGACACTGAACAAACCTGATT
Organism: Melanocharis versteri; assembly: GCA_013397845.1. NCBI lineage: Eukaryota > Metazoa > Chordata > Aves > Passeriformes > Melanocharitidae > Melanocharis > Melanocharis versteri. Next base: position 560,018 of record VZTG01010141.1, on the reverse strand, counting down.
AATCCATTGGAGGCGGGTAAAGAAAATGCAGGAGTGGGACCCTTTCCTTGCCAAGGCCAAAGTCTTCCCCCTGAGACTGAAGACCCAAAGAGTGCCTCCATATCTGTGCTTTTAAATTGGATTTCTCTCCATCCCTTCTGGTCGCAGGAAGGGAATAACTGAAGGCAGGGCAGGTTTCACACACGGCGTGGGTCCCTCCCGCACTGGTGCTGGTGAGTGACCTTCCTTCTCATGGATCAGAGCTCCAGCCTCTGCCCCCTCAGCCCTCGGAGCTGGCCTGGACCTCCGCTTTCCTCTCACCATATCACCCTGAGCTGGAAGCAGTGAGAAAAGGAGGATTGCTCTGGCAGGGAGAAATCCCTGCCGCACCCTCCAAAAGCAGTCCTCAGGCCGGACTGCGGGAGCTTGAGGGGACACGGTGCTCCCTGCCGGAGCAGACGGGCCCGGAGCTGCGGGAGCTGCTGTCAGTCCGTGTGCGATGAGCTGCAGAGAGCTGCCTGTCAGAGCTGTGCCTGCAGAGAGAGCTCTGACCGCCTCTCCCCGCCTTCCTCGCCCCGCTGGGCAGCACTGGGATGCAGCTGAGGATGGTGGGTGGTGTCCGTGGTGCTGGGAGTCTCTGGCAGCGCCGGGAGAATCCAGGCATCCGGAGCTGGCGCGGCCATATCCCGAGTCCCCGTGTCAGAGCCCGTGGGGTGACACTGGGGATGGGTTCAGAGGTTCTGCCCTGCTTCTCGTGCCCACCCAGCATGTGGCAAACAGCTGGAGAACAGCCCTGCCATGGCAGTCAGTACCAGATCCAGCAGGTGGGCACGCTGAGGGCTTGTCCCATGGGCTGGAAGTGGCCTCCCATCCCCTCCAGGTACGCCCAGCCCCAGGCAGGGGGGGCGTGGGGAGACTCAGGGGTCTGTGCTCGCTTTTCTAAGCAGAAATAAAAAAGGAGGAAAGAAACGTGGAGACAAATCCCTCTCCTGTTGCATTTCCAGCTCAGTGTAGCCCACAAATATCTGCCTGTTAATGGGATGGCTGGAGCCACTGACTGCTCCCCACACCTCCTGGCAGCTCTGCCCCCACCACAGCTCTGTTTTTATTTCCAGGCCTCACCAGATATAACCTCTCCAGCAGCACAGGAGAAGCTTAAAAAATAATTGGACCAAGTGGGAAATGAAGCCGTTGCCTTCCTGAATCTGCCGGGGTCTCATGGGAGCAGGGAGCAGGCAGGAGCCCCAGCTGGGACATCCAGAGCTGCCACCAGCAGCAGGGCAGGGACCCCGCACCCGTGTCGGGCACAGAGCATCGGGAGAACGGCAGCCACTGCACAACGGCGGCTCCCTGACCTCAATTTTCTCCATGGAGAAAAGAGCAGGTCAAGTGGAAAGTGCTTAAGGAGGAAATTTGTTTCCTTCCAGCCAGGGAGTCGGGAAGATAGGTGGCTATCGCGTGTGCTGGAATAAACCAAATTAATTTTGTGCTGTACGCTGGCTCGAGGAGCTGAGGGCAAGGCGGGGAAGATAATGGACTTTGATGTTTTTCTTGAACTCAACAAAACAGCTGGCAAGAAGCAGGGACTCGCTACAACGGCAGCTCCAAACGCTCCTAACCCAGGCAACTGCTTCCTTTTGTTTTCTTTCTTTCCAGTCTAATCCCGAGCATTAACCGGGCTGGTTCATATTTCCAGTGGAATAAAAGGTGCATTGTGAAAGGAAGAGGGAAACAAGAGGCTTTAACAACTTCCTTTGCTTCCCCCAACAGCCTTGTGCCATCCATCTCTTGCAAGGCAAAGCCCCAGGTGAGACCCCCGTGCAGAGGGGAGGGCTGAGGGGTTGTGGCACTGGGTGTCAGGAGGATGGGGACCTCCGAGAGCGGGGTTAGAGCCGCGTCTTTCTGGCAGATTTCTTCCACACCACTTCATCTTCCTGCTGCTGCTACAGGGGCAGGAAGGTCCCTGAATCCTGAGCACTGATATCCTGTTAAAAATGTCACTGTCAACATAAGCTTCCTCTGCTGCCTCATCTTCTGCCTCTCTGTCATCCCTGCCAGCTCTGCATCAGACGACAACTCCCTGAACCACCCTCGGCATGGATTTCTTTTATTTTGGGGGGTCTAGAGACACCCGCCAAGCCTCTCCTTGCTCCTCTTTCCCAGTTTTGGAACAGGAACAGGCGCAGACTCCTCCAAGTCTTCCCATAAACGCAACTTTCAAGTCAGGCTGGAACAAAAGTGACAGCGCTCTCCTAATGTCAGCTGCTAAAAATACATTCCATGCTTGATAATTGAATGTGAGATGAAAAGTGAGTTTCAAGCAGAAGTAAGAGCTGCCTATTTCTGGCAAATTCCCAACTCCCCCAGCCCCCTGTGGAATGTCAGTGCATATCAATATCGTCTGCCTGGAAAATTTACATTTTGGGGAACAGGCAGGTGCTGCTGAGTAGGGTTTTGGATTTAACTGGAAGCGATTTTGGGCTGCCAGGTACAAAACACCTTCCCTGTGCAGGTGGGGTGCTCAGGCCCCAGAGCCCCTCCCTGCTCCTTCTTGTATCTGCTGCAGCCAATGGCAGAACCCCCTGTGCTGCCTTCCCTGGATGTGGGAGAAGCTCCCTGCTGGGGATCCTAAACCCAGCACATCACAGGGACAGCTTTCCATCCCCCCCAAAGCAGGGGGAGGGAGGAGAATCACAGGATTGGGGTTGGAAGGACCTTAAAGCTCATCTCATTACAACCCCCTGCTGTGGACAGGGACGCTTTCCACTAGACCAGCTGCCCAGAGCTCTCTTCCCTCCTTGGCATGGATTTGTCCTTTATCCCCACACGTGAGCCCCAGGGAGCTCCTGGGGCAGGATGTTAATCTGGGGTGTATTCCATTGGAAAGGGCTGCCCAGGGAGGTGGTGGAGTCCCCATCCCTGGAGGTGTCCAAGGAATGCCTGGACGTGGCACACAGTGCTCTTGGCTGGGTGACAAAGTGGGGATCGAGCAAAAATTGGATTTGATGACCTTGGAGGTCTTTCCCAACCTAAAAGATTCTATTCCATGGGTAATTACGAAATTCCCCAGCAAGGACATGCTCCCATTTTTGATTGCCAAGCCTAAGCATTCCGGGAAATTCATATAAATTGGTGGCTGTATAAGAAGGGCTTTCAGGATACTTCCAGGATAAATTCAAAGATAACTTTCAGGATAATTTCCCATTGTTATTTACACATCTGCAGATCAAGAAAATGTGTTATTCAGGTAAAACTTTTATTAACCCCAACCTGATTTTGCCCAGCTCATCACCTCATTCCAATGCATGGATACACCTGTGTGGTTGGAATTGGGAAGGGGGAGCTCATTGGCTTTATCTTTCTTCCCACATCAGGGTTTTGTAGCCAACCAATGAAATGCAGTCCCACAAATGCTCTGGATTAGGTAATACTTTAAATTTGCATTTTATCTGCTAAAAATAGGGGATTTTCTTCCCTTTCCCTCACGTGTCTGGTTGGAATGTGATGAAATGCCAAAGGAGAAGCTGGTCCTGAGATGTCCTCACTGAAGTGAGCAGGGTTGGGTGTCCCAGGAGCCCCACAGGGTGGGAGGCAGGAAGGGTGATAGGGTTCACCCCATGAACCTCCTGGGGACAGCTCCCTTTGCTTTTTGATGCCTGCAAGGTCTCTGTAGGTGTCGGGAGGACAGGACCTCACCCGTGACTCAGGGAAAGACCTTTTTCTCCCTGTCTTGTATTATGGAGTTTTTGGGGTCTGGAGGCCAAGAGAGGGATTTCTTTACTGATCCCAACCCTGTGCTGGGCTGATCCCCAGTGTGGGCAGCAGGAAAGGGATTGGGATTCTGCCCCTCGGCCCCGCTCAGGTGAGACCCCACCTGCAGAGCTGCCCCAGCCCTGGGGCCCAGCACAGGAAGGACGTGGAGCTGCAGGAGAGAGTCCAGAGGAGGCACCAGGATGAGCAGAGGGATGGAGCAGCTCTGCTGGGAGGGAGGGCTGGGAGAGTTGGGATTGTTCAGCCTGGAGAAGAGAAGGCTCCAGGGAGACCTTATAGAGGACTTCCAATATATAAAAGGGGCTTTCAAGAAAGATGAAGAGACTTGTTACCAAGACTTGCAGTGCCAGGATAAGAGGGAATGGCTTCCCACTGCCAGAGAGCAAGATTAGATGGGATATTGGGAAGAAATCCTTCCCTGTGAGGGAGGTGAGGCCCTGGCACAGGGTGCCCAGAGAAGCTATGGCTGCCCCTGGATCCCTGGAAGGGTCCAAGGCCAGGTTGGATGGGGCTTGGAGCAACTTGGGCTAGTGGAAGGTGTCCCTGCCCATGGCAGGGGGAGGAATGGGATGGACTTTAAAGTCCCTTCCAGCCCAAACCCTTCTGTGATTCTAAGTCTGTAATTAATGAGATATCAAGGTCTGTTTTACAGGTGATGGCACTCACTCTCCTAAGCCACTTTTGCACACGGACATGTCCAGAGCCAGCCATGAGAGACGAGCCTGGTTTGGATGTTGGCCTGCCCTCACCCAGGCTGGAGTCCCTTCCCCTTCTCTGTGTGAGCATGATTTTGGAAGCTGCCGTAGCTCTGCCTTCCACACCATAAATCCTTGGAGCAGTTCATCCAGCTGAACCTTAAAGCTGACTGCTTCTCTTTATGGAGATCTCTCACATTTTTCATTGCCTTTGCATCAGACCTCGTCAGTCCCACTCTCCTACCAGAATACGAAGTGCTGGAAAAAATCCGATCTCTTTGGAGCTGACATTAAATTATGGCAAATAAATGTGTCACTTCAAGACAGTGTCAGTGTCCCCTGTTCCAGTGCACTGGACAGAAGTACTGTCCGAAAAAGGAACCGCTCATCTGACCTCCACTATTATCCTTAAGCTTTTTGGAATAAATGTAAATCTGCCTTTCCCTGGGGATTTCTATTTCTTTCACACAAAGGTTTGTTTGATTTGATTTTACCTTGGTGAATATCATGGAATCCAGGATGGTTTGGGTTGGAAGGGATTTAAAAGGTCAGCCAGTCACACCCCTTGCCCTGGGCAGGGACACCTTTCACTATCCCAGGTTGCTCCAAGCCCCATCCAACCTGGCCTTGGACACTTCCAGGGATGGGGCAGCCACAGCTTCTCTGGGCAGCCTGTGCCAGGGCCTCCCCACCCTCGCAGTCAAGATCTGTCTGAATCCAATTCCATGGGTTAAAAAACTCCAGCACAGTCCTAGGGCCTCCCTGATAAGGCGCAGAGGACATTAAATAATGTGCTGGAGGTAAAAGCAGGGTGAAGGCGTCTTCCCAGGCCCTCACTGCAGGACCCCACACACATTCCTGGTGGCAGAAATGGCATCAGGAGGTCACCCATCCTTCTTATCTCTGTTTTCTGGAGCGGTTTCTATCCCGTAAGTTTTTATCCTGTGCAATCCTCCGAGGACTCCCAATCTGTTCTCCTGTTAGGAGTGTGTGGTATTGTGCTTGTAAACACCCACCTGTGGCCTCTCCCAAACAGCAACTTGGGCACGCTGGAAGCAGGAGTGGGGATCTGCTTGTGGATGCAGAGCCCAGTGTCTCTACACAGAGCCAGGTAATGAGAACGGAAATGAATCTCTCCCTCTGGAAAGAAATGCCTTGAAAATCCTCTCTGCAGCTGCCTGCACGAGGTGTTGGTGTGCATTATTTCCAGAGTTTCTATCCATGGTGGAGCAAACACAACAGCCTCCAGCTGATCACATGGGGCACAGGGGAGATTTGTTCAGGGAGTCTGAAGGTTCAGTAATTATTTAATAAAGAAGAGGAGACTTGGTGCTGGCAGCTCAGGCTCTGAGCTGAGAATCCTGAGCAGAAAGAGAAATTGTCTGAGCTAAAAAAATGTTCCCTGTGAGGGTGGGGAGGCCCTGGCACAGGGTGCCCAGAGAAGCTGTGGCTGCCCCATCCCTGGAAGTGTCCAAGGCCAGGTTGGATGGGGCTTGGAGCAACTTGGCACAGTAGAAGGTGTCCCTGCCCACGGCAGGGGATGGGAATGGATGGGCTAAGCTCCTTTCCAGCCCAGACTATTCTGGGATTTCATGACTCTAAATATGAAGCAGTGTCACACCTCTCCAAGCTGTTGGAACTGAAGCATCACCAATCTACTGAAATCTGAGTTTGTGCTCCCTGTATGGTGAGCAAAACTGGCCTTGGGGGTTGCAATGAGGCGACTTTCATTGGTTTGGTGATGCTTGAGAGGCAGATCAGCAATCAGGCAGACAAGTTCCACCAAGAGATGGGAGCATCAGTCCCCGTGTGACTGCAGCAGATAACAGTGGGAAAGAGCAGAGTGTGATGGTGGCATTTCATCCTTGGTTAACGATGCATTTCCCTGCATCTGGGCCTCAGACACGAGCGCACTGTAACCAGATCTCTCATCTCCCCGGAGCTGCTGGGTTAGGCTGCACGGCTCTGGTGTCACAGCCCGGCTGGAGAAAGGCCTCGCTTGTGTCACAACGCTCAGCTCAGCACCCCGGGGTCACTGCTGGGGGTGGATCTCAGTGCTGGTGCAGGAAATTCTGTGCTTGGGATTTAGGGGTAATAGCTGGGATGCTCAGCACTGGAACTCCAAAGAAAAGGAGGCTCAGGGGGAATCTTCTGGCTGTGCACAGCTCCCTGACAGGAGGGGCAGCTGGGGGATCGGGCCCTGCTCTCAGGGAACAGGGACAGGATGAGAGGAAACAGCCTCGAGTTGTGCCAGGGGAGGGTCAGGTGGAGGAATATGAGGTGAATTCCTCAGGAGGAATATCAGGGAAAATTTCTTCCCTAGAAGAGCGGTCAGACATTCTGCCCTGGGCAGCAGTGGAGGCAAGCATGGAGCTGGTAACACCGAGGCTGTGGGTTTGATCCCAGAACAGGCCGTTCTCTGAAGGGTTGGACTCGGTGGTCCTGGTGGGTCCCTTCCCACTCAGAACAGTCTGTGAAATCTGTGGCTGTGGATCCTGTGAAGTGTTCAGCCAACTTGTGGGGGTGGCACTCGGGGCCATGGTTCAGTGGTGAATGAAGAAGTGCCAGGCTCACAGATCTTGAAGGTCTTTCTCAACATTTCTGTAAAACTGCCTGAATGCTCTCTCCCACCTAAACCAGCAGCTCTGTTACTTGGCATGGACACACCAAGCAGTCTTTCCCTTCCTGGGAGGAGGGCATATCAGCTGTGGTGACTCCTGACTGCTTCCTGATCGCAGCCCTCAGGACAGGCCTTGCTATCACACAGGCATTGCTGGAACCAAGCCCCGGCTGTGTGACTCCTTTGCAGTGGGTCTGATCTCCCCGGGGGAGGTGCAGTTTTCCCTGGAGGCACAGCACACATTCCGTGTGTTCCAGCCCTCTGGGCGCAGTTCCCTGTGGGGATCGATGCCTCTCACGGTTCCATTGCTTAGAAATGTGCTGCTATTGATCCTCTGGGCTTGGATTTCTCTTACAACCCCCAAACATCTCCTTTTCCTCAGGCTCCCCCCGAGCCATTCCCCTGAGCCCACAAAATGGGAATTGTTCTGAGGAATCTCACTGGAAGGAAATCGTGCAGGTTGTCTATTTGCTTCCTGCCGTGTTTAAAGTCAAGATCCTAGAATTCTGCTCTAAAAAATAATTTCCCTCCTTTGTCAGCATCCTCCCCAAATAAACACATGAGCAAATGGCGGGCGAGAATGTGTCTGGGAGCATATTGGAATTTGCTGGGATTTGCTGAGCATTATGGTTCTGCTGGCAATTAGCATAATCTGCCTCCTATCTCCTGCACAGGAATGATTACTAAGAAATGTGTCTTCTCAAGATTTTTTTAATCCTAAGAAGCAAGTGGAGCACTGGCATATTTATGGCTCTCGCTGAGTTCCTCACTGTTTAGGTTAGGATAAGGACTATTTCCCTATTGGAGTGGTGCGTGCAAGTCCCGTACAGGAATCTGCGCTCTCTGCCAGCTCTCTGCAATGACCTGGAAGGGAGGAAGAGCAGATTTCCAGGAGCAGCAATGGTTTATACAGGATCCTGCCAATGGCAGAGGTAAGACCCCACTCCCAGTGCTCCCAGTGTGTCTTTCACTGGGAGCTGTGCCTTTCGCTGGGAGCTGTGCCTTTCACTGGGAGCTGTGCCTTTCGCTGGGAGCTGTGCCTGTGGCATCACAAAAGCCACACTCCTGGGGACAGCTCCTTGGAGAAGGAAGGAGCTACTGCCCACCCCACAACCAGGAATCTCCTTTCAGTGCAAATCCCACCTGTATTCCTTGAGAAAGCCATCACTGCCTGCCTGGAGATTAGGGCTGACCACAACCAGCTCTGTTTTGACAATTGTTCCCTCTCCCATCCCACGTCTGTCTCATCCACTTAGGCTGCAAATTCCTTGGAGCCAGTGCTCCTCGTAGGAGGACACAGCCCCTTCCACCACGGTGCTCCGTGTTATTTGCTGCCTCCTGGTGTGCCAGCACAAGGAATAAATAATGGAGCCTGTTAGGTTTGTTACTCCCTCCGCAAATCACCTGTGAGAGCACTCGGGAGTTGTCACTCTAGTGTGTGGAGCAGCTGGAAAGTCAGACTGAGGAAAGGCTGAGCACAGACACTGCCAGTGCCAACAGGGGAATACTCCAGGTGCTCTGGGTGACCTCACCCTGCTTTTAAAATCCCAGAATGGTTTGGATTGGAAGGGATCTTAAAAACCATCTCATTCCACCCCCTGCCATGGGCAGGGACACCTTCCACTATCCCAGGTTGCTCCAAGCCCTGCCCAGCCTGGCCGTGGACACTTCCAGGGATCCAGGGGCAGCCACAGCTTCTCTGGGCACCCTGTGCCAGGGCCTCCCCACCCTCACAGGGAAGAATTCATTCCCAATCTCCCATCTAACCGTGCCCTCTGGTGATTTGAAGCCATTCCACTTGTTCTGTCCCTCCAGAGCCTTGTCTGAAATCCCTCTCCAGCTCTCTTGGAGCCCCTTCGGGCCCTAGAAGGGGCTCTGAGGTCTCCCCAGAGCTTTTTCTTCTCCAGGCTGAAACCTTCTCTGGTAGGACAGAAAAGCTGCTGGACACAAACACCCAGCAGAGCTGGGAGAATCCAGGGGCTCCTGTTTGCCCCTCACGGATCCAAAGGGCTGGGGAAGAGCCTTGGCCATGGATGCTGCTGCCTGGCCTCTCTCAGAGCTGTCGTTCTCCCGACGTTTGTTATCCCAGCTGGCTGTTACCGCAGGGAGCAGAGCTGGGAACGCTGTCCTTGTTCCCGGAGCCGGGCGAGTGACGCGCTCCAGTCATTCCCGCGGCGTGTCAGACGTGTTTCACCAGCGGGGAACAAGGCCGTGCTGCAGCCACGCTCGTCGGGGGCCCTGCGCAGCCACCTCGCCTGTGACTGGCAGCACGACACGGGTCCCCTTCCCCGCAGACAGGTGGGACATTAATGGGAAGAGAAGGTGGCCAGGCAGGCGCCAGCCGTGCCTCTGATTTGCAGCTCCAGCTGGAAACCCCTACAGAGCGTGGGCCAGGCTTTATAAAATAAAAGCTAATAAGAATCATAACAATTTTGCTTTCTCTCCATAGCCTGCAGCAAGCCAGGCACAACACGGGAATTGAGGAATAAAGGCCATCAACTTCCCGTGGCTCCCCTCCTACCACCTTCCTCTTCTTGCTCCAAATTGTTTTGAAAACATTGCTTTTCCCTTGCCTATTTCATTTCTGCAATGAAGTCATCAAACAAGATGACAGGGACTTTCCGAGACTCAAATCAATCAGCAAGTTTCTCTTTTGCTTTTTCTACTCAGGCAGGAAATAGGGGAATAAATTTTCCAAGAGTCCAAGGGAGGGGAAGGGGGCAACAGGTGGGTTCGCTCCAGCATGGGGAGGTGTAGGAGGACAGATGGACCCCATCCAGCCTGTCAGAAATAAATAACCCCCTACCATGTGTTTGTTCTGCTGCGAGAAGTTCCAGCAGGTCCTGAGGGTTTTCCGCTGTCCACTGGAAAATGAAAGAGACATTCCCAGTGTATCCCATCCCCTGCCCCCGTTTGGCCTGGAAGGGAGTTGTGGTTTCTCCAGAGGTCTTCCCACCCACCCTGGATGGATATTCCCCTTTCAGTACTAAAAATCATGTTCAAATCATGCCAGGTTCAAGCTCAAATCATGGAATCACAGAATCACGGGATCTCCTGAGCTGGAAGGGACACACTGGGATCATTCAGTCCAGCTCCTGGCCCTGCCCAGGACACCCCAACAATCTCACTCTGTGTATCCCTGGGAGTGTTGTCCAAACTCTCCTGGAGCTGTGGCAGCCTTGGGGCCGTGCCCATTCCCTGTGGAGCCTGTTCAGTGCCCCGGCACCCTCTGGGAGAAGAACCTTTCCCTGATATCCAACCTGAACCTCCCCTGGCACAGCTCCAGCCGTTCCCTGAGGTCCTGTCCCTGGTCCCAGAGAGCAGGGATGGGAGCTGCCCCTCCACTGCCCCTCAGAAGGAAGCTGCAGGCAGGGAAAAGCTCTTCCTGCAGTCTCCTCATGTATTTTATGGAGATGACTGAAAGTAATGGAAAGAGCTCATCCGGCGGGATCACCCCCTGCAATTTCTTCTGGGTTTAGGCAGAGTAAAACTAATCATAGGGGTTGTCTCAGCTCAGGCCAGGGCTGCTCTAGGAATAGATTGGCACTTCAGATTTACCAGGATACGATGGAATAATGGCTGGGTAGTGGAATTTTCAGCACACAGGGGCAGGAGCAGCCGTTGTCATTTTTTTGTGATGATTTTTATGCTGGTGCCTTCACTATTCCTCTCCTCTGTTCAGCAGGGACAGCCCCTGCATGGGAAGAAGCGTGGACTCTGTGACTGCATCCCATTCCTCCAAAGGCATCGGAATGCGGGCAGAGAACAGCCATTTACTTGTACATTATGCAAGGAAAGTGCTGAGCCGGTAGCACAAAAAAAAAAACATCCCTGTCAGGAGCCAACAGGTTTTACCGGAAAACCATTGGGTTTCAACAAGAAGATTTAGGGTTTGGAACGAAACCTTGACAGTTTGCCCAAAAATTACTTCTTCGTTTTATAGCGTTCTCCCTGTTCAAATGTGTGTGCTCTGCTCTTCCAGAAAAAGCAAGGGAATGAAAGGAAAAATGACGACACTGACCGAGCTCCACCACTGCATTCCTAGTGGCAACTTATTTTAGGGAAGAATTATCTCAGCTTTACTTTAATGAGTATCAATCAGGTTGGTAACTAACACAGCTTTTCTTGTGAGGCTTTAAGTCCTTTAAAGATGAGGGTGTTTATTAGGGAGCCTTCACCAAGGTTTTATGTCTTGCCTGTAAAGACGCACAGCTGTGGCCAAAACATTATCTCAAGTAGAACCAAATGTTGGCTCCATTTATTGGTATTTATAATGGATTCCCACACAGGCAGAGACCTTAATTTGGACTTTTTTGGGTTGGGGATGCAAGGAGGGCAGTCGTGGAATGCCTGGCTGGTCCCACAAGCCTCCCCGAGCAGTGCAGAATCTTTAGCCGTTCCCTGAGGTCAGTGGCAGAGGGTTTGCTGATGGCTGGGACCCTCTGGAAGGTGCCATGGAGAATCCGTGACAGGGATTGCAAGGGGGGACAGTGTTTGTGAAAAGGGAGGCTTGGGAGGCTTGGAGGGCTCAGAGGCACCAGGAGCACAATTCTAGGGCACACAGGGTTAGGGATTTGCCTTTTCCCCTGGGAGTGCAGCCAGCACAGATCCTTAGGTTTAAGTTTTGTACCGAACCTTTGGGATTGCTCAGAGATTTGAGCCTGGAGAGCGAGAGCCTCGCTGCTCTTTGTCTGTCCCCTGGGCAGGTGGAGACTGCCAGCAAGGTCATCAGCTCACCCTGGGTCAAACCATGTGTCACTGCCCCTTGGGCACAGAGTTTTTCCATGGATGAGCTGTGAGGGTGCCCTGGGACAGGAACAGCTTGGGGTGTTCACTCCTGCAGCACCGCAGAGCATCTCCAGCGTGGGGACAAATCCTGGTGGGACAAGGACACGGCGCTGGCTCCACTCAGTCCCTGGTGACAGCCACCAGCTCCAGACAGCATCAGGACGTGCTGATCCCTTTTCTGTGCAGCAGCGCCAGCCCTGAGTCCAAGTTTGGTGTTAATATGGAAATATGGATAAGAGCTTATGCTGTGACAATGATTTAGTGCCTTGGTAACTGCACCTGATAACACAAATTTATCTTGGTCTCTCCATTTCAATTATATTTTTTCTAATGTGTGTTTTGAAATACAGATTCCCTCGGTCACAGGAATTTATGGGGACGGTTGTGTGGCTGGGAGAATTCAAATCAATACAGGAACTGTTCTTTGCCTCATACTCCAGTGTCTCCTTATGTGTGTTACACCTGCTGTATAATGCATGTTTTCACAAACTCTGTTCAAAATATGGAAAAAGAGGAGGCAGGCACAGGCAGCATCCCTGGGATTTGGTGGGCATCATTCCCAAATGATCTGCTGGAGTTTGGCCACAGCAGTTGGCTATCTCAAGGTTTGCATTCTGGGTGGGGATATTTGCTTATGGCCTGATGGGGCTGAATTTTCAGGAGGTACTGAGGAACCAGAGCTCTGCTTCCCACTCTGCCAGAGGGGCTGGAAGCTGGCAGCCACTCAGAGAGAAAGACTTATCCCTCCTCCCTTTGAGACAGCTTGGAAAAGACTCAGCAAGGGAGCGTGCATCCGTGGAAAATCCACATTGTGCAAGGGCTCTCCCTGGGTTCCCAGCACTGCTCCTGGGAGGAAGCACTAACAGGTTGTTCCCTTACAGAGGAGGAAGCAGCAGGAGTCTGAGCAGCAGCGCTTTGCCTTCCCAGAAGGGTTTGTCCCCAGAACAGGGGACAACCCCCCCATGGGCTCTTGGTGCCTTCCTCCTGCTGTCACCAGGCAGGTCCTGTGACAAGCAGCACTTAATCTCTAGTTCGTGTTCTGGGCAGGAACCCACCCGAGGCAGCTGCAGCAGCCACAGATCCGCTCGTGCCACCAAGCAGGGACTGAAGAACTTCTCAGCTTCCCTGGAATCCCAGCTCAAGCCGGTGGTTGGGATTCTGGACACGAGAGAGCAGATCTGACCCTGGAGTTAGAGCGAATGCCAGCGCTGCATTTGCCTTTTCCATTGGTCCATAAATAAAAAAAATGTTGGAATTTCACTAGGACACGTCATTAGTCCAGCTGCTCACACTTAGCAGCTGATAGCTGCCATCACTCTTAGTCACCCTCCAAATTCCACCGAGAGAAATGGGACCATTATTGCTCTGAGGCTGCTGCTGCTGCTCTCACAGTCCTGCTGCTGCTCTTTTCCCTGGCTGGGAGGAGAAGCAGCTCTTCCCGATGCTCTGGGAACGGCAGGTACGTGGGAGCAGATGTCAGGAACTGGCAGGGCTGGTTGTCTGGAACAAGATATCCCACCACAGCTTCTGCTGAGGGGTGGATGGATAGATGTCTTCCAGCAGATGGAAGGCAGATCTTCCCTTCTCCAAACCCAAATGCATCTCCATCACCCATGTGTGGATCCCACATCTTTCATCTGGCACCCTGGCCCAACTGTGTTAAATAAAGACATCGCTGGGTTTCTGTTATTTCTGGGATTTCTTTCTCCTGAGAGCTGGGCCGTCTCCTGGGTGTGGCCACTGGAAATCCTGCAGAGGTGCTCAGGGACTCAGCAGCAAGGACTGGGAGANGGGCAAAAACTGTAAATCCTCCTCAGGCACCTGCTGCCCAAGGTCCTCCGCCGGCCTGCCGGGCGATTCACAGCAGCCAGGCGGGAGCGACAGAAGGCAGATCTTCCCTTCTCCAAATCCAAATGCATCTCCATCACCCATGTGTGGATCCCACATCTTTCATCTGGCACCCTGGCCCAACAGTGTTAAATAAAGACATCGCTGGGTTTCTGTTATTTCTGGGATTTCTTTCTCCTGAGAGCTGGGCTGTCTCCTGGGTGTGGCCACTGGAAATCCTGCAGAGGTGCTCAGGGACTCAGCAGCAAGGACTGGGAGACTCCTGGCCAGCTTTCATCAGTGGTGAGGCACAGGCCATGCTAAGGTGAGGAGCATCTTTTGGCATCTTGAGCCTTCCAGGAATGGCAGTGCAGAAAATGGGAAGCAGAGTCCCACAGCCTTTCTCACATTGTCCTGTCTGGGTGCGGAGCTGGTTTCTCTCCCTGAAGAGAATGTGGCTGACACTAGCCCAGCTTCGAGACCAAACACTGCACAACACCTCAAAACCTGGTGTTGCTCCAGCAGGTCGTTCCTGGAGCCAGGATGTGGGGAGGTGGACACCAGAGAGTTGGGATCTCCTGCAATCCCCGAGCTTCACATCCTTGGATCTTCTGAAGTGCTCAAAAATGAGATAACGTGGCACTTGCTGATACGGTCTTGTGAGCATGGGGATATTCAGTTGCAGGTTGGATTTGATGTGCTTGGAGACCTTTCCCAACTTCAATGATTCCCTGATTCTGTGATTCCCTGCCTTCCAAGGGCTGCCAGGGCAGGCAGAATTTAGAGAAATCTGCATTTATGAAAGGCCACAGGTTTTTTCTTTGAAAGTTTCTCAACAAGCAGAGCTGAGGAGGGATCACCTCTTTCTACACAGGTCTAGTATGTCCCTGGAATGTCAGGCATTCTCCCAGATACTGGAGATTAAAAAGGCAGTGCTCCCCCGGCAATGCGATATTCCAAATTCTGTTCAGGAGAGCTCTGATGGACACCAGGAAAGAACAGGAGGTATCATTTCCTTGTCTGTAAAACCCAGAGTAAATGAGCTGGAGCCCTGGAGCAGAGGGAAAGTGGAGAGCCACAAAAAGCTGTTCCAGTTGTTTTTCCTCCCAGTCCAGGAAAAGTGGGGTCATTATTGAAAAACACTCTGTTCCTGCTTAAAAATCCTACCTTTCCTTTATCTGTACCTGTCATATCTCTGATAGTTTCCTGTAGTGGTGGGAGTGATCCCTGTGCAGACTAAGATCTGTTCAGTGCCTGGGAACATTTGGATGGATGGAATTATACAAAATGAAGACATCACCATCATCATCATCATCATCATCATCACTGCTATTCCTGCTGCTGGTAGCTCCATTACTCTGTAAAAATAATCCCCTCTCCAAGTGTGAGTGAGGAGCCCCAGGTGTAAATTCCCAGTGTTTTCAGGAGCTGCTGAGTTGTGTCAGTGCTCGGCGAGCTCCGGTTCCACCCAGCTGAGCAGTGGCAATAAAAGAGCCACAACAGGCTGCTCTTTCCATGCAGGATTCATTCCAAGCATGTCCGTGCAAATATTTATTATTTTCACAAAGCTACAGAGGGGAACTTTTGTTCTTTGAGGCTCGAGAGTCTGGGAAGGCTCTCTGTGCACAGACCCAGCTCAGGGTACTCTCTGTGCTCTACGGCCTGGAGGGACTGAGGTGGAGGATCTGCTGGGAGAGGAGAGATCCTGGGCTGTAATTCCCACTCCAGGGATATTTGCTTTGTTTTATTCCATGGATTTTGTGAAAAGCTTGTTTTCCAGTTTAGAAACACTTGGTATTTTTTCTTCTGAGCTCTCCTAAGCCATGGAGTCACAATGGGGAAACTTTTCCTTCTCCCTCCTCTAATTATGGTGACTTTGTCACTCCACGCTCGCCTGCCTTGAGCCTGGAGACTGAGCCATGATCCCTCTCTTTCCCTGCAGCTTCCTCCAAAATTCATCTGTGTTTGGGCATCCTCAGGGAAGCAGAAAACACAGTTCAGTCTGAGGGAGGCACTAAATCTGCATCTCCCCTTCCCCAGTGAAGTCAGACAGGAACTGTGGGTGCTCTTCCTCTTCACTCGGTTTGGATGGAAAATTCCTGAGGGAGATGGAGGGATACAGGTAGGAAGTGACCACAGAGTTGGCCACCCCCAAAATCCTTTTGGACATTTCTGGGGTGCTCCTGGTCCCTAAATTCCATTCCTGAGAGTGTTCGTGTCCTGTGGGGATGTGGAGAAAGAGGAAAGAGTCCCCAGTGAGTCCAGGTCAGCTTCACTGGAATGTGAGATCCAGGGCTGCACATGGGAATGGCCCTTCCCAAAGCTCCAGAGGCTGATGGGATAATTTGGAGGAAAACCCCACGCTGTGATTCGGGTCTGAGGTCACAGAGAGAGGATTTGTGGTGCTCTCCCATCGCACATGGGGGTGGTAGCAGAAAAATGCAGGATCTCAGCTTGCCTGCAACGGGAATTGGGGGGACACCACAGGGAGAAAGAGCAATTTGAATATAAATCCCACCCGACAGTCAATAAATCCAGACTGTGTTCTTTCTTTCCCGTCTCAGTCAGGAAAAAAGTGCTGCAACTGGTCTAACAAAATACAAGAGTCATTATAGTAGGAAAAAAAAAAAAGAAAAGGTTTAAGGTGAGATTTGGGGAAAAAAAATGCGAAAAAATGAAGCTTTAAATCCATAAAAAAATCCCTTTAGCTGACTTTAAACAGGTCAGAGTTTCCATCTGTAATGAGGTTGGAAGTTTAGTGTCCTCCCAGCTCTGGGCCCTGGTTTTGGGGGGCTCTTCCAGGGGATGGCAGCTGGTGGGAGACACGACTTCCTCAGGAGCAGGAGCAGGAGCAGTGCTGACAATTCCATTCTTACGTGCTGTGCTGCAGTTCGTCTTTCCTTCCATCCCATAATGACACTGTCAGGGGGATGGAAGAGCAGGGTTTGTTTGTTTCTAAATTCCATCCTCCAGGAATGGGAGCAAGGCTCCACTCATCCTGCAGTGCAGTGATGGTGGGATAGGATTCCTGGTTGATAGACCAGGTTCAATTATTCTCTGTGAAGAGCCATTCCCAATATCCACCTGGTGCGACAATCCCTGTGGGAACGGCTTGTGGACAGCCATCAAAGCCCACATGAACTCCATAAACATCACAAAACTTCTTTAAATCACTTATTCCGGCTTTGCTGCTGGGTGCCAGTGCCCTCTGGATCCATGCCTGTGTCTCTCTGGGTATGAACACAGGGTGGGTTGGGATTAGGAGAGGTGGCTGTGAGCAGTGGGAGGCTCCCAGAGATATTTTGTAGCCCCAGAGGGCTCAGGAAGGACCTTCTGGCTCTCCACAACTCCCTGCCAGGAGAGGACGGCCTGGAGGGACGCAGGAGTTGGACTCTGCTCCCAGGGAACAGGGACAGCACAAGGGGAAACAGCCTCAGGCTGTGCCAGGGGAGGGTCAGGCTGGACATCAGGAGGAATTTCTTCATGGAAAGGGTGGGCAGGCGTAGGAAGAGGCTGCCCAGGGCCGTGGTGGAGTCCCCATCCCTGGAGGTGTCCAAGGAGCAACTGGATGTGTCTGGGTGACAAGCTGGGCATTGGTCACAGGTTGGACTCGATCCTGGAGGTCTTTTCCAACTTTAACCATTCCACGATTCCATGATCAGCAGAAAAGCTTCATTTACTCCCTTTCATGCCTCCTTTTTACTCTTCCTGGGGTAAAAGGCTGCCTTTTCTTCTCCCTGTTGAAGGCACTTTGTCTTTTCCCAGCAAACAGAAGTAGCTGGAGTTTCTGTTTTCATGGCAGCAGGAGCTGTGCTGCTAAACAAACACGGAGAAAGCCAAAACTTCCTGCCACTTCACATGTTTGTGTTTTGAAAACCAAGCTATTTATTTAGACAAACTGGAAAATATAACCACAAATAACCCCTAAAGTGTGCTGCTCACTCGCAGTGAGTTAACTGAAACCAGGAGAGGGAGAATTTGTTTATCCGCAGATTTTCCTTGCCCCTCCAGGAAAATTCTTTCCCCTTTCCAGCCCCTTGGGTTTGTCCCATTGTAGCACCCAGTGCTGCTCCAAGAGCTGGGAGGAGCTGCAGGAGGGGGAGCGCAGGAATTTAGTGACTTGCATGGATCAAAGATCTATGGAAATACCATCTCCTGGAGTGGGTGCTCCAGCTCTGTGCACCCAGAGAAGGCACCAAACGAAATCTCGGCCCCAAAACTCCATGTTTGACCTTGGAAAGCAAAGGCATTAATCCACAGCTGTGTGCTCCGTCCTGCTCCTAATCCTGTGGCTGCTGAAGGACAGCATTATCACGTTGGCAAAGTCAGTGGGAATGGCTCAGGACAGGCTCCTTCCCTGCGGCTCCGGCGGAGGAACTTTATCTCCAGATTGTGCTCCGCCAGCGGAACGGGAGGGGGAAGGAAAGGGCTCCTACCTGACACGAGAGACAATGACCTGCTCCAGGGGAATATTAAAGAGCTCAGGGAATGCAAGGGCTCCATTTCCAACCCCTGCTCCCGGCTTTGGAAGGCAGCCTGGAAAGGTGTGTGCACCCCTGGGCTGGTACCCGCACTGTTGCCATGGCAACGAGCAGAGGGATGGAGCTGCTGCCATCATTCTCCTCTGTACTTCCTCCTCTCTCCCAAAAGTCACCGGCCCTGGAATTAGAAATGACACCCCTCCATCTCCTGGGAATGCCTTTCCTTCCTGAGGTGCACCTCTGCCTTTGGTTCGCAGAGGGAAATGTGTGAGTGGGAGATGGGGAGGTGATGGAGAGTGGAAAACCAGGCTGTGCTCAGGGCCCAAACCGGACCGAGAGCTTTTCCTTCATCCTGTGTGCTGCTGAATTAATCTTGGACTAATTTAGGCTGGCGTGGATGCTCTGGGGCACAGAGTTGCTTGGAGCTGCAATGCAACGGCAGTCCATGGATGAGGGCAGCCCATGGCACAGCTCAGGGGATCCTGAGGATCAGTCTGGGTTATCCTGGAGGTTGGACTGGGTGAGGAACAGGATTTGGGAGTTGCAAAACACCTCACAGCTTTGGCATTTCCTCTGTGTTGGATTAGCAGGGCTTGCAAAAGCTCTCACGTAAAACAGGAGGTGGAAAAGCACCTCAGGGAAAGCTCCTGCCTGGAGAAGCCGTGTGGAGGCTCCAGTTGATTGTTTAACTTGGAACCAGGCTCACAGGATGTGTGAAGGATCCCACATCAGTGCCTTCCATCCCTTCTCCAGGGTCAGGAGCTTTCCCCATTCTCCTCCCCCTGTCCCCCCACGTTTAATTGTGTGGAGAAGGCAGATGAGGCTGAGAGAAGTGACTGCACCTTCCCATATCTCAGGCTGGGATTCAGCAGGGGCTGGAGTCTGGCTTTCCCATTATCCCTCCAGCATTCCCCAGTCTGCCTCTCCCTCACCTTTGTCACATGGGCTTTGGGAAACCTGCATATTGAAATGAGGAGTTTCTGTCGCAAATCTACATTTTCAGGCCAAAGCTAGAAAATTTCCTGTCTCTGGACCCTGAGGTATCCACACCCCCCCTGCCCCACCATCCCCCTGAGCAGCCCCAGGAAACCTCTCACTGCTCCAGGAAGGGTCTCCGTGATGGTTTCCACAGCTCTCCTGCACACCAGCACAAAGCCTTCTCCTGCTGTATCCAGGGATTTCAGGGCCAAGTGAAGGGTCTCAGGTAGACCTTAGGGCTCTTATTCCCCACACCAGGGATTGGGATGGATTTTCCTTCAGCTTGGTGCTCAACCACATGGTTAATTCAAAGCACGTGCTGTGCTCGTACCAGGGCTTGTGCTGGAAGTGAGCTCCATGTGCTGGAAGTGAATTCCATGTATGGAAGTGAACCCCACGTACTCGAAGTTAACTGGGACTTTACGAGGCTGCAGACCCAGGGGTGTCCCTGCTCTTGGACGTCCTCATGTTTGCCAAGAACATTGGCTTGTGTAGATGATTACAGGAACACCCCAGCGCAGATGAGCCCAACTGTTTTCCTTCCAGCAAATGTTATCCCAGAGTTATCACAGAAGCATGGAATGAGGTGGAAGGGACCTTAAAAATCACCTTGTTCCACCCCCTGCCATGGGCAGGGAAACC
Organism: Melanocharis versteri; assembly: GCA_013397845.1. Taxonomy (NCBI): domain Eukaryota; kingdom Metazoa; phylum Chordata; class Aves; order Passeriformes; family Melanocharitidae; genus Melanocharis; species Melanocharis versteri. The sequence continues at coordinate 540,237 of VZTG01010141.1, read as the reverse complement.
TTCCACCATCCCAGGTTGCTCCAAGCCCTGTCCAACCAGGCCTTGGACACTTCCAGGGATCCAGGGGCAGCCACAGCTTCTCTGTGCCAGGGCCTCCCCACCCTCAGAGGGAAGGATTTCTTCCCAATATCCATTTAAATGTGCTGTCTTTCAGTTCCCTCTTGGAGCCATTCCCCCTTGTGCTGTCACTACAATTCCTTGTAAACCACTCCTCTCCAGAGGCCCCTTTCGGGCACTGAATCCCCCCAGTGTTGTTCCCACTTATCCCATCTTTTCCCCTGGGTACCGTGTGGCCTGTGAGCCAACAGATCATTGCTCTTCCTCTATCATCAGCATTTTCCTTCCTTAAATATCATCCCAGAAGGAATCAGCCCCTCCCCTGGCTCATGGCAGAGCACCCAGGCTGCAGGGAGCCGGTGGGGCGGGCAGAGCGTGGCTCTGTCTGCTCCATGCCCTCCATGCTCTCCATCCAAAGGCTTTACAGGCTGTCACTACCAGCAGTGTTCCTCTGTTTCCTCTGCCCAGACAGAGCGGGAAGTGAAGGGGAAGATCCAGAGTTTTCCTGCTTGGCTGGGCAGAGTGTAACAGACATTAAAGGAGCTCTGGGAGAGAAAACCAACTGCTGGTGGTTGATATCCTCGGAATTTCTGGAGCTTCCTTGGTCAAACAGCTCAATGAAAGGAGTAAAAAGATCTTCCTTGTCTCCCTCAATCCTTTTCCCTGTTTAAATCAATCCCCTGCCCTTCCCACACGTATTGGCACAATGACCCTGCCTTTCACATTTCCCAGGAGCCACAATCACTCTCCTGTGATTTTCCCCTCCAGCCTCTGGTCTGTTCCATGCTCTTGACTGACCTTCAGCAGGATTAGCAAGAGGAAAGTGCCTGTACCTCCAGGGTCGGCCAGAGGAACTGGAACTGCAGAAACATGGAGCTGGAAAAGCTGTTTGCACCTCCCCCAGGGCTGATAGTGGCCATTACAGGGCTGGATTGGCTGTAATTGCAATCCCAACAAAGTGATATGGAAACGATGCCACAAACCACTGTGGAAGGGCCAGAAATAATCACAGTGCACAGCAAGGTTGTGCTGGGTGGAGGGGAACCTGTGGAAAAACAGGGCATGGGGTAGGGGAGGAACCGAGGCGTTGTATGGGCTTTTGAAGCTTTGTGGATAATGATCCTGTGATTTTTCAGAGCCTCCCTCCTTCCACGGCACTTCCCTCCCTTGCACTCAGCTCCAGGACTTGCCCTCAGCTCCCAGAGCAAAACAAAGCCAACCTTTCACCTCAGAGGCTTCATCAGGGTACTTCAAGGGTATTTTTCTGCAATTCCTCTTGGCTGCAGTTTAATAGGTTATTTTGCCAAGAGGTTTGATGCTCTTTGGACATCCATCCGTGTTTCTGCTGGACTGCATCCAAAGTCATCACCTTTGCAGGCTGCTTGGACTGCAAGGCACGGTGAGTTCAGGGATGAAGGAGCCTTTCCTGGGGAAGAAGAGCCTGCCCTTGGGGCTTGGACAGGAAAGGCAGGTGCCCACGGCAGAGAGGTGCCAGGGGAAAGGGGCAGTGTGCAGGGGCTTAGGAACTGGGTGTGACTCCTGGGACAGCAATGCTTTGGAAGGGTTCTTTCAAGTCTTTAGAGAGGACAGAAAGCAGGGAAACGGCTGGAAAGAGAACAGAGAAATGCAGATTTGGACACCATATGGTTCAGTCCAGAATCAGGATGGGGTCTTTTGTTTATTGTCTTCCCAGCAAGGCAGGGCTGAGACAGCCCTGAGAGAGAACCTGAGCTATTTCGGACTTGGCAGGGTGCGATGGGAGACAGACTTGGCTCCATTTCCAAGACCCAGCTGCCCTCCCAGCCAGCCCTAGTGAGACCAGTACCTCCCAGTGATGAGCTTCCAAAAGTCACACACTCATCACTGGTCTCTTCTCTCCATCCAAATATTAACTTTTTGAGGGGCAGGAATCCTCTGTTGGTCCTCCCAGTGCTGAGCTTCAGAAAGTCCCATATTCAGCATTGTCCTTATGGGAATCAGAACTTTTGGGAGGCAGGAATCCCCTCCTGATCCTTCCTGCTGCTTTTAAGCAAAGCCCAGCCTCTGAGTGGCAGAAACACCTTTCTCCTGTGCATTTGGCCGGGATTCCTGTCACTCCCAGACACCCATTTATGAACAACAGCCCAGAGAAAAGAGGGAAATCATCTGCGATCCATTGGAAGGTAAATACCGCTCTCTCCATTGCCCCTGACAGCCCGTGCCACAGCTGAGTTCCCCCCAGGAGCTCCCTGCCATTAATCACCTTCAGAAGGGATTGTTCCACCTCAGCGTGTTTGCTGTGGCAGGAGGTTAGGCTGGAAAACTGCTGCCAGTCCCACGCGCTCCTCGTTCGGGAGAACGCGACTCTGGAGCGGAGCCAGCGCTCCCTGCTCTGCCTTGCTTCCAGCTGCTGGGAACAGTGAAACGGGGTGGTTTTGCTGTGGTTTTCTTTTCTCCTTCACCTCCTTCCATTTCCCCCTTTTTCCCCTTCCTTTAAGGCCTCTGAGAAGGGGTGAGGAGGAATCCCTTATCCCTGGCAGCGCCACTTGTGGGGCCCCCCAGCACCATCAGAGCTCGGGGATTACAGACTCTGCACACAGCTAATAGGGAAAGGTGGAGAGAGGATTAGGATTTTCCTCCTTTGGAAAGGGATATGGATTATCTGGGCCAATAACCATGGCTGTGACATGCCTGTTTTCTCACCACGGATTCGCAGGGAACGCTGGAGTCTCCAGGTGCAGTTTGTGAGAACCTGCTGCAGGCAGTGGGAGGTCCTGCCCTCCCTTCTTTGGGCTCCAGAGCAGCCCTTTGCTGACTTGTTGTCCCCTCTCAATTTATTATTGATCCTGAAAAGCTTCTTTGTGAATTTGCTGGATCTTCCCTCCTGCCTCGTTCCCTCTCTATGTACCAGTATCCTCCCAGGAAGGTGCCCAGTGTTCCCACTGCCCCATTCCTGCATTTTCTTTTCTAGCCAGGGTTCTGCCTTTCCTTCCTTTCTAGAGGAAAAGCCTGTGGGGAGCTCCTGAAGGTCATGCAGACACCACTAGCACTGCCCTTTAGTTAAAAACAGGTCATTTCCATTAGTGTTGGAAGGGACCTTAAAGCTCATCCAGTTCCATCCACGGGCAGGGACTCCTTCCACTGTCCCAGGATGCTCCAAGCCCTGTCCAACCTGGCCTTGGACACTTCCAGGGATCCAAGGGCAGCCACAGCTTCTCTGGGCAACCTGTGCCAGGGCCTCAGCAACTCATTGTAAAAATTCCTTTCTTGTATCTTCCTTGATGTGGAGCGGGGAATGGACACACGGAAAGAAGATGGAGCTGCGTTCCTGGGGCCTTGCTCTGCTCTCCCACAGGAGGTTTGTAAAGAAGGGTTTGACACTGCTGGACTCTCTGACTTGGATTTCTAGCGAGCTTTGGGCACCCAACTCTGGGATCTGCCCAAAATTCCTCTGAAACCGTGGGCTTTAGGGGCCAAACTCCTTTGGAAGTGCCAGCCCGGGTAAGCAGGTGGGAACAAGGTTCCTGGAGAGGGAGGACCGTGTTAACAGCAGAGGTTTGCCTGTGGAAGCAGTTAATCACCAGGAATACAATTAGCACTTAAACGCCTCTGGACACCCTGTGCTGGCCTTCCCTTGTCCTACACCAGTGTCTTGCTGGCTCATTACCTGCGACACCTCATTTTCAGTGCTGCTAAATCCAGCTGCCTCCGGAGGCTCCCGGGGCTCCAGAGGGGATCCTGCCTTCTCCAGCAAGGAGCATCCCTGCTTAGCACTGCTATCCCGAGGTGTGTGACACCTCCCGACGACGACGGGAAGCAGCTGGTGCTAATGGACACAGCCACTCCCTTTCCTCCCCCATTTCCCCCCATTCCACCCTCCCAAGTTCCCCGCAGCTCTTTAAAACACTGTTCCTCTCCTCAAAGTGCTTTTAATTGCTGCCCCTCACCCAGCAGGCTCACAAAAGCAGATGGAATGCTCCAAGGTCTCCTTTGCAAGAAAGTCAGGCTTTTTTCAAATGTGGAAGACCTCAATTAATAAAATATTCCTCGTTTTTCTGAGGTCAGCTTTAGCAGCCGGGCCCCATGATCAAATGAGAGCCTTTTCCTCGGGATGTCTGCTCGCTGGAATCTCATTAACGCTCACTTGTGCAACGTTTAGTAGCAACTAAATGGGACAGAAAGTGGCTGCTTCCCTTTTCCTCCCCCATGGATCAGGCGGGAGGCAGGAGAACCTCACACCGCTGTTTTACCCTCTTTACCCCTCTAATCACATCCCTTCTTTCACTCAGCGCCAACACAGCCTTCAGATCCTTGCAAAGCTCTGCTGGTTTGGGTGGAATTCAGGGCAAAATGGTGTCTGGCAAGTAGATGAGGAGTCTGTGCTTGTGGCAGTGTGGATTTTCACAGCTCTGCAGTTGGAATCGCTCTCGCCCCATGTGAATGAGGCCAGGGAGTGACCCTGGATTTCCATCGTGTTTAGCTGGAAGCAGAGTGCAGCTCTTGCTTTCTAAATTCATCAGTCACCGCCAGAACATCCATTTTAATGGAGTTCAGGCCATGGAGCCTTGAAGGGAATTGTTCTGCGATAACGAGCTCGTGTGTAAGAGTTATGCCTCAAGGGAAAGCTTCTCCTCCCAGTGGGATCCAAGTCCTCACCGAGGGGCACTTCTGGATGACTCACTGTTATTATTTATTATTTCTCTGGCACCATAAATGTGCAGGGCACTCTGGAATGGGCACAGTAACGCGTCCCTGCCTTGATGAGGTTACAACATCCCTGCCCTCACTCCAGCCAAACTTGTGGCATGCTACAGATGAATAACTGGAATGTGGGGAAGGAAGAAGGAGCAGCCTCAGTCCCCATTGGGATGAAACACCAGGCATTAACTCAAATGCAAATTCCCTGGGAATTACCAGGGAGACACGACTAAGAGAATAAACCTGGGGAATCCACATCCACACATTATCTGTAAGACCAGGATAGAAGATATGGAAGGAAGGAATGGTACATGTCCCTCTCTCCTCCAGCCATGATATTCAACACTGCTCTCCAAGGGGCTGCTCTCTGTATTTCCCATATGGAATCTCTGCCCCATGTGCCCCACTGGCCCCAGGCACTGCCAGCACCATCATGTGCTGTTAAAAGTTGGTAAATCCAAGATAGAAGTGCAGGCCAGCCGGGAGTGTCTGCAGCATCCTCTCTGCTGTGGTCTGGGCCATGGAGGAATTTCATCCAGAGGGGTTTTTTTTCATGGAAACGTAAGCACCTTCTGCCTCTGCTCCCCATTCATGTCCTTCCCTGAGGTCTGTCTGTGCCTCTCCCATGGAATGTGTCCATGTCCTTCCAGCAAAGTATTCCTGTGAAAAGAGCATATTCCTGAGGTAGGAAATGGACACCAAATTCCTGGCTTGACCACCTCATAAAGGCAGTGCATTCCCAGTACTGCCGTATCCCAGAGCAGAATTTGGGAGCTTTTATTTATCATTGCACCAGATTAACACCAGCGCACACCTCAGGGTTGGAGGCCAGAGCTTGAATCCAGGTGTTTCTCCCAACAACAGCCTTTCTCAGGCACCAGCCCCATCCACCTTCCTGCCAGGCTTCCTAAAATCCCCAAATCTCCAGGCAGGCTCTGCTCAGCCCCATTTTTCCAGCAGAGCAGTGGCTCCAGCAGCCACAGGCACACCTGGGGATGTGCTGGAAGCAAAGCTGTCACAGGAGGCTTTGCCATGCCCTGGATGCCGGTTCTCTGTCCCAGTGCAGCCCTTCCCAGCTCTGCTGCATTGCCATAGGCACACTCCTCCAGCATTTTCCGCAGCAGCTGGGCCGAGCAGAGCAGCATTGTTCTGACACAAACACTTTTGCCAGGGATTTCACAATTGGCTGCCCTCCCTCACCTCCGAACTGGGACTCCTTGCCAAGAATGTGTTTCCCAGCGCTGCACTTCCAGCCCTGTCACCTGCAAACACAATTACTCCTTGCTTTGGATCGGCTTCGTTAGCGACGGGGCTGGAGAAGGGCTGAAATGGAGCGTGCTGCCCGCTCCGGGGGGGACGTGTTGTTAGCAGGCACAGGGAAGGAGCTTCTGCCAAAGCTGCTCCAGCAAACCCTGCGCAGCTGCTGCAGGAGAAGCTCTCGCTCACTGATCCGGGGCAGCGAGGCATGAAGAGGAGTTCTGGGGATGGGGAGGGACCTGGTCATATTGGAATATTGAGGATGCAGAGGATGCAGCTGGAAGAGATCCACAGGTTGGCTCTGCCTGGGAATCAACACCTTCCCTTCTGCTGGTCAAGGGTAGCTGCTCAGAGGCTTAATAAGGGAGGGTTTGATCCTTTCTACATGGTCTTTGACATTGGGATTTTTTTTCTTCAATAGGAAAATCAGGCTGGAAGAAGCAGCATGGTCATCTAGTGTATCTTTGATCGTAGGAGAGATCATGAAATCATATACTTCGAATGCTTTGGGTTGGGAGGGACCTTAAGAATCATCCAGTCCCACCCCCTGCCATGGGCAGGGACACCTTCCACTAGCCCAGGTTGCTCCAAGCCCCATCCAGCCTGGCCTTGGACACTTCCAGGGATGGGAGGTTTTCTTGCCCATCATCACTTTGGGAATTTTGCTTTCTTTTCTGGGTGTATTTCCTAGATTGAGGACACCTCAAGTTTTCAGTTCCCATAACTTTCCCTGCTCCCTCCATGCTTAGGACGGTGGCTTTACCATCCTGGCCGTTTGGGTTGGAAGAGAAATTCAACATCATCTATTTCCAAACCCCATGCGAGGGACACCTTCCACTAGACCAGGTTGCTCCCAGCCCCGTCCAACATCCTCTTCTGTTCCACCATTTCCATGCCAGGAATTTTGAACCTGTAGCTGAAGGTGCAGCAACAGCAGGACTTTCCTGCTAAAACCAACTCCAACGTGGAGAGCCTGGTACCTCCACACCAGCAGTTTGAAGTTCCAAAGGACCATGGTGGATATGGTGGGATAGTCCCTTCTAGTGCCCAGCGCTGTGGGTTTGGCAAACTGGTTTTACATTTTGGGGGGTGGTAATTCCTGTGCTCCTGTGGCAAGGATTGGAGCTGTTCTGGAGGAGGTGCTTGGCAGGAGCTCAGCCCAGGATCTGCTGCTTGGCTCCCAGTGGTTTCCTCGGTGTCTCATAGGCTCCCATGGCCTCGAGGGCTGTAGAGATCTGCCACAGTTCATGGAAACTCCCATCAGTTATGGAAAAAACAAAAATGCAGGCACCTTCACAAACACCACTGCATGGAAGCAGCAATAAAAAAAATCCACGTATTTTAATCCAATCTGAATTGGGTTTTGTGAGAACAGCAAATTTCATCACGGAGAACTAAATTTCGGTTGATTTTCAAGTACAGAGCACAAAAAGCCTCATGTTCTTCCAACACAGGGAATGTTTTCCTGGCATCCATTGGAAATGCTGTGTCACCGCTTTTGTTAATGTAATCAGCAACAAGCTGAGCCCAAAGCGGGCAGCAGGAACGGACGGTTTTTTCAGGAGTCATCACAGCTTGGCAGGCTGTGGACAAACGGAGGGATGATCCATGCCCAGAACAGTGGGAGCCTCCTGGAACCACTGGTGGTCCACTTTCAGCAAAGAGCGTTGTGCTGTTGGGTGGAGTCGGAGCAGGAGCACAGGAAGGGGCTGAAGAGGAAGTGATGAGCACAGGGATCATTTCTTTGGGCAGCCTTGAAACATGTTCGATGAGCCTGTTCTCCAAGATATTTGTCTGGAGGTGGCTGGCAAAATGCACTTCGTGGAATCATGGAATGGTTTGGTTTAAAAGGGACATTAAAGCCCATCCAGTCCCACCCCCTGCCATGGGCAGGGACACCTTCCACTATCCCAGCTTGCTCCAAGCTCTGTCCAACCTGGCCTTGGACACTTCCAGGGATGGGGCAGCCACAGCTTCTCTGGGCAACCTGTGCCAGGGCCTCTCCACTCTCCCAGGGAACAATTCCTTCCCAATATCCCATCTAAACCTCCCTTCCTTCAGCTTAAGGACATTCCCCTTGTCCTGTCACTCCAGGCCCTTGCGAAAAGTCCCTTCTTATCAGCGTTCCTTAGATCCTTCCCACCTTTGTGGATGGAAGCGTGGAGGGATGATGACCTGCATGGAAAGGAAGGAAGAGGAAGGAAGAGGTGGTGTGTGTCACACTGACCTTTCTGTCCTTTGTTGTCCTCCTCTCTTCCCCTCTGACCTTTTACTCCTGCTCAAAACTTCCTCTGGGACTGAGGGAAGCACAGACCATCCAGCTGGATGTTGACCTTCTACCTGGAGCTGGGCATAGGGCAACCAGCTGTGAGCTCCTGGTTCATGTCCTCCAGAGCTTCGGGCAAGCCAGGCTGCTTCCAGGCAGGGATTTACCCCATGGATTTTGAGTGCTAGCAGAATGCAGGATTTTGCTACATTTCATTATCTGATTGGCTGCAGGTGCTCCCAACACCCTTCTGTCTGCACACCTCCTGGTAGTGCCTTGAGCAATCCAACTGGTGCCTGCTTTGTGTCTGTTTTCCCAACCCATTCCCCAGGAGAAGGGAAAGCAGGAGAGCTGAAGTGGGAGAAGATTTTAGGTTTGTTTTCCATTTATTTATTCACAGTATCTACACAGGTTTGTGTTCATGTTCCAAAAACCACACCGAGGAAACATTCCTTGCATTTGGAACTGGCCTTCCTGGAGGGGCTCTTTTCCTGGATTCTATTTTGTGGCACAGACAGGCTTTCATCCACCTGCAGAACCCACCGCAGTGCCACAGAACAAGGCTGCCCACACTGCCCTCACCGTGAGGCAAGAAGGGCAAAATCTTGTCCTAATTTATTGTAGAGAGTAAATATCAGAAGGGAGGGTGTCCAGAGGTTGGATCCAAGCTCTTCTTGGTGGTGCTCAGCACTGGGACAAGAGGCAGAGGCAGGAATTGATGCCCAGGGAGTTCCACCTTAACATGAGGAAGAACTTCTTTCCTGTGCAGTGACGGAGCACTGAACAGACCCCAGAGAGGGTGTGGAGTCTCCTCACTGGGGATATTCCAGAACCATCTGGATGCAGTCCGTGTGCTCTGGGATGACCCTGCTGGAGCAGGGTGACCCACTGTGGTCCCTTCCCACCTTAACCATTCTGTGATCCATGATTCTGCGAGTTGATCTAAAGAGGTTGATCGTGGCTCCTCATGCTCCCGAGGGATTGTGCTTGAGCAGCTCCAATGTGACTGTAGCTCTTCCCAGCCTTTCTCTCTGCCAGCAAAGCTTGGCTTGGCTCGCCCTCGTGCAGATGCTGCTCTTGGCCGAGGCCTGGCCCATGTTGACAGCAGGCGTGCGAGGAGGCAGGAAGCTCTTGGAGACAGCTGGCACTTGGATCCGGCTTCTCTGCCCAGTTTGCCTTGGAGCTGTGCTGGTGATGGAGCGGGTCTGGAGAGAGCCGGTCTTTGTGGGAATGGCGTGTGGGAAGTGCGGGTTCCTGCTGCGGTTTGGGTGTATCCCACCAGGAAGGGCTCCAAGCTTTCCTCACATCCGCTGGATCCGTGCCACCCTGCAGGACAGCGCAGCCGTTCATTAGCAGCGCGGATGCCGCATCCTGCTTCCATGAGCTTTGGTTTTAGGCTCTGCCTCCTTCTCTCCCATCTGCTCCTCTTCCAGCTGGCCACCATCAGCCAGGAGCAAGTGGCCAGAGATGGAGGAGAGACATCTCTGCTGATCCCACCCAGAGGCCTGGGAGAGGCCGGCTTTGTGGAGTAATTGTTCCCAGGTTTATTGCTGAGCCTTTGGTGTTAGGGGAAGAGGGCCCTCTCTGAAACGTTGCCATCCTTCACGCATTCCCATCTTCCTGCTGTGTCCTAAGAGGTGTTTGCAGGAAGGAACCAGCTGGGATAGCTGTCCACAAACAAGCACTCACTACTCTGGAGCCATCCTGGCTTGGTACAATCCACAGGGACAGCAGGGCCCCTTCGTAAGACTCATCCCAAACAGCAGAGCTCTTCCCATTGAACCTGCTGGTCTAGGGGAGGGTGGGCCTGTCCATGGCAGAGGGTTGGAACTGGGTGATCTTTAAGGTTCCTTCCAACCCAAACCATTCCATAAATTTTGTGATGTCGGGAACTGGCCAGTGAGGCTCCTCAGAGTCACCTTCTGCTGCAGTAGTGCAGGCACAGTGAGCAGGTTGGTTCTCATTACAGTCAGAATGACTCATTCAACCTTTTCTCTTCCTCCGTGATATTCCTGAATCCGTCACATGCTCCATGTGCACAGCCAGCCCTTTCCATTCACATATTTATTGGCTTCTTCCTCCACAGCTTCCACTCCCCACTGCTCTGAGCTCGCTCTGTAGAGAAAGGACATTTCAGAGGTTACACTGAAAAGTCAGCAGCTCCTGGGATTTAAATCTATCCCAGGTCTAGAAGATCAGGCTGTAGAGGATTCCTCCACAGGTCCTGTGGGGAGCCACTTGGGAAGCTGAACCCTCAGCACTTCGCCTCACTTGAATCCTCCTTTGTAGTTCCCAGTGGATCTGATTAGGCTGCCAAGGAAATGGATCTGCCAAAGCGCTTGCTATGAGCAGAAAGAGGGCAAAATGAGGCTGAAGAGGGTGGAGTGAACAGTGTTTCTTTGCAGAGGTTTCCAAAATAACTTGACAAACAGAAGTTGTGGACAAACAGGCAGAAGTCCTAGCAGGTACCTGCTGATATTTCATTCATTCATTTTAATTCCTGAACAACGGTAAAACTGTTCCAATCCAAAAAATTTCCTGGAGACCAGACTGAATGAGCTCTAGGAGGTCAAAGGCTCAAGGAAAAGTATATGGTCCATCAGGAGTAGACTTTCAAAAGAGTCTTTGGGTCACAAGGAAATGTCCTGAACCTTGTGGCCAAATGGATATGGTCATACAGTCAAGCTGATCCCCTCTGCTCTGAGTCCTCCTGTCCTTGCAGTGATCCCTGCACAAGTCATGGAGTCGGTGTGGTCCCATATGAGCTGCAGACATTTAATGACACTCGCAGCTGTGGTGGCCCACAGCAGAGGAATGTCACTTGTCAGGCACGTAGCAGATTCGCGGAGTCTCAGGGAGGCCCCACAGCTTTGTGGAGTATCAGGGATATGTTCCCAGGATTTCATCCAAAGCAGCAGCTTTCATTTCTGCTCTCAGCTGTAGACACTTCTCTACAGAAATGGAACATGAGCAGGGCCTGTGGGCTCAGGCGTTGATTCAGGCCTGGGGGAGCAGATGAAACACTGAGTAAACGAAGAGTGGCACAACAGGATGGATGCAGGGAGCCACCTGTCTCCTGCTGGCCTCTCTCCCTGCTGGTATTTTGTTGGGAAGGGTTATTCTTAGAGCTCACTGTGTAAATGAGCAGTTTAAATATCCCCTGACTCACACGGCAAATGCTACTAAGGGAGTGTCAGCACAAAACACAGCCTGTGCCACATCCTCGAGGAAATCACGGTAGGAGCTGCCTGACCTTTCCAGAACTGTCCCGGGGCTTGGAGCAACCTGGGATAGTGCAAGGTGTCCCTGCCCATGGAATGAGATGGTCTGTAAGCCCCTTCCAACCCAGACCAGTCTGGGATTCTATGAAGATGGATCCACCTCACCTACCTTTTCCCCTAAAGTTAGACTTCCAGGCAAACCTGTTTTTCTGGGCTCCTGTACTTGGAGATAGGCAGCCCCAGAAGGTGGTCCAGTTCTTCCACAGAGGAATCCTGAGCCAGTCTCACACCAGTGACTCCAGAGGTGACAACTCCCTCTTTAAAGACTGTGGCCACAAGGACTGTACAGCACGGACTGTTTCCCATTACCCCTTCCTTGTCCCTTCTTGGTCACCAGGATCTATTATTTGACTAAAATACCTCCTAATGGCTGAGCAGGGAGTTAGGCCTGTGGTGAGGATGACAACCCAAATCCTCCCAGCTCCATGTGGAACACGTCAGGATAGGGATTGTGCTCTATGATAGCTGCTGCCAAAATGGAATTAAACTAATCCAATGTGGGAAAAGCCAGGAAGAAAATCCCCCGTGACACAGCAGGGATCTTGCAGGGTTGTTTTGGCCAGCAGCAAGACAAAGCTGGAGAGGTCTCTGCTGGAAGGACCTTGAGTCCACGGCTGATGCATTCCTTGGATTGTGCTGAGCCAGCCTGAGTAGGTCTTATTGTGGAATAGAAAATACACAACAAACCCATGATGTTTATGTGGTGCCTGGTTTTCACACCTTTATGTTTCAGAGCCTAAGGAGCTCCTCCTCCTCGTTCTCCTTCTCCTCCTCTTCCTCTTTGCCACAGCTGAGTTCCTGCTCCATTGAAGGACATGTTGCTCTCTCTGCTCTGGGTTTTGCTGATAAAACTGTGGCATCTCCGTTCTGCTGCTTGGCCTGGACCAGAGAAATGAGGACAGCAACAAGTTGGGCAAGCGATGGATTGATCTTGGGGCCTGGATTCCCAACAGAGAGCTCAGCTCGGAGTACTGGGGAATCAGAAGGATCCTTCCATGTAGCACAGCTTGGAAACGCACAGCTGAGCATCCATGCCCAGCCACTCCCATGTGTCCCCCACAGCCCACGGGTGACGTGGGACAGCTCCAGGCAGCTCTGCCATCCCCCCTTGTGAACACCTATGGAGGGAGCATGTTCTCCACCCACCTACACCAGCTGCATCCAACACAGCGCCCTTTCCCCGAGCCGTGCCAGCTCCTGGGCTCTAGAGGAGGAGGAGGAGGTTGCAGGTGTTTCAATGGCATTATCAGCCCTGAATCAGTCATTTTCCACCTCCAACACAGCTTTTATTCACTGTGTGCCTCCCTGCTTGCTCTGAAAAGCCTTGTTTCTCCTTGTCCCCCGCTGCTCCTGCCTCTGCTCCGTTCTCATCCATCACCAGCGTCCAGGTCAGGTATGGCTCTGGCACAGACACCCTTTGGAGGTGCGTGCAGGGGGCAGAGGGGCCGGCTCCTGGGCTGGCTGTCATTCCCAGGATGTGACAAAGGGGCTCTTTGGCTGCACAGCCCACAGATCGCACATGCAGGTGTGACACAGCACGGTGACTGATCTGGCTGGTGGCCACTCGCAGATCAGTCCCACAGCTCCAACACCCACCTGGAAGCTGCGAGGAGCGAGCCAAGCCTGCGGATCACAGCACTCATCAGTGTCCTGCCAGCACCAGGGCAGCGTGACTCAGGAAGGAGGAGAGCGGAGTGTGGAGATGAATCAATGAACCACCAAGTGCTGTTGGAGCAAAGCCTTGGGCCACATCTTCACTGGGAAAAGCCTCTGGAGCCACACCTGGCTTGGGCAGCACGTGAGCTGGTGCTGAGCTACAGGGTGATCCAGGAGACAGTTCGCTGTCCCAGGCTTCCTTAGGCTCTGTAGTGCACAGCTCCTCACACACTGCTGCCTCATCCATCTGCTCCACTCCAAATGCTCATCCCTAATGTGAAGCCTGCTCTTTCCCCCGCTGTTCAGGGCTCCATGGCTGGTAATTTCCCTGGCATGTAAAAGCTTTGGAAAATTATTGTAGAGCACAGGTTCACACCTTGTCACAAAGAGGCGAAGTTTAATAAACCGTGGAGCCAAACTGTTGGATCCCTGCATTAATGCAGGTGAGCAGCTGGAAACAGCTCCACAGAAGGAATTCTCAGCAGGATGCCAGCGGCAGAGCACCCAGAACTTCTCCAGCAGCTGTTTTGCTCAGCTGCTCCAGCGCTGGCCTCTGGGAACAGGGCTGTTCTGAAACCGGAGCAGAGGAACAGTGCCCCAGGCCAGAAGGGATAAAAGTGCCTGTACAATCCTACAGATGTCTAGAAAACATTTTCACTCCCCTTGCTCACACCCCCTGCACCTGCAGAGCTTCTAAAGATGAGGCAAAGGTTTCTCTGGAGTACCCAGAAGTTTTCTACGTCCCTGTTGGTCTTCTTTACCCAGGCTTCTTCCCACAGGTCCTTTCTTTGGGTGGCATCTCAGGGCTTGTGCCACCTGCTCCAAGCAGCAGCTGTGGGAAGAGGGGTTGGAGCAGGGATTGTGTGAGGCAGCCCCTTGGCTTTCATCAGGGGATGGAGGGAGGTACCAGAACACCCAAATCCCCACTCCACACATGTCGATAGGAATATTTGCTGAAAGAGAAAAAAGATGCTTTTTACCACTGAAGCTTTCCTGTGCCTCTTGGAGCAAGCAGATCACTTTGTCCTTTCCCAAAAATCAGAGTGCTCCGCTCGGGGCTGCTTGGAAGCATCTTCAGGTGTTGGTAGTTGGTAGAACCAAGGCTGACCAAGCTGTGGCAGCACAGGGAGCTGTCCCCGAGTTCAGCCCGGGATTTGCAGCAGGGGAAGGTGGCGTGGGCTCGCCCCGGTGCCACGGGGATGATCCTGTGGGAAAGGAGGGCAGATCCACGGCATTCAGCCCCCACGCCCGTGGGCTGCACAGCCTCGGTTCTTATTCCCACTATAGGATCCACCCACTGCCGTTAATGATTCACATCACTCACTCGGATCGCTTAACCCCTTCTCACAGCCTGTGCCTAAAGCTTGCCCAGGCTGCTGTTTAAAAACATTTCCAAGGCCTCCTTTTCATCAGTGCTCTGGCTGGGAAGGGAGATGTTTCAGGAGCAGGAACTAGGGCACATGGTGCGATTCTTGGGGTTGTCCTGTGCCGGGCCAGGAGCTGCAGTTGGTCCTTGTGTGTCCCTTCCAGCTCAGGATATTATTCTATGATCCTGTGATTCCATGAACTCTATAGTGAGAGTTGTGCACTGCACTGAGCGTTTTGGCTGTGGAATGGCAACAAATTTATGGACACTGGTCTCATATCCTAAAAGTCCTGTGTTGCCCTGGCAAAGGATATTGGCACCGTCATCTCTCCAGTTCCTCTTCCTTCTCTGGCTCTGTCTGGGGTCTCCCAGGCCGTGTGCTCTAAGTGTGATCATTGCACACCCATCCATGAAACTCAAGGTTTCATGGAGAAAAGGAGACTCAGGGGGGACCTTCTGGCTCTCCACAGCCCCGTGACAGGAGAGGGCAGCCAGTGGAGGGTTGTGCTCTGCTCCCAGGGAACAAGGGGCAGGATGAGAGGAAATGGCCTCAAGCTGTGCCAGGGGACGTTTAGGTTGGATATCAGGGAGAATTCCTTCCTGGAAAGGGTGGTCAGGAATTGGAACAGGCTGCTCAGGGAGGTGGTGGAGTCCCCATGCCTGGAGGGATTTAAAAGCTGTGTGGATGTGGCACTTGGGGACACAGGTCAGTGGAGGCATTGGCAGTGCTGGGGAACAGTGGGACTTGAGGGCTTTTCCAACCTAAACAATTCCATGATTCTCTGTATTTAGGAAGGGTTTGGCTACCTGTGATTCTGGAGTCTTTTCCACTGTCGGTCTGGATACTCTGGCATCAAAAAACAAACAAGAGGAGCCCAGAATGGTTTGTTGGGGTTTTTTTAAATCACGTTTTTAAGCTCATTTTGTACGAGCTTGGCATCTGAATGGTCGTGTTTCGCTGCCTGCCTCCAGCAATCAGGGAAATACCTGAAATTTCAGCTGCACAGGGATGTAAATCTTCTAGAGGAAATCTCTCAGGATTAGAATTGCTCTGGGTTTCAGGGGTGTATTCACACTCCCCGTGGTCCAAGCAGTGCAAAATGAGCCTGGGGCTAAGCCGAACCAGGCCCTGTGAAGAACAGCTCCTGTGGAGGGATGAGGAAGAGCCAGGATTAGTTACAACAGCCTAACTGGGCAGGGTTAGGCTGGGTTTAGGACTGATTATCACACCCAGCGTGGGGCTCTCATTGTGGGAGTTCCCTCACTCCTCTCTTCCCAGCCCTCCTGGGAAGGTCCTGAAGCCACCACCTGCCTTGTTGGCTGTTTTGCCACACTTCCCAAGCACAGGCTGCAAATCCCAATTGCTCCATAGGATTTGGAGCACCAGGAAGGGTGTCTGGGCTTGGCAGTGGCCGTGGCCCAGGGAGAAGCAGCGGGACAGGACATGGGCACACTGGCAATGAGCCTTGGCTGGGTGTGGGACATCCATCCCATGGCCCTGCTGGAAAACCGGGCCCTTGGAATCCTTCAGGATGCCAGGAATGCATAGGGAAGATGGAGGAGAAACTTTTCCGGGTTCTGGGATGCATTATTTGGCTTTGTGCATAGTTTCTCTTCCCGCAGGCTTCTGCATTTTTTGTAGGCATGAGTTTTCCTCCTAAGAGCCATGAAAAAAGCCACCCTCCACCACTGGCTTGCAATTGGAATAAAAAACATGAGACAGGGTAAAAAAATATCAATGGTTTTCAATTCTGAGTAGACATTGAGAAGCTGGAAGAGGCAGAATAAATTAACTGGGTGACTTTGAACAGGAAGCCCAGAGGAAGGAGACAATTAAACCAGTCCTTCTTAGTCAGGCACTCAACACCTGGACCAGGTGCAGGTGGAAGAGATCCATCTTCTAAAAGAGTAGGGGAAGAAAGGAAAGCAAACCCAGTGGCATATTTGTTCCAAACCCTCTTCTGTGTTTGATGTGTAGGAGATGCTGGAGTAAAAAAGGGAGGCAAACCCCCATTCCCCAAGCTTCTTCCAAAACTGAGCACACACGTGCCTTTGGAAAGTCTGCAAAGGGTTTTTGCACAGGGATTTTCATCCCTGGAAGTGTTCAAGGCCAGGCAGGGTGGATGAGGCTTGGAGCAACCTAGGATAGTGGAAGGTGTCCCTGCCCATGGCAGGGGGTGGAACGAGCTGGGTTTTGAGGTCCTTCCAACCCAAACCGTTCTGGGATCATAAAGCAGAGATGCCAAAGAAGGACCTGCATTCCTGTCCCCCTCATCCGTCCACCTTCACATCCCCTTGGCAGTCCTCAGACAGGTGTGGGATCCAAACTGTCCGCGTTGCTTCATGCCAAGATAGAGCTCAACATTTTAATCCCATCTTCATGAGCTTGAGAAGCCAGAAGAGACACATGGCCATAAAAATATGTGGCCATTTGCAGCTTTTTAATAAAGGGAATGGATCCAGCTCTGTCCCTCTTCCATGGGCGACCATTCCCACCTTGCTGCCGTGACCTCGGGAGTGTTGTGCCTTGTGAGGGGCCAGGTTGCCTTGGAGACTGCTGGGATGGCATCGATAAATGCACAGCAAGGGTATGTGCAAACAGAGGATGGGGGCCTTGGGAATGGGGAAAATTAAAATAAAGCAAAATGGGATTTGTGGGAAACTCAAGAAACCAATTAGGAGGTACCTGCATTTGTCAGACCTCTGCGGTTTTCCATGGGAGAGGCAGATGGGATATTGTGAGAGGTGTCCAAGGCCAGGCTGGATGGGCCTTGGAGCAGCCTGGGACAGTGGAAGGTGTCCCTGCCCATGGCAGGGGGTGGAACTGGATGAGCTTTAAAGCCCCTTTCAATTCAAAGCATTCCATGATTCCATGATCTCCCTGCCGGGTGACATTTTGCCTGGCTTCAGCACTGCTCTAAGGAGGAGCCTTTCTGCCAGGTGACACAAAGACACCCTGAAGTCCTTTCCAAGAGGACAGGAGCCAACCTGGCAAGTTCTCCAGGATCGTGGGCTGTCTGCTCCAGGAAGGGATGGTTTTACAGGGCCTAGCACAGGGTTGGAAGCTCTGGCAGTGAGAATTCCAGTGCAGCAGTGGGGTATGAAATCCCAGAGCAGCCTCCTCACTGCATCCATGGGATTTCTTTGTAAATGTGCACTTAGAGGTGGCCTGGCCATGGTCACACCTGGCCTTCACCAGGAAATGGGCACAGAGTCTGGGAGGGAGGGAGGAAGGAAGGAAGGAAGGAAGGAAGGAAGGAAGGAAGGAAGGAAGGAAGGAAGGAAGAAAGAAAGGAAGGAAGGAAGGAAGGAATCTGTGCACTGAGAAGGGGCTGTGAAACAGAGAAATTAATTTTATACTGGGCTTTTTTTTCTGTCCTCATGAAAAGCAAATGCCCCCTCTCTTCCTCCCCTTCCATCTCCCAGAACCAATATACAATTCTGACAAATCAGCCCTGAATGCAAATCCAATAAACTTAGCATAATTGTCTTTGTTATGAGGAGCTGGAACAGGCTGCTCTGCATGAAAATCCAAATCATAAACCACTCAAACATAATGCAATTGGGGGAGTGTAAACCTGGCCATGTCCCCACCAAGGTGTGGGTGCAGGATGGGGGGAGCCAAGCAAGGGGAGCTCCCAGGGCCTATTTGAAGCTTGCTCGTGGTTTTTGAAAAAAAACAAACAGTGGAGGGAGGGGCAGATTATTTTCATGTATCAATGTTTAGCAGATGAAAAGGGAAAACTGAAGCATTTCCTGACAACTACAAGATCTCTCTCCTTTTTGTGTTAATTGTGTCTGATTTAAAAGCTCACACAAAGCAAATAAACCAAAGCAGAAAGCTCAAAATATTTTGCTTAGAAAACATTGACACAAAACAGGTTGTTTATTTTTTTCCCCCTTTTCAAGGAACTGTTCCAAAAAAGCCAATTCCGTTGATGTGAATCTGAACGAGGTGATGTGAGTGAGCGTTAACAAAGGTTTAGCTAATGAGAGCATTCCCTGCTTGTTCCTAAGCCCCGGCTCCAGGAGTCCTGAGAATGCAGAATTGGATCTTTGGTTAAAAACCACACAAACACAAAAGCTGTGGTTTTCCTGATGATGGAAATCCAGGAAATTGAATAATCCTGCTGCGAGAGCTGAGCTCTCACCCCAGCAGTGGCTGCGTGTCCTTGGGGTGCTGGGGTGCTTTCTCCCTCCCCAGCTCCAGTCCCCTTCCCTCCCTCTGCAAGGAATCCTGATTGCATCCACCTTGGGAGCACATTCATCAGCTGCTCTGTAGATAATTGCTTTGAGCGGCTTTCCCCTTCACCTTGGGGCCAGGAGGGGGATGCGACCCGGGAATAACTCCTGCCCTCCCTCCTGCCTTTGCTCAGTGGGCAGCAGGAGCAGCCAAGCCTCCACCTGGCTGCCCAGGGAGCCGCATCCAGCCTGGGACAAACACCTTCCCAAAGACTGCCTTTAACACAGGCCCAGCTCCAGACGCTTCGGGAGAGGGAGAGGGAGAGGGAGAGGGAGAGGGAGAGCAGGCTGGGGCTCTGGAGGAGCCCGGGAAGAGCAGTTTGTTTCCTTGGGAGGAATTGATCTTCAAAGCTCTCGCTGTTCCGTTTGAAATGCATCCCGCTGTTCGCAGCATCCCGATTACCTTTCCCTCCCGCACCCGCCTTTGTTGTTCCAACATGAAAGGAGCGCTGCCCTGCTCGGCCGAGCCATGGCCTCGGCCCTGCTCTCCAGGGCATTCCCAGCCCCACAGGGCATTCCCAGCCCCACAGGGCATTCCCAGCCCCACGCTCCAGCCGGGATGCGCTGCGGCTCCCGGCGGGGTGCGGTGGAACAGCCTCGGGCTGAAGCTGGGACTTGGGTCTCTAACAGGGGACATCGAGGTGTCGTCGGGGTAGTGGGACGCGACAGTGGATGGACTGATGGGGGCTGGGGGTTGTGTTGTTCCCGTCCTTACACCCCTGCTGGGTGTTTCTGTCGGTTCATTGACCTCCTGTGGCCTGTTCTCCCATCTCCCGGCTCTCCCATGCCATGGCTTTGGGAGGAATTCCGTGGCCCCTGGAGCCCACCGGAGCAGCCTCTGCTCAGGACAAGGACACGCAGCAGCACCGCCCTGGTTCTCGCAGCAAACCCATCCCTCTCTGCCTCAGCAGAAGCTCTCGGGGGGGTTGGCAGGCAAATCACGTCTGGCAGTGACAGTATCGGCTCCTTGGCTTGACGTGGCTTCTTCTCCCTCCCCCCGAGTCTCCTGCTTCAACCTGTGCTCTTGAAGAGGCTTTGAAGCTCATCTGTGCTATTGTGCTCAGGAAACCCTGAAAAGGTTAAACTGATCCAAATTGCTGAGTCTTTGAAATAAAAGCAGAGCCTCTCCTAGCAGGAGCCTCGCTGAACAAAAGGGCTTCAGCAGGCAGCTTGATTTCAGCAGCTATTCCCAGGGGATTCGGAGGGGTGACCCCGCATCCAAATTCCCACAGGAAGCAAGCTGAAACCCCTGTGAGATGAAGGGAGGATCCATGGAGTGTCTCTCTCTCCCTGCAGTCAGAATCCCACCTTCTGCTGGGATGAGGTGACTGGAGAGCCCCGGGGCTGGACCCCCTTCATTTGGCTTTCATCTGTTGAATTGGCAGCAGCCATGGGAAGCCCTGGCTCTTTCTGGGACATTTCCCCTCTGGAGATGCTGTTCCATCAGCACAAGCAGTGAAACAGGAGCAGAAACCTCCACCTCGGGGGTCTGGCTTGGGGCTTTTGCCTCTGCGCTGCCAACAGGTCCCATGCTCACAGTGCTCCCTGCTCTGGGTGGGAAACCTGCTCCCTGACAGCTTCTTCTCTCTGCCATTTGCATAGTTAAGAGAAATTACAGAGCATTTGTCCTGCTTGGAGTGTTTACATCATAAGCCTTGTGGTATTTGTTTTTCTTAAGTCTTCCCAGAGTGGCCCAGCCATCCTCCTCCCAAGCCAGCCAATTCCATTTGCCAGCACTCCCAGCAAATGCCAAGGTCCAGAGAGTGAGCACAGACTCTCTTCCCCTCTGTGTGGATAATTATGCATCATCTAGGGCACAAAGGGTAGAAAATGAGGTAGAACATGGCATTTCTGGGGTTGGGAAGCCCTATAGGAGACCTTGGCCTCTTGCTGCGCATCACTGAGAGCTGGGGGAATGTGCAGGACAATAATCCCCTGCATCAATCAATCCCTGAGCTGCCTGGGACAAGGACAGCATGGGGACCTTGATCACAGCCACAGGACCTGGCAGTGCTTCTGTCATCAAAAAATAAATAAAAAATATGGCTTTTAATCCTCTTAATTGGTTGCATTACTGATCCTCTCTGGCGCTGGCTGGGGAATGAGAAAATCTATAAATGGGTCTGGTTTGTCCAGCCCAGCCTGTGCCTGAGCCCGAGTTGTCATTCAGAGCAGGGACAGGAGAAAACACCTCAACACTCACCAAAAAACATCCCCAGCCCTCCCCACCACCCTGCGCTGGGAAACTGCTCCCCCTGGACCAGTTGCAATTTGTAGCACCCAGCAACCATTTACAGTGAAATACATCAAGGGTTTAATGAGGGAGGATGGACTTTTTTTTTTGCTTTGCTTTTGGAAGAGCCTAATTTTCTTCCCTAAACCTTTGCCAATGACAGACACTCTCATAAAGCATTTTTATTGGATTTTCGAACAATTTAATTAGCGTCTCTGGCCGTGATGGCTGCAGAATTGGTGTCTCTGGGGACAGTAAAACAGAAGTGGCAGCAGTGCTCTGTGCACGGGGTGGAGGGGGAGGACAGGTAAAAGGGAGAGAGCAGAAGGACTGGGGGAGAAACAGGGCTTGGCCATATCTCTTCTGGGGGCTGGGAAGAAGCCAGGTGTGTCCATCTGTGCACCTGGCTCCTTCATGCTTCCTCAAGGGGCTTGGCAGGGTGGGCACAGCCCCGAAAGCTCTAATCCTGCTTGGGCTCACTCCTAGTTCCAAGTGGGGACTTCGTCTTTGGAGCAAACCAGGACATTCCCTGTTAGAGTTGCCTGGCCTTGGGGGCAGCAGGAGTGTGTCCAAAACACCAAGGAGTCCACCACAAGTCCAGCTTTGTTCCCTCCTCACCCCTTGCCTTGGCAATGTGCCCTTGGATCACTTTGGGCCAGACTTTGATGGGAATGAAGCTTGTCCATGGAAGCATCGAGCAGGACCTACCCCACCTCCCCCTCCACATGTGAGGGGCACAGCTCCAGCCTCCCAAGCCCTGTCTGTGTGCTCTGAGGACAGGTTTGAGCCAGCGTGGGCCCACGTGGCCAAGGGCACCTCCAAGGGCATCCTGGCTTGTACCAGCCACAGTGGGACCAGCAGGACCCAACAGATTGTCCCCTGAGCTGGCACTGCCGANCCATGTGGATGTGGCTCTTGGGGACACAGGTTAGTGGTGGCCTTGGCAGTGCTGGGGAATGGTTGGATTCATGATCCTGGAGGTCTTCTCCATCCCAAAGGACTCTGGGATTCTGCACTGTGGACCCCACTTTCAGAGTCCAGCCGCTCTCAACCCACACACGATCCCGCTTCTTCCCTCCCACCCACAGCAGCACGGCCTCGCCGGGGCTGGGTGAGCCGGGGGAGGCAGGAACGTGCTGCCTCGGGCCTCACAGCTCATTTTGAATTCAGTTGGAGTTATTCACAGGAGCAGGGATACCCCGGGAATCGGGATAGCCGCGCCATGCAGAGGCAATGTGTTCCCGAGCCTGGATTCCAGTGAATACCCGGGGGCTGTCTGGTTTCTATCAGAGCACGGCCCCGGCCTTCCCTTGTTCTTTTGTATGGATAAAGCACGTGCTGGATGATTCCTGCAGGGCCCTCGGAGCCACGCGGGCTCCTGTGTCCCAGCAGCCACATCTGGCCGGCATCCTGCCCTGCGGGCTGTGCCGAATTCGGGGGCTCGGTGCCCCCCATGCCGAGCCAGAGCCGTGCCAGAGCCGGCTGATCCCCAACCCCGAAAGGCAGGAGGTGAGAAGCAGGACAGGAAAGGAGAGGAGAAAACACGGGGGTGAAGTCATGTATTAGGGATGGGCTGGTGGAGAGCAGCCAAGCTGAGTGCTTCCAGCCAGCTTCCTGACACAAAATTCGGAGGACTTCTGTAGTTTCATGGTGCCCGGCACCCCGAATCTTCCAATCCTCCCAGAGGTGGGCCTGGCAAATCACCTTTCCCTGGAACAAAGCCTGTTTCTCAGCCAGACTTTGCTATAAAAACAGGTTTTCAACAAGTAAAAGCAGAAGATATTCTGGCAGGTCAGGAGCAAGAGGGGGAATGCTTTGTCTATGGCAGAGTTATATTTAATTTTTTCCAGTTTATTAGTACAGCTGCTATTCCAGGCATATGGACAGGCCCAGAACCATTTGCACAGACCTGCTCCAATCCTGCATGTGCAAATTTTCCATCCTGGCTTTCAGGGAGATCCAGAGAATCCCTAAAAACCTTTCTTCCAAGCTCAAGTAAGTGTAACCAAGCTCCCAGCTGGACCTGCTGCTGAGGTTTGTGATGCTTTTCATGCTCCATCACACCTAAATCCCCACGGCAGCGCTTGGGGCAGATTTTCCTTGGATTCAGCCCTGTTTTTCTTTGGGAATAAGCTTTCTGGGAGGAAGCTTACCCCCCTGTGCCCGGCTATGTGACACCAGCACAGACTGCAGACCCATCAGCGGGCAACTGGGTGGCTTGGACCCAGCCAGAGGACCCTGGGCTACCTCTGGGCTAAACTGGGCTTTAAGCCTTGTCAGCAGATTTGGGAGGCAGATTCCTCCTTCTCCCTTTCCCCCAGCTCTCTGCCATCGCTAATGGATTGCAGACCTGTTCTCCCCACGCTGCTCTTTGCATCAGGAGGAGATTTTTTAGGGAGCACAGAAAGGTAATTTCCTCCTGTACGGTGGGTTTGTGCTAAAAGAAGGGGGGAGAAGCACCAAACACTCTCATTTTTCTTGTAAAAAGAGGTGGAAATTATTCCATGGCAGCAAATCTGTCCCTGTGGGTATCCTCTTTGATGTGCAAAGGATAGGAGTGTTTTAGCTGATCTCAATATTTTTAATTCTCTTGCTGATTTCAAAGCCCTCTTTAGCATGAGCTACCAAAGGCTGGGAGATTACCCTGCAAAAGCAGTTTTGTTATTGTCTCTCTTAACCCCAGCTCGCCTGCAATTTCCTGTCATCATTTTTATTATGTCTTCTTTCAGCTGGGAATGAACGAGCAGCTTTTATTGGGAGAAAAGGGCGGCAGTAGAGGAGGAAAAGCCCCTCTGGACGAGGCCAGAGGCAGAGCCCGGCCGGGTGCGCGACGCTGTGTGAACACGACGCTGGGATCCTCCCAGACTCGCTGGCGCTCTCCCGTCTGGAAGGAGCTGCAGGGTCTCTCCACCAGCACAGCTTTTATAGAATCATAGAATTGGCTTGGAAGGGACCTTAAAGATCATCCCTTTCCACCTCCTGCCATGGGCAGGGACACCTTCCACTAGCCCAGGTTGCTCCAAGTCCTGTCCAGCCTGGCCTTGGACACTTCCAGGGATGGGGCAGCCACAGCTGCTCTGGGAGATTTCCTAATGCAGCAGATCTCATCAAAAGTGCTTTTTTAGCCCCTCCCATCAGGATGGAATATATTTGTTCATGCGAAACAGAAGAAACTGGTAGGGGAAGGTGTCCAAGGCCGGGTTGGACAGGGGGTGCAATGAGATGAGCTTTAAGTTCCATTCCAACCCAAATCATTCCATAATCTTATGATTCTATGGAATTTCCTATTGAATGAGTCCTCTAGTCCTTTATTCCTAAATTTTCAAGAAATACAATGAAATCTCTTTCATTAAGAATAAACCCAGGCCCTTAAAGCCTCCTCTTACTCCCCCTCAATTGTTCAACTCTGTTGTGCTGCTTCTGCATTTCCCACACAAAGCTCCAACATTATAAGAATACTTCTGACACCAGGACCAGGCAAATGCCTCTCTGCAATTTCAGAACACTAAAGATTTGATTTTTAAGTGGAAATAGTTAGCAAGGTTTACAATTAAGCAACCAAATTTCAGCAGACATTTGCTCCTGACATTCAATATATTATTGAAATGCTGATTTTATGGAGTAAAGTAAAGAATCTTTATTCCTCTCATTGAAGATTTCCCTGGCTTTCCTCTGCAAGGCTAAGCCTTTATTTGCACCAGGCTTGACTCTTGCTGATGCAGCCTGCTTACCCCGTGGATGGCTGTTCAGATAATTGTTCTGTTGCCATTAACACAAGTTCAAACGTTGTTTAATTGTGGGAATATGCGGAATTGTTGCCTATCAGGGTCATTCGGGAGCCGAGCTGAATGCTGATTTCAGGGGCTGTAAAGGCAGCACAGAGCCTCGCTTTTTCTCTTCACATTTGATTTTTCATATCATTTGAAGGGCTTAAAATAGTCCCTGTCTAGGTAGGCTGAGCTTTGCAGAGGAAGATCGACTGGCAGATATCACCCCGTGGAAAGCCTCCGCTGTAACCAAGCAGAGGTTTGCAGGTAATAATAAAAGGGAAAAATACTGAGTCTCAAGATAAAGGATGTTCTCCGGGCTGTGGGTGTTCAAACAGAACACAACAACATTTCTATTCAGCACTCTTTAATTCTCAGTTAAAAGAGATGCCGGATAATTGTAGCTTAATCCTGCTTGAAATGACAATTTTCATTTCAACCCCGAGTTTTATCGGAGAAATGTTTTCACTTGCTGAGCTGCTCTTCTTCAACATTTGGTTTGCTAAAATCAGCCAGCAACAATAACAAAAAAAACCCCACCCTCTCAACCGCTGTAAAATGCATCTGGAACCTGACAAACAGGCTGGGGGTTGAGTCAAGAAGAAATCAGCAGCTTCCACCAGGTTTTTGTTTGCTCGAGGGCTTTGGCGGGAGGTGGCAGGTTTAATACAACAATTCCAAGCTGCTGTTTGCAGGGATTGCTTTTCCAACATGTAAGTCAACACCGTCCTCTGAGATCTGGAGCAAAGACAAAATAAATCTACTTTCATTTAAATTTTCAGCAGGATAACACTGCCTTTCCCTGCCTGTTTCCCCTCTGAACGCACGGGCTGGTTCCACCTGAAGAAAACCACCCCTCAATACAGCACAGTCACCACCAGACTGGCTTCCAACACCAGGAAAGTATCCATGGCATTTTCTTGGCCTGGCTCATAATGAGAGGGCTCGGTGGAGATTATTTTATTTCTCCTTTCATTTATCTTCTCCTGCTTTTGAGTTTCTCACCCAAACTCCTGGAGAGGCCCTTTTTGCTGTGGAGGAGTATCCCAAGCAAAACCAGGAAGGTGCTGTCATCTCCTGGATTCACCTCAAGGGTATGTAGAGTTACCATGAGGTGAAATGAAAACTCTTTTGGGACAGAGTCCAGAAAATCTGTATCTAATTTCCCAGGATTGATCTGCCAACTTAAACTAGGGCTAGCATCAGACTGGAAACCTCCAAACCATTGTGGAAATAAACTGGATTGGATATTAGGAAAAAATTCCTTCATGGAAAGGGTGGTCAGGCATTGGAAAGGGCTGCCCAGGGCAGTGGTGGAGACCCTGTCCCTGGGGAGAAGGATTTAAAAGCCATGTGGATGTGGCACTTGGGGACGTGGGGTAGTGGTTGCCTTGGCAGTGCTGGGAGAATGGTCTTGGAAGTCTTCTCCAAGCTTAATGATTGTCTGGCTCCAGGCTGGCTCAGGTGGCGTTTGTTTAGCTGGTGAAGAAACGCCCAGAAGTTTTTCCCTGTTGGGAAAATCCACTTGGGGTCAGGGCCAAACCCATGTGCTTACAACTGAGTCTGGCCATGTCGGGAAGTTTGTGTCTGAGTCCATCATCCCTCTAAAGGTTGGGAGGAAGGGAGGAAGGGAGGAAGGAAGGAAGGAAGGAAGGAAGGAAGGAAGGAAGGAAGGAAGGAGGTGCCTGTCCCTGAGCAGGCTGTATTTGCATGGCCCAGCTGTGTCAGTGCTCTGCTAGGAGGGGACTGGCCTTGTCCCCTTGTGAGTGGCTCAGGACCACACTTCTTACCATATTTCCATACCCTGAAGCCCTCAGGGAAAACGCGGCTTCATTCCTCCTGAAAATGCAGATTACCTCCTTCAGAGCATAAAGAGCCTGCTTTGCAGGCTGCCACTTCCCTGGAATTGCCTCTCCTCCCCCTGTGCTGCACAAGGACATCAGCAGCTCTTTAATTGTTCAGCTCCCGCGCTGCCACCTCTCTGCAGAGATGAAGGGCTTTAGAAGGAGCCATCCGCCCCGAATAACCCTTCCTGCAGAGGAAGCCTGGTGCAGCACACCCCCAAATCCCTGATCCCGACAGACTGAGCTCCCTTCTGTGCTCTTAGCCGACCTTTTGGAGCTCTGTGGCTCGCAGGGCTGTGGGAGGACCAGGAGTACTCCATGCTATGGAGCGGCAGCAGCAGGGCCAGCACGGCCCCAGGCTCCGATCAATGCTCATTCCCGGCTCTCCCCGCAGTCACTGGCCCATGGCTGTGCAATGATTTGGAGGCTGTAATTGGCTGAATGCTTGGCTTACCCCTTCACTATCACTAAATGGCACAACGGCAGCTGCTTTCCAGAAAAAACCCTCCTCACACGCGGAAAACTCTGCTGGAGTTGTCGCTGTGCCATCTACTCAGAGGCTTGGAGCTGCACCTTTGGGCATCCCATTGTCTATCCTGACTCCAGTGGGACACGGTGAAAGGGGAGAGGCACTGGAGAAAAGAAACTTCACCTCACTTTCCACATCCCTGAAAGGTCCGTGGGATAGGTTGGTGCTTCAGCAGCAGAAGCACTGGGATGATGGAGGCAGCTTGGCACCTCCATGCTCAGCTGGGGTCTCTTCCCACATATGTGCCCAGCAGCTGAGCTGGGACAAGCCGAAGGACAAGAGGAAACAGCCTCAAGTTGTGCCTAAAGGAGTGGTTCAGACTGGACGTTGGGAAAATTTCTTCACTGTTGTTGAGCCCTGGCACAGCTGCCTAAGGCAGCAGTGGAGTCCCCATCCCTGGAGGGATTTAAAATCTCTGTGCATGTGGCACCTGGGGACATGGGTTAGTGGTGGCCTTGGCAGTGCTGGGAAAGAAATTTGACTCAAAAGCCTTAAAGGGCTTTTCCAGCCTAAAGGATTCTGTGATTCTGTGACTGCCACCATGCCTGGGGATGGTGTCACCATGGGGCTGCCAGTCAAGTTGGAGGCTGCAGCAGCAGCTCGTGCTGGTGCTGGAATTCCGAGTGCTGGTAGAAGATTGCAGGTCCTGGCTGGGGGAGGAGGGAATCTGTCAGCTCCTCCATAGGAGAGGGTAAACAAGCCAGAACCCCAGTGGATTGGGGAGTGCTGATTGGGTTTATCTGCACGAGGAAGGCAGGAACTTATTTCACAGTGCTAAGTGATACAGGTAATATTTCCAAAACAAAATCTCCCGTTTGAAATCCAATTAGGGTTGCTAAGAAACAACATAGTTAACCAGCCAATATTTGCTAAATCCAGACTTTTGCAAGCAAGGAAACAGCTTCGCCAAATTGCACTAACAATACATAAATACATTCATATTAAACCAAACAACTGCAATCCTGTTAACGCCAGCTGCGAGGATTTTCCTTGTTATCTGGGGGATTTCAGGAGCTGCTGTAGTGCTTCCTTGGCTAGGGGGTCTGTCCAGAAACCGCAGTGTTGGTGGGACGGGGAAGGAATCTGTGTGTTTACTTTATTGATGAACATACATCTTACGTGCCTGAGTGGAGGGTCTGAAAAGTAATTTGGGTGAAAAATAGTTGCTGGAGAATGCTCTTTAATTGTCAACTGCTCCAGTATAACTGATTTCCCCCCAAAAGTTCCTGCAAGTTTTACTAAAGCAGGTTGTTTTTCACGCCTGTTCTCGGCAGACAGAATCATTGATCTCCAAATTCCCTGCTTGACTCTGCTCGGAACAACTCCCTGAGCCTCCTCTCCAAGGAGCTTCAAGGACTGTCCTCGCTGCCCATCCCCCTCCAGCACCAGGTGTTCCAGGCTTGCCTGGCACATCTGCACATCCCAGCAGGGTGTCCCCCAGTGGGACCAGTGCTCTTGCTCCACAGCACCATGGGTGAAGCTGCAGCACTGAACCCCAAGCCACCACCCGAGTTTCGATGTCCCTGTGGCTGCACTGGCGCAAGGCACAAGCCTGGGCTGAGCATCTGGGGTTTCATTTGGGCTCTAATTTTACATTTTAATCACTTCGTGGTCTTCCCTGTTTGGCAGGACTCCAGGCTGGCCCAAAGATTTTGGTAGGGCTCCTCAAAGGCTCTTCTCAGTTTCTGTCTTGATGAAAAGCCAGACTTCTCCAGAGCTGATCCAGAGCAGAGACCCATCTACAATGAGGAGCCTTTCTTCTCTCCTCTGGTGGGTTTAGGGCTTCAGCTCTAGTCTCTTCTCAGTGTTGGAGGAAAATTCTGCACCGGGAGCTGCACCACTGCTCCACACCCCTCTGGGCGACTCATCCAGGTGTCCAGTGCGACCATCCCACATCCCGTTCCCATGAAAAGGAAATGCTGAGTGTGATGGGCAGCTCGGCTCTCCCAGCAATGCTGCAGGGAGAGCGGGGTTTTCCTGGATTAAGCTCTCCACGTATGGCTTGTGTGGATACTTCAATGCATGATCCATGCTCACAGCAGTCAAAGATCCTTGTCCAAGCTCTCCTTGCTCCCTGCTTCAGTCTTTCCTGGCTGCTACTTTGCCCTGACTCCATAGACTCACAATCCTTGTGCCTTCCTGAGTCTCCTCTGGCTCCCCACAGGAGTGGGAATCCAAGGCAGTGGCCTTTGGCTGATGTGGAGGGCATAATAATGTGCCTGCTCCTTCAGTTCTGTGGATGTTCATCCCAGCAAATTGCTCTGTCTCTGCTCAAGGATCCTTGTAAATATATGGACTAGAAGTGGCAGGAGCTGCAGACTACCAGTTTTTTTTTCTCCCAAGGAAAGATTAGATTTCAAAACTTCCTCCTTTGTATTGAAGGAGAGCAGAAAATCTTTCTTACATCAACCTGTCTGGAAGTTGAGGTCCAATTCTGTTACCAGTTTCCTCCTGATTTGTGCAGTGCTGTGTGTTTGTTCTCTCCAGCAGCTTCCCAGCTGGAGGCAGGGCTTCTTAATTCCCTTTTGGAAAGGAATTCCCAGCTCCAGGACTGACCCACTGGAAAATGACCCCTTGGATAAGCAGAGCCCCAGACTGTGCTGCCCCTCCGAGGGGAGGCTCCTGGTTTGGCTTGTCCCACTGCAGTGATTCCTTTGTGGTGCTGAGCAGACCAGGGACGGCCTGCCTGGGCTTCATTCCCAGGAAAAGGGCTAGGGAAAGATGGGAGCAGCTGCTTAAATCCATGGGAAGAAACTGCTGAAAAATACCTCCATTTCCAGCTCTTTGCCAGCATCCCATTGATGGGGAGTGTTGGGAAGAGAACCCCAACTTTATGACAGGAGCTAAGCATCATAAAACCATGGAGTGGTTTGCGTTGGAAGGGACAGTCTCATCCTACCCACCTGCCACAGGCAGGGAGACCTTCCAGGCTGTTCCAAGCTCTGTCCAACCTGGCCTTGGCCACTTCCAGGGAGGGGGCGGCCACAGCTGCTCTGGGTAGAAGAGAACACATTGCTCCCGATCCAAGTAGCTCCTCTGAAGTTTTCCAGTCCCTTTGGGAAGCTGGGCAGATAAGCCACTGGAATAGCTCTGAGCCCAGGGACTCCAGGACAGCCAGGGATACTCCAGCTTCTCTAGCTCATTCCTGTAGCCAGAGGCTGCTTTCCAGAATATGAAACTTCTGCCCTTGGACTACTTATAGGTTCTATAAGGTTCTACTTCTAGGTACTACTGTCATGGTTCTATAAACTTCCAGAAGCTGAACTGACTCCTGGAAACTTCTCTGGGGCAGACTCACTGTCCGCATCCCGCTGGCTCCATCCTTCAGTGAATTAAAGCATTTCCATGCCAGGGAATGGGAGTGGGTGGAACAACCCCGAGTGTGCCCAGCCCCAGCAGCACGAGTGTGGTCAGGTGTGGTGGAGGAGCCGTGTCCCAGCACATCCCTGGGATTTGCCCAGGCAAAAGGCAGTGCCTGGGTGTCAGTGCTGTGACTCTCCAGAGCCGGGACCCCAGGGATGCAGCACCAGGCTCTGGCCCGAGTCAGCAGCGCTCCGAAGCTCCGAGCCAGCCAGCGGAGCCTGCATGTGATGGAAGTAATGAACAGCGCGGCTCCAAATTAAAATGAAGCTAATGCAAAGGGCAGGGACCTCACCTGTCACTCTGCTGCGTCTCCGCAGAGCTGCTCGGACTCTGCTGAGCTCACAACTCTGGGTTCCCTGACCCTGGGGGGCCGAGGCTGCTGTGCCATTCTAATGATGCTCCCAAGGGGAGCGGGGTGAAGGGCTCGAGGAAGGAGGGCTCGAGGGCAGCCACCTTTATTTAATGCACCATGACAGTGCATAACTAACGCTCTTCATCTCCCCGCATTTTGCTGAGAGGTGGCAGTTCCAGCGTGGGGCTGATGAAGTCTGTCCCAATCTTCCCAATGACAATGCTTAACTTTTATCTCCTTCCTGACTCTTCCCCGTCGCTACTTTCATTTGCAGGTGAGTGTTTTGTCCTTAAACAAGAGGCTAAGCTGTGAGACCTTGGTTATACTGGTTCTTTCCTCCTCCTTGGCAAGGACGAGGAAATCTCTGCCACCCCCGAGGTATCCTGCCCCTCCACATATCCACCTCCCCAAAAGTTAGGAGATTTTCATTGTGGGAGAGGGAACGCAAATAGAAACTTCCTTTTGCTCCCCTTGAAGGTCTTCTCCAAGCAGAGCAGGAAAGTGGTACAGGAGGCCAGTCTTATGTCCAGGTCACCTCTCACAGCTGCAGCTTTGATTGGAAAACGCACTTGGAAAGCTGGGGAAGGAGTGTTTGTCAGGAGAGTGCTTTGGAGGAGGAGAGCTTTGTGTCTTGGAAGCCATAAAACCACTTCTGGGAGCTTTGTCTCACTCCTTAAGAGGTTTTGTGCCTAATTGAGGATTCAGTGAAGGCTCTTGCAGGCTGAGAAAACAGAGCTTGGACCAACTGCGTGCGCAGGGAGATGACCGGGGTGGGAAGAAATCCATTAAGGACCCCGAGTGTGCTGGGTTGTGACCCCAGGTATTTTCCTCCTCAGGTATGCTTGCCACAGTGCTGTGTCCTCTCCAAAGAGAAGTGGGGAAAGTGCTAATTGTCCTTGCTATTTGTTCAGATGGTTAAATGCCAGTAACCCCCCTCCAGGTTCTTCAGGCAGTCAGTGGTGGGGGGCTCGCTGACTCCCCTGGGCTCCCTGGGCAGCCTTCCCCTTCCAAAGTGGAGTAAGGATGCAGCAAAGACGAGCTTTCATCTCACTGAAATGCTTCACCCTGAGCCTCCCTCTTGGCAGGGAGGAGTAGGAAGACCTTAACTCCACTTCCTGCATTTCCTACATGCATTCCCCATTGCATGTGGCGTGGGGACACAGCGCTGAGGGTGGAATCACTGCAGGGCTGGAGTGGGACTTGCTGGGGGAGCTGTGGGGTGGAGGGGCAGAGCTCCTGCCCCAGCTTGAAGTGGGAATCCACTCAATCCCAACAGGTGGGCAGAGCAGGAGGGCAGGTGCTGTGGTGCCAAACTGAGTGGCTCCTAATTAATGCCGAGCTCAGGAATGCTGTCCTGACACCCCTTGCAGCCCTTCTCTCAGCCCAGCAACCCTTGCAGGGCTCAGCTGTCCCTGTCCCTCGCTGTCCCTCTGAGCTTTGCCCTCCCCTTCCCACATCTCCCTGAGACAGGAGGGGAATTGGAACTCAGGGACCTGGCAAGTGGCACCTCGGAGGCCTCGGCATCAATCGATCCGTCAGGAACCTGAGCACAGGGCATCTGCTGACTGGGGGAAACAGCCCTGTGATAAATTGGATCAGAAAAAACGCGGGATATTGGCACTTGGGGATGCAGGAGAGCAGGGACTGTGCTAAGGGAGAAGGGGCATAATAAATGGCTCCTTCTCGGAGGCCTGGGAATGCTGCCTCTGCAGTACGTGCTGTCCAGGTGGACAGGGAGATGGAAAGTGTCTCTGGGCGCTGTCCTGAGGTTGGGGCTGTGGCCTCTGGCTGGGCTCTGCAGGGCACATGCAGCTGGTGCCACTTCCAGGGGTGCTGCTGGTAAACGGGGCTGGATCCTGCACAGGACAAGGCAGAGAGTGACGTGACTGATAAGGGATTGTGAATCCCAGGAAATTGAGCTGTGTCCAACGATTGCTCCCCCTTGCCTGGAGGAAGAAGGGAGTTGGAAAACCAACTTTCTTCCATAGAATCGTGGAATAGGCTGAGCTGGAGGGGACCCACAGGATCATCCAGTCCAACTCCTGGCCCTGCCTAGGACACCCCAACAATCCCACCCTGTGCATCCCTGAGAGTGTTGTCCAAATGCCCCTGGAGCTCTGGCAGCCTTGGGGCTGTGCCCATTCCCTGGGGAGCCTGCTCAGTGCCCCAGCACCCTCTGGGGGATTAATCTTTTCCTAAAATCCAGTCTAACCCCCTGACACAGCTCCAGCTGTTCTCTGGTTCTAACTCTGTGCTCTTTGCCTCAGAGGACGTGCAGTGCTGCAGGACTCAGTGAGGCACCTTGCCAGAGGTCAGGGCCAGGCTCAGGCTTCTCCTCCGAGAGGGGAGAGCTGAGGGGGAGGATCGAGTCATGCAAGAGCGCCTAAGCTGCTTCCCAAGTCCTTAAAGCACAGCTTAAGGCAGTGAAGCGGTCCCAGCAGCACAAGGAGGAATTACTGACAAACAGGGAAGCTGGCGGGAGATCCGGGAGCTGGGGGAATGGCGAGGGGAGCACCTGGAGCCAGGTGAGCTCACATTTGCTGCTGCCCAGGAAAGAGGGATGGGGCTGTGGGTGGGTGGGGAAGTCAGAAAGGATTAATGCATGTCCTGCTGTGGGAACGAGCCACACGCATGTTGCTGCCTCTGCACAGTGATCCAGAGGAGCCGAGGATGGGATGTTCATCGGGAGACTCAGTGGAGCTTAAATACCTCCTGCACACGCAGTAGGTGCAGGAACACTCAGCATCTGCCACTCTCTGCCAGGAAGGGATTTCCATGCCAGGTCCTGCTCCTCTGGAGACCATGTCATTCCCCTCCAGGGTGGGAGAGAGCAGGGAAGGAGCTGCTGCTGGGACTCGTGTGCCGCTGGGATGTGCTTTCAGAGGAGGAAGGAGACAAATGGCATCAGTAACAGCTTGTGTGACAGAGCAGCCAGAAAACCCAGGAACAGCTGGTGCTGCAGAATGCCTTTGGAAGGTCTGGATCTATGGAGCTGTGTGGAAATAAACTACCGAGCTGTCAACAGCTCCCCCACCCTTCCCAAAGCACGGGAGAAGAGGAAATGGGTTCAACTCCTGCTGCTCCCAGAGGTGGGAAATGGATTCTGAACCGGGTCTGGGGATGGTGGGCTCCTGCAGCACTGATCACTTGGAACATCTCAATTGTCACGGCTGGTTTGAAAGGAAATCTGGGGCCGGAGGAGTACCGAGAACACCCAGACCATGTTGGAACCATGAAATGCCTGGGGAGATCTGAAGGAAACAGCACAGCATTTAAATGTGTAACTCTATCCGGAAGAGTTGATTAAAATGTCCCAAACTCCTAGGAAAAAACAGGTCTTTCTGCTGGCCCCCAGCGCTAGGAACTGATTTGAGAAGGTGGGGCTTGCAAAGACGCACCTCCTGCAGAAACTCCGTGAGTAACTGGGTCATGAACCAGCCTGAACGAGGCTCCAAGGAACAGTAACTGTGTTCCCGAGAAGCAGAGGGCTGGGGGGAGCAGTCAGGCTGACTCCTGGCTGTCCCCACACACTTAGGACACGTGCTCAGACCTCTCCCCATCTCCTGGGACCGCCCAAACCCCATTGCTGAGCTCCAACAAGCCTTTCCTGCAGCATTTCTCTAACTGTGCACAGGCTTTGTAGGTTTTCTGGACTTTGAGTGTTGGAACTTCCCACCAGCTTGGACCTACTTGGGACTGCATCCACGGAGCAAATTCCTCCCCTGGCTGCTCAGCGTGTGAGTTGAGGGTCGGGAAACTTGGTTGCAGCTTGAGGTTTGTGGTATTAAACTCTCTGGCAAAGGTTCAAAGCGAAGGTCATTAAGATGCAAGACACCTTCCCCTGGAGAATCAGTTTGCTAATTAAAAATGCATTAATAAATCCGACGTTTCAGGCACAGACACGGTGAAGGAGCAGTCAGGAGTTATTAAGCAGAGTGAGGAGGCAGGACAAGACGAGTCCAAGTCCTGAGCCCTTGGCACAGGCCCTGCCTGGAGGAAGTCACAGAGATGGATCATGCTGGTGGATTGGGAAGGGAGGAGACCACACATGGGAAGAGCTCTGCTTGTCTCCAGCCCTGTGAGCAGCCATAGCTGTGGATGAGAGTTGGGAAATTTCCTGATGTGCCCAGCAGCTGGAACCTGTGACTCGTCACCCTTGCTGGTGCCAGAATGACCAACCAGCCCCGAGTAACTGTGGGTTCCCTCCAAAGGCTGCTCAGGGGTTCTCCTCAGCATGGCATCGCCTTCTGTGAGGTACCAAACCGTGTTCCTCCTTCCCCCGTGTGGATTTTGGCATCCCAGCCTCACCTTGTCCCTGGAAGGCCTCACTGAGTACCCGGACACGTCAGGCAGCCGGGGGAGCTGCGCGAGCCCACGGGAGGTTAAACGGTGCCGCTGCCTCCTGGGTTAATGATGTCCCAGATGATGCCAGCAGAACATTATTTACTGAGGACACTGAGCAGGCAATCGCTCTCCAGGAGCAGGTGATAAATCTTGTTACATCCCAGCGATCCCATCACTGCTCCTCACAGCGGGAGCAGCATGGGGCTGGGCCTGCTCCAGGAGCACAGGGATGGATTTTGCTGTCGTTAAAGCAGAAGGACACGTTGGCAAACCAAACACTGCATTTCGCTGGACCCTTTCAGGAGCAAACCTTAGGCAGGCTGACCGTGGGGTGCTGGTGTCGTCAGTGGGGGGCTTCAGCCAGACCAGCTGGGTGGTCACCTCCTGGAGGAATGGACAGACTTCCAAGGAAAGACTCAGTCCCACAAGGACACAGTTCCTCAGCTCACAGCCACCTTTTCTGCCTGCACTGGGAGCGCTTCTCCTGGAAAGTCTGCAGGCTCTGGCTGGTCAGGAGACTCCCCCAATTTCTTGCCCACTTCCAGTGATCCAGGTGCTCTTTGCATCCATGAATTATCAGCCAATCTCTCCTCAGTGTAAGAGTTGTTCTAAAAAGGCATTTGTCAGGTCCAGTTGCTACCAGAGAGATTTGCCAGCAATTAATGCTTTCCATTAAAATCGCCACATGCCAGGAGCAGAGAGGGGCTTATTTATGGCAGTGGGCTGCCCTCCACCCTCTGCTCTCCATGGAGCACTGCTGGAGAGCTACATGGAATCATTAGGGTTGGAAAAGCCCTCCAAGGTCATGGAGTCCATCCACTAACCCAAGCCCACCACTAACCCATTCCCCCAAGCATCACATCTCTGCAGATGTGAGAGGATTATTCCCATGCTGGAATGTCACAGAGGGATGAGCTTGAGGCTCCTCGAACTTAGTGACAGGAGCATTCATAGAGCAGAGGCTAGGGGTAAGGGGAAATACAGGCTCCATGATCCATAGCTGTGCCAAAAAGTCACAACTGATGTTCTGGAGTGGCTCCATTCTCTTTGAAAATGTTGAAACTCTTCCCTCAGTCTGTACCCAACCTTCATCTTTTGCAGGAAGATGTGACCTTGTCCTTCTTGGGAAGAGTCTTCTTGGTTGGTCAGGGAAGAAATGTTCCTGTCTTGTCAACCTCCTCAAGCACTTCAGAGTGGGAATGGCTATCGATAAATGGATTTTTCTTGGCTCTCGCCCTGCCCGGTTTAATTCTTGGATAATTTACTGTGCCATTTCCTGATGTGCTGCTAAAATGTACAGCAGGGAGCTGGCGAGAGAGGAGCCAGAGCTCGTCTGAGGAGATGGGGTCACGTCCTGGTGGAGGAGGGGATGTCCCAGAGTGTCACCGAGTGCAGCCGATGTGGTGTCCAGAGAGGGTTGCTGTTAATTGAATTGAAGAAGACAAATGGCCATTAGCTCCGTCTCCAAAGGACAATAACTGCACTGATAATGAAGCTGAACTCCCTAATCCTGATCCTGGGGATCCGTGAAGTTATGTAATTGATGGAATATCATTAAGAAAGAGGAAAATGTCCAAATACAGGCGGGGGGAGGAAGGGGGGAAGATTACAGAATTTGCTGAGATCTGATGCTTACAGCCAAACTTCAGAGCCAGCTTTTCTGAAGCATGGAGACCTTTAGTCCCATTTTTCATCCTCCTTCCCTGTTTTTTTCTAAGGCAAAATTACATTCCAGGCAATGATTGCAGTGACATTACGCTCAAGTGATCAAAACCTGTTTTGCTGCACCAATGTCAGCTGTTAAAGGGACAAGTGCCTGTGATGAATGTTTGATATCTGCCCATCTTCTCTGAGATGTATCCCAGGAGGAAGACAGCACACAATCGGATCAGCTCAGTGCTCCCCTGGCATTTCCATGGCCTCTGGAGCCGCATTTCTCAAAGAGCTCCAGGCCGGCTTTGCAGGGGGGGATCACACCTGATGCTGCTTTGATAAGCAGCCTTTGGCTGTGGGGAGGAGGAGCTTTCCTGAGAGAAAACACCAATTTGTCATCACTGAACCTTTTTGCAGGTGCTGAACAGCCTCAGCTGGGAGAAAAGCTCTCTGTTACCCAGGTTGGAACTAAAGCTCCAAGCAAACCGTGGTGGCATCCCATGCACTGCCCTTTGGCCACCAGTCCCAAATCCCCCCAGACCAAGGAGGGGGAACCTGGGGCATCTGGGAGCTGCAGAATGGTGATAAATTGATACAGGATGGTGAGAAATTGAGAAATTGCTGGGTGTTGATGCCATGAATTCCATTCGCAGAACGATGTCACAGAATCCCTGGATGGTTTGGGGTGGAAGGGGACTTCAACGTCACCTTTTTCTACCCCCTGCCATGGGCAGGGACACCTTCCACTAGGCCAGGTTGCTCCAAGCCCCATCCAGCCTGGCCATGGAACACCTCCACCCTTCCACATTCCCTCTGCCCATTCACCACGCAGTGAGGATCATTGGAAGCATCTCCTGGAGCTCAGAGCTGCAGCAGGAAGCAGAGGTTGGTCCAAGGAAAAGCCAGTGGGTGGAAGGCACAGGTAAATCTGCTTCCCTGGAAGCAGGAGCATGGCTGCTATTCCAGAAACCTTGTGCACAGTTTTCCATAACAACCCCGGCCTCATAACTGCGTGCTCTTCTCTAACACCACCTAAGTGATTTCCCCCTAGGCAGTAAGGTTAAGTCATAGGAAACAATTTCTATTTTTAATAACATTTTTGCTAAATATCCTGTCCCTGACTTTCCCCAGAGGCTCTGAATCCATCTGCAATAAGGGGGCTTTCAAAGGGCTTTAATAATAAATATAATACCACCATTCTTTTATGCTTGTAACTATTCATGCTTGACTGAATTCCCTGATCTTTTTATGGGGCTGTTGAAATATATTGTGCAAGTCAAGGGCAGGCCTGGTTTTAAGCTTCTTGTGCTCCCCTGCTTTAATTCCTTTTATCTCCAGGTAACAGTCCGGATAATGCTGTCCTGGTGTTCCATGTTATCCATGCACAATAGGAACCACATCCATATCCAACCCTGCTGTCCCCAGGGTGGGGAGAACCCTGTTTTCCAAGAAAAATGCAAAATTCTCCTGCGTATCTTCTCAGCCCAGCTCTATTTATGTCCTGCTAACGTTTCCTCCACGTTCCTTTTGTTTACTCCCAGATACCACACCTCTCAGAGATCCTTTACCTTTCTCCTCTGACACTGCTTCGGACAGCCCTCAGGAAGCAAAGTTCCCCTCTCCAAAGCTGTCAGAGATGAGCTGCCCTCACCTGAGACCCCCACACCCCCATCCATCCTCCACCCACTGCCCCAATATCTCCATTTAACCGTGTCTGAGCTGTGCTCGAGGAGCTCCTGTGTCCTCCTCTCCCATCTGCTCTTCCAGGACCTCTGTAGCTCCGTTCCTTGGGTACTTTTTTCCCTCCGAGCTGTTGGTTTCTGACTCTCTGACCCCTTTCACCTCGGAGCTTTCTCCTGCTGCCCAGCCAGGTTGTGCTGTGCCCTGGCCGTGTCTTTGCTCAGCTTTTCCTCACGTCTGAGGAGCCAGGGAACCCTTGGCTCGGCAGCGGAGCAGAGGGAGTTTGCCCCTGAGCATGACAGGCAGAATGATGGGAACTTCTGAACTAATTTGCTGTAAACAATGATCCATAATAGGTCACTTGTCTCTTCAGCAACTCAGCAATTAAATCCTTCAGAGCCGTGGATGTAATTGGACTGCTGGCAATTAGCACTGGAGGAGCCAGAGGGCCTTTCCGGTGATTTCCATCCCACTGCTTTGGGGGTTTTTTGGTCTCTGGGCTGAGCTGTTTGAGCCCAGGATTCCCTGTACCCCACCCAAGGGTACTGGAGAACCCAAGGATTTGAGGTCTGAAGGCCCCTAGGTACAGAGAAGGCTCGGGGTACGCTCCTGATGGAGAATGTTCCAGCAGAAGGGGTGATCCAGGGCTGATTCCCACCTGTCCCTGGAGTCTGTCTGCTGTGTTAAAGCAAAGCAGAGTGGGAATCTGCTTTGTCCTTTCAGCAGGGAAGAACAGGTTTCGCTCATGCCTTTGGTTTTATGACATGGAATAGGTAGACTTTCTTCCAGTAAAAAAGAAGAAACTTATTAGGGAAAAAAAAGAATCCCGCAGATTCCCAAAAGCTGGGACTAAGCAGCAGAAGAAGCTCTTGAATGAGACTTTCTGATCCTAGGTCAGGAAGCATGAAGGAGCTCTTGGATTTCAAACTGCAGAGCAGAAACGTTGCCAAGATCAGCCTTTGCCTGCAGAGTTTGGATCGGGGCCAGGCCTGGAGTCCTGCTGCCTCCTGGCTCGGGAGGTCTCCAGGGACAGATTGGGAGGATTTCAGGAGTGGCTGCTGATAACAGAGGGTCTGAGACAGCTCAAATCAGTCACCTTGAAAATCAGGGACTTTCGTGTCATTTCCAGTTGGACCATTAAGTATCAAAACCCATAAAACCATTCACCCTCTCCTGCTGTGTCTTCCTCGTCCAGCCTCCCCCTCTCCATCAGGATAAACTGCTCCATCCCACAAGGATTGCCTCAGGTACCCTGGATTTCAGCCATATATATTATTTTTGTCTCTCACACTATTTTGCTTGGCTTTTGAACATCCAGGATCACTCCTGTAGCTGTAATTTTAACAGTGAGGACATGAAACAGGGGATTTTTCTTTCACTTGTGGGTTTCCATTCGCTGCTGGGAATTTAACCAGGCCTTGCTGGAGCACAACAACGGGAATTCTTTGACTTCCCTGTTGAAACGTAGTGATCCCTTCACCCGTAGGAGAACACTTCTGCAGCATCATCACAAAAATTCCCTAGTATCCCTCCCTAATCCCAGTTAATTATTCGGTGCTGCTGTTTCTATGCACCCCAGAAGGGTCATTTTGCTGCAGACATTATTTTAGGAGAAAAGTAGATGCTACTAAGTTTAACAAACAATATTTTTAAGGGATCAACCCACCCAAATCTGGCTTTCCATAGAAATCCTAGGTGGTGTCAGCATGAGAGGAGCTGGCAGGACTTAAGCAGAGAAGCATAAAACTTCTTTTATTGTTGAAAAATTTACTTTTAGGGTAGAAAAAGTGTTTGTCATCAGTGATGGACTGGTTTAAGGTCCTGTCTTTTCTCAACTGTCCTACCAAAATGGGCTTTACTGAAAAATAGATGAAAATGTAGAAATACAAGGAATGGGAAGTGCTGTGATTTTTAGTGGGGAAAAACTTTGGAGGTGCCTTGAATTTTTGATGGGAAATAAAGGCTCATTTTTTGGAGGGGTGCAGTTGGAATATCACATAGCCACGTATTGGTGCAGGGCAAGCTTGAGCTTCCATCAGGACAGGAATGCAGCTCCTGGGCACTTCCAGCACTGTTCCAGGCGCAAGCTGGGATGAGGAGCAGCCACGGGGTCCCCAAGCCCTCAGGAGTGGGAAGAACCACTTCCCCCCACAGGAGCTCCTCTTCATCCTGGCTCTCCAGACACATTCCCAAAGGAGATGTAGAGGATATGGGATGTTTCTTGCAAGGCTGGCAGGGAATCCTGATACCTGGATGGAGCTGGGGAAGGGAGATGGAGAGAGCAGAAATCAGAGACACTCATGTTAGCTTGTGATGTGAGAGATAAAGACATACGCTTGGAGCAATCCTAATTACCACGGGGGGAAAAAAATTGATATCTGCCAGCTCTTGCTCCATCCAATAAGGGAAACAGGTCTGTTTCTGAAGGAAAAAGGCAGGTGAGGAACCAGCTCCCACTGTGTGGAAATCGGGCTGAGCAGAGGGGGTAGCACAGCGGTGCTGTATGAAGCTGTCTCACACGTGGTCATTAAAGGTGACTTCTCTCCCCTGGTGTCACCAGGACTGGTGGAGAGTGGAGCAGGGAGGCTCCAGGGTTTCCTGGCAGCCCTGCAAAGCAGCAGCTCTGAGCTGTGCCCTCAGGCAGCTCTGGCAGGGGACAGGGACAGCAGATAAAGGAGCATGTGGGCCCTGTCCGAGCTGCCCTGATGCTGATCCGCACATCCTGCCTGGAATGTGGGCAGTGCTGGGAGCTGGGGGTGCAGTCAGGTGATCCTGGGTCCTTCTGCTGCTGCCCGGCCTGGTTGGAGCAGTTCCTGCCCTGGCCCTGCCTCCTGGGCGTCCTTAAAGTCCCCTGTCCCCATCAGAGGCTGCTGCTGCTTTAGTCCTGCTGGCACCACCATGGTCCTGAACTCACTCCTGTTAGGAGGCTGGGAACCATGGAATCACAGACTGGTTTGGGTTGGAAGGGACCTTAAAGATCATCTTTCCATGGCCAGGGACACCTTCCACTAGCCCAGGTTGCTCCAAGCCCCATCCAACCTGGCCTTGGACACTTCCAGGGATGGGGCAGCCACAGCTTCTCTGGGCAACCTGTGCCAGGGCCTCACCACCCTCACGGGTAGGAATTCCTTCCCAATATCCCATCTAACCCTGCTCTCTGGCAGGGGGAAGCCATTCTCTGTGTCTGGTCCCTCCATCCCTTATCCATAGTCCCTCTCCAGCTCTCCTGGAGCCCCTTTATGCCCTGGAAGGGGCTCTAAGGTCTCCCTGGAGCCTTTTCTTCTCCAGGTGAACACCTCCAGCTCTCCCAGGCTGGCTCCAGTGCAGAGGAGCTCCAGCCCCCAGAGCATCTTTGTGTCTGGTTTGAGTAGGTCCATGTCCTTCTTTTCCATGATGTTCTATCATATTTAATCACTGCTGATAATTTTTTTAAAATAACAAAAAATTATCCACACTCGTTAAGCCACACCAGAGACAAAGTGCAAAGTAGCAAGGGGTGGGGATGTCTTGGGTTCCATCTTCCCTGCTGGAACCAGGGTGGTTTTTCCTGGGCTGCTGGTGGCTCTGGGTTTCTGGGAGGTTCTGCATGAGGGATTTGCTCCAGGCTGTCATGTGGTGCCCAGCAAGGCTGGATGTGAGATGGGAGTTGGTCTATCCTGCTGGGAACGTTCTCCCACCCTCTCATCCACATCACATTTGTACCAGCAAGGGAAGGGATGCTTTAAAAGCAAAAGAGTAGGATCAGTGTAGGGAGGACGTGGGAAATGCACAATTTCAACTGCAGCCTTGATCCCAAACTGGATTGGGAGGCTGGCCGTAAAACAGGGGCTGAGATCACCCAGTTATCCTTAAAAACCAGCTCAGGCAGCCCCTGCTTGGCACTGATCAGTATTAGAGTGAGCTGCAAAACTTGAAATACAGCAGAAGGGGAAGAAATTTCGGGGTGGGGAAAATTTCTTTTCTCTGAAAAAGAAAAACAAGATAAAAAAATAAAAAAGCAGCTGTTCTTTTTTCAGTCTGTCTCTAGCCCAAGGTCTTGCCGAAGGGATGGAAAACCATTTCAAAAGGTGGAAGAAAAAGTGTTCCTTTCATCAAGGATGGTAACAGAGCAGGCTGCAAACTCAGAGCATGTGTTTTGTTTGATATTAAAGCACTTTTGGGGCAAAATGGACTTTCCTGAGAGAATATGGAGCACTTTAATGAAGGAATGTTTGCTCCAGCAGGGAGGAGGTTCTCCCAGGGCTGCAGGATGTGGGCACTGGGACCTCCAGGGATCCAGGGGCAGCCACAGCTTCTCTGGGCAGCCTGGGCCAAGGCCTCACCACCCTCCCAGGGAGGAATTTCTTCCCAATATCCCATCTAAACTGAGCCCCTTTCAGCTCTTTTTGACTTAGTGTGTGGACTTAGAAAGCATCACCAAAATGGCACCAAAAAATCCCAAAGCAAAGAAGTTGCAGCGCTCAGTGATTATTTTTATTTCTTTTTTCCTTTATTTTTTCTCCAGCTTCTTTCCTTGATTTTCTGATTTGACTGGACATATCTGAACTCTTGGGAGCAGCACTGTGAGTTTTTCCCCCCGGTTTTTCCCCCTGAGGTACTGCTTGTCTCTTTGCCCAGTGATGTTAATGGATTGCTCTCCACCCTTTGGATGCAGCGTGGAACCTGTAAGAGCTCTTTGCAGGGATAATTTATTTCAAGGATAGCCCTTGAATGAGAAAACCCCAGAATGAGAAAATCTGAGCTCCAAAGTGATGGCCTGAGTAAAATTGCAGCTCTAATGCTGAGCTTGCTCTTCTCCCCACCCTCCCCACCCTGATAGATGTGCTGGGTCAATGGAATATTATCCTTTAAAAGGTTTGGGCATTTCATGTGGCACCACTTTGAAATCTCTGGGGGGAAAGGAATCAGGACACTCATTAGATTGGGCCAGGAAAATCATCCTGGCCAAAATTACCAGGTAGTTCCTCTGGTATTTTAGGAAATCTTACCATGGGTCCCTGGAAGAAGAGCCCATTGTCAAACAAGGCACGAGGCCTCTGCCGTGGAGAATCTCCGCTCTCAACTAAGGC
Organism: Melanocharis versteri; assembly: GCA_013397845.1. NCBI lineage: Eukaryota > Metazoa > Chordata > Aves > Passeriformes > Melanocharitidae > Melanocharis > Melanocharis versteri. The sequence continues at coordinate 496,601 of VZTG01010141.1, read as the reverse complement.
AGAGAACTCCAGAAAAAAAAGGAGCCATTAATATTAAAGTCAAGTGTCACCTGATGCTGTGGTCCCCACTGAATTCAAATGCTCTTGGAAAGCAGAAAATTAAGACATATACTTATGGCAGCTAAAATAGGGAATGGCCCAGCTGGAGCAGGGATGAAACTGGAGAGAAAATGTCCTGGTGGTGCTGTCCCAAAGCCCATTAATCACAAACTGTGGCTTTGGAAAGAAACAAAGATACCAAAGGCATATTGGTAATAATAGAATCATTCTCTATGAAAGAGAAGACTCTCTTTTCAGAGAGATGGTTTCACTATTTTTGGATAAGAGAAAATCTCAAAATCTCAGCAGAGAAAATCTCAAAAAATGATTGAATGGCATTTTTCATGACTCTCAGATTTGTTCCCAAGGAATCACAGAACCATTCACGTTGGAAAAGCCCTCTAAGACCATCAAGTCCAGCTGCTGACTGAGCACTGAACCGTGTCCCCAAGTGCCACATCCACAGGGCTGTTAAGTCCCTCCAGGGATGGGGACTCCACCCCTAAGCCAGTGCCTGCCCACTCTTTCTGGGAAGAAATTTCCCCCAATATCTGATCTAACCCTCCCCTGGCATGACTCAAGGCCGTTTCCTCCTGTCCTGGATCTCATCCCTTCACCAGCACATCACCCCCAGTGCTGCTCCCAGCCCTGTCCTGCTGGCAATGCCAAATTTTCCTTCCCTCTGCCTCAGTTTCCCCACGAGCAAACTCCAAGCCATGGATCCCAGTTTAATCAGAGGGAAGCCTCAGAGGTGGCAGCCAGGGTACTTTTTTGGCAGCTCTAACCTTGCCAAGTGGCTCGTTCCGTGCTAATCCGTGTGGAATGGAAAGGTCACTCCAATTGTGTTATTTTTAGGCATGAGGATTATTATTGCAGTGGAAATGGAAAATAACCTGAAAAGAGGAGTTGAAAACACAACACAAATATTACCTGGATTTCAGTGAAAACAAGGAATTGCTCATGTCTCAACAGCATCCTTCCTTCCTGCTCCAACGATGGATTTGATCCCAGGGTATTTGATCCCAGTCACATCAAGGGATGACTCTGAGGAGGCTCTGCTGAGCAAAGCCTGCTTGGGGTGCTGCTGTGTCACACTGATTTCTGGTGGGCCTAGCTTTTAGATCAGTTTGGGATTTTTCCCCTTTTCCTTCCCAAGAAGGATGTTGGAAATGGTTTCACAGCCAGGCCTATTGGGTCTGAGCACAAACACTGCAGTAAGAGCCTTGTCCATTGAAATAAAGTTCTTTGTCCTTCTCTACAAGTGACCATAGAATCCCTGAATGGTCTGGGTTGGAAGGGACCTTAAAGCCCATCCAGTCTCACCCCCTGCCATGGGCAGGGACACCTTCCACTGTCCCAGGTCGCTCCAAGCCCCATCCAACCTGGCCTTGGCCACGCCCAGGGAGGGGGCAGCCACAGCTTCCCTGGATGTTTGCTGTGCCAGGGTCTCCCCGCCCTCACAGGAAACAATTTCTTCCCAACATCCAATGTAAAGCCAAAAATATCTCACTGCAGACAGGTTTTGTGTGATTTGGAGGGTTTTGCTGTAGGTCCATGGGTTGCTGATCTCCCCTGTGGGCTAAAACCCCAGGGGGCAGGTGCCGCATCCACCCTGAGGTGCTTCTGCCTTTTGGGGAGATGTTCTGATTTGGGGGGTTCTGTTGAGCTTTCTGGAGGCATTTCAATTTTAAATTGAACTGCTACCTTGTGTTTAGGTTTTCTTGGGATAAACAAGATGTTTTTTGGAAGGAGCCAGCTCTTGCCCACTCATGTCCTGGGAGCAAGAACAATGGAATCTCCTGAGCTGGAAGGGAGCCACAGGATCATCGAGTCCAGCTCCTGGCCCTGCACAGACACCCCAACAATCCCAGCCTGTGCCTCCCTGAGAGCGTTGTCCAAACACTCCTGGAGCTCTGGCAGCCTCGGGGCCGTGCCCATTCCCTGGGGAGCCTGGGCAGTGCCCCAGCACCCTCTGGGGGAAGAACCTTTTCCTGATATCCAACCTGACCCTCCCTGACACAGCTCCAGCCATTCCCTGGGTCCTGTCCCTGATCACAGAGATCAGATCTGCTGCTTGGGAGGAAACTATGGATTGAGATGAGCTCTGCCCTCCGTCTCCTCCAAACTAAACAGACCAAGTGCCATCAGCTGCTCCTTCTCTGGCCCTTCCATTCTCTCCCCCATTTTCGGGTCCCTCCTTTGGACACTCTCCAGCAGCTTTAGATCTTTCTCAGGTGCCTTGGGTTGTACCACCCAAAGCTGCCCACACCGGATGGGTGGGAATGACCCTGATGGTGCCAGATCCAGGCTCTGGGTCCTGGCTCCCTCCATTCCCTAAGCCATACCTTTGCCAAAGGCAGTAATCCCACACTTTCTCTGTCAGGTTGTTTATGTGGAAGTGCTGCTGCCCAGACCTTCCCACCCCGCTCTGTACGTGGTGGAGGCACAAAGTGCTGGAGGCACGGAGACACCTGGGGCTGGAATGTGATTTGTGGGAGTTTTGGAGAGGCGTTTTTGCATCCCAAGTAATTTTTGATGCCAGTTTTACCATTCTGCTGCTGAATAGCTCCTCTCGTGCCTCTGTGCCCAGGGCGCCTTACACTTCCATAGGTGAGCGTAAACCCTTCCCATGTCCGGAGCTGTTCCTGGATTTCCTGCTGGAGGAAACCCCGCTGCCTACTGATGTGATTAATGGTGCTAAGCCCTGAATTTGAGGAACAGCTGTTGCCATGATCAGGCCTCCAAATGAGGTGCCAAAGAGCAACGAAGCAGGGAAGCCCCCAAATCCAGGGAGGCCTGGAAACTGGGAATGGTTCCTGTTGTGCTGCCCCAGGGTGTAAACCCAGAAAAACTGCATGAGAACAGCACAGGCCAGGAGTGGGGATTTTCCTGGTGGATGACCAGGACCCATCAGTACCATAGCAGTTGTAGTCCCAAATTCTTCCCTTGCACAGCATTTCTCAGGAAGCTGTGCACAACCAAAGGTGTTTAGCAGAAAAACCCAGCTGTTGTTTCTGCTCCTGGATGGGAATGCTGTGAGCTGTCATCTTGGCTTTCTCTCTTTTATTATTTAAAAGACAGAGAACAAATAAGAGAAAATGAACTGCAAATAATGACTAACAGCACTTCCAGCCCAAATATTTGCTTGCATAATCACGCGGAAACTTTGAAGTCCTGCGGAGGATTCCGACACTGTTTGTTCCTGATCCAGCTTTGGCCCAAAGACAGTCAGGGTGCTCCTCTCCCAGCATCAACCCTGGGCACTGAGAGCGGCACCCAGGACCTCCCATCCCCTCCTGGTCCTCGGAGGAGTGGGGTGACAGAAAACTGGTAGAAACTCAAGATGTTGTAGTGGATCTCCTCTCTGGCATCTTCCTGCAGCTCCAGGAAGTCATGTCCCCCTTGGACATATTTCCAGCATCTCTGCTGTCAAACAGGGCTGCTTGGGTGTGTTTGTGGTCTTCAAGTTTGAGACTAAACCGAGATTACCCAATCCCTTCTTTCTCTTTTTTTCTTTTTTCCTTCCCAGTTTGAGCCCTGGAAGCTGAACCTGATTTTGTCCCAGCCATGCAGGTCTGAGCAGAGACGTTCTGGTCACTTGGCTTCTCCAGCAAAGAAACACAAAAGCTCTGATTTCCTTGCAGGGCTAGGTGTTTTACAATCCCCTGGAAGCATGGGAGCTGTAGCCCATGGAGAGGGGAGGTCTCCGATGGAGATGTTGCAGCTGGATCCATAACCTGGCCTGAGATTTCCAGCTGTTCAGCCTTGGATTTCAGGAGACCAGAGGAGCCACCCAAGGTGTGGACTTTGACCTGGTGTTTTAAGCAGTGTAGAATTACAGAATATCCCAAGCTGGACCTGCAAGGATCATTGAATCCAACTCCTGACCCTGCACAGACATCCCAACAATCCCACCCTGTGCCTGATCAAATATTGTCCAGATATATATGACCAAGCATTGTCCAAATATTCCTGTTCCAATGCCCAGCATCGTCCCAGGGCTCATTCTAAACTTCCAAGAAGGCCAAGCCTGAAGCAGAAGGGTTTGTGTCTCTTTCCACTGAATATAATTAATGATTTCACTCCTCGTAATTAAGGAGGGGCAATTAAGAGTGATACAAGAAGCAAGGCAGCATTTGGCATTTCCAGAAAAACATAAACCTGTGATTTAGGCTTTAATTCCAGCAGTGGTCAGACCTTTCGTGGCCATTAAAATATCAGGAGATCCTGTCGAGTGCTGGGTGCTGGTGATTTATGATCAAATCTAACACGCAGGTAGCAGGTGGCATTTCCACACTTCCTGCAGGGGATATATCCCCAAACGTCAAATTAGATTATCCGTCTCCTTCCATTGGAGAAAAATGTGTGAGAAAAGCACTGGGGGAAGAGGAGGAAGGAGGGGGAGAATGTTTGCTCTATTTTAAAATTATTATTTCAGCTTACAGGTGTTGAGGTGGCTGCAAAAATTCAGGGTTGTTAAAACCCAGAGTAACAGGGAAATGTCACTTTTTCCTTGTTGGCACCATTTTCTCTCTGTCTCCCAACTTTTGCTCATTGGAGAACACCCTTTGTAGACAAAATCCTTGAAACCTGTAAAAGATTAGGAAGAATATTTTGGCTTTTTTTTTTCCAAAATATGGTTTCAGAATGAGAAAAATACGGATATAATATTCCAAATTAATACTTGCAAAGAAAGAAATACATCGTGATTGTGATTTTTTTTTCCCACTGATACTTTTCCTCAAAAGGCATTAAGACATTACCTGTCCTGACTTTACAGGTTTGGAAACCTCCCCTTCAGCTTTATTGCCAAATCCACTTGGAAATTGATGGGATGCAGAGTAAACCCAGGTATTCCTACTCCCAAAAAGGATAAAATCTGCTAGCTGGGATCCTGATGATGAGGATGATGATGATTGATTGATTGATTGATTGTTACTTATTATTATTATTATTATTATTATTGCATTGATGCTGGTGGTACCCTTAGTTTGGGGAAAGCCTTTTGTTTTATTTCCCCCATCGGTCCTAATAAATTATTTTCATTGCTGTGGGGTCATCCCAACAGAGCAGTGCTGATGTGCCATTGTCCTGGCCTTTCTCCAGCATTCCCAGGAGGCTTGTTGGTGTTTATATCTTCCTTACCACCTCTGTTCCCTGGAGCAGAGGATGGTTTATCTCCTGTTTTAAAGGGCTTTGCCATATTCCAGCCCTTCCCTAAATCTCTGGTGCCTGTTAATGAGATTTGTTCTGTATTGGAGCTGAGCTGACAGATGGGCAAGGACAATGTCCTGGAGTTTGGGATAGCTGGAGTGGAGAGAATAATTCTTGTGGGGCCATTTCTGCTTGGTGAGCATTTTCAGAGCCTCTCTAGAGGTGCCAGCCCCTTTTTCCTCTTGTTTTCCCCTTGTAAATCCTGCCTAAAGAGGGATTTCAGCTCAAACTTTCAGCTTCCTTTGACCTGAGCAGCTTGGGGCAAACCTGGGATCAAACCCAGGAAGTGAAAGGGGTTTATTACCAAGATAAATTTAATCGAGAGATTTCAGGGGCAATAACCAAGTACTCTGCAAAGTGATTGTGCTTGAAAGCAGAGTGCCCCCAGCTGAAGGTTTTGATGATAAAACTGAGAAATAGGGCAGGGTTTGACCACCAGATCTCTCTCAGCTTGTTCCAGAGGTGGAACTGATCCACCCAGCCTGGAAAATGCCATCGGCAAAGCAGGGCTTTCTCTGAGCTTTGCAACTCCCTTAAGGAAGGAGGGAGGTTTCCAAAGACTTCTCAGACTCCCCCAGGTGAAGATTCCCATCTTCGGACACTCTATTGCATCTTGTGACATCCAGAGGTGGTTTGGCTTCCAAGTCACCTTTACCTTTGGTCACCCTGGTCCCAGAGCAGAAGTTTTCTTTGACTGCCCAGCACCATGCGGTTTAGTTTTGGTTTTGACAGCTGCCGTTTGTCTGATTTAATCCAGCTCCCTGCTCTGCCGTGCCTTGAGGATCGTGGTGGGCTGTGAGTGGTGTGTCAGCTGGGACACGCTCCATTTCCTAGGGACATCCCAGGAATGGGTTCTTCCTGGCAAAAAGGGCTCACCATGAGCAAGTAACCAAACCATCAGGATCCTCATGAACAGTGGGGTTACACCTCAGGGGCCTGGGCATGAGGCAGGTGATCCCTCCCTTCCACCCCTTCCATCTTTTCATCTTCTCCTTTCCTCCCACCCCATTCCTCTTCATTCATCTCCTCCCTTCCGTAGCTAATTCACGCTTTTGCAGGGACCTTTCATCACTGCCACTTTTCCCACTCGCCCCTGATCCGTGTGAAGGAACGGGGATGTCACTTGTTGGGGCCCAGGGAGGGGACCCTGGTGGCAGATGGCAGCAGGGCTGAGCCGGGGCTCATCCATCACCGGGCTGGCAGAGCGGGGCGGCCGCTGCCATTTCCTGAAGGATCGGCATTCCAGGGGTGAGCCCAGCCAGGTAATTGCTGGAGAAGAGGAGGCATTTTTCACCACTGACATGGAGGAGGGGGACAGGGCTGGGCTGTGCTAATGCCACAGTGAAGGATGAATTCATCGTGGGTTCTCCTTTTTTCCTTTTTTTTATCCATCCTGCTTTGATCGACGCTGAATTATTCCCAAATGCCAAGCATCTGGTGAGTCTACAGCAGAAACCTTTCCAGCAGCTGAGGCGCCAGGAAGCAGCCAGGCTGTGCCAAGATCCTGCTGCTCTTGTCATTGTCATCCTCATCACTGAAGTCAAAGGGTCACGAAATTTCCACCCCCATCTTCCAGGGATTGTGGTTTGGGTTGTGGTGCTGCAGCGACATTCCCTTGTCCAAAATCCATCAGGTGCAAAAGATGTGGGAAGTGAGGAGCCCATTTCCCAGCTTCCAACCCCTACTTCCAGCAGGAAGACACCAGGGCTTCACTCCTGCCAGATCCCAGCCAAGAAACCCCCAGAGGCTTTGTGGTTCGGGGACTTCATGCAGGTGACAGTGCCACAGGGTGGAATTGTGGTGACATCGCTCCCAGTCTGCTCCGAGGTTTTTTGGTGTTCACGCTGCTCTGGCTTACTCGGATTTGTTGTGGTTGTGCTTGGATGCCACCCAGGGCTGTCACTTAGACAAAAATAACACCAAAAATGTTTACCAGGCACAGGCTCTTGGGCTCGGTGTAAACTTAGAGGGGACCCCAATGTGAGGAGAGAAAAAAAGAGAGAAATTAATCAAGGAGGGCAAAAAAAAAATCATCTGTTCCCCTCTATTTTTAGTTTTAGACATTTGCAGAATCCAGCCAGTTCTGAAGCTGATTTCTAAATTTATTCTGTCCCTTTTTAGAGAACTTTCTGCATTTTCTCCCCCTAATTTAAGTCTCTTTTTAAGTATTTTTAAAAGTGGCAGTCGAGGCCAACTTTGCCTATTGAAGTTATCGCACATTTCTCTTTAGGAAAGAGCCAATAAATCAAGGCATTATCATGGGAATTGGCAGGACTATCCAAATCTTTATGCAGCAAAATTCAGTCCTAGGTTTCAGCTGTGATTTGCAAACAAATCCTAAATGCTGCCATCCTCCCCAGAATGCATCCTCTGTTGGGAAGCAGTTCTTGGATGGTGTTGAGCAGGAGTTAAAAGACTTTAATTCCTCATATACCCCTGGTCTGCCACAAGTCATTCCCACAGCATAGAACCATTGAAAGGTTTGGGTTGGAAGGGACCTGAAAGATCATCTTTTTCCAGCCCTGTTCCACAGTCATTCCTCTAATTTCAGCCATTCAAAATGGAGGCTTTAGGACTAAATTCACCAAATTCAGTGGCTCCCTTGTATTCCAGAGGGAGAGTAGCACCAGCAGCACTGGTTTCTGCTCTCACTTCTGTCAGGATGCTCCTTTTCCTCATGACCACGTTTCGGGACATGCCTCTCCTCAGTATTCATTCTCCCTCCCCATGTTTTCCAAGCAATCTCCTCTGTTTTCCTTCGCTCCCTGCCCCTGCAGTTCTCAGTTTACTCTGCCTGAATCCATTCTGGCCAAGGCAAGAGGAGCTATTCCCTTCTGTCAACACTGACGGAGCAGAGCTGATTCCACTCGCTCCATTCCCACTCCTGCTTCTCCCAGGGCGTAAGTTATTCATTCACAGGGTAGAGAGACAACTGTATTCCTTCCTCTTCCTACTTATGGAATATTTTGACGTTTCCCCATGTCTGTTTTGATTCACTCCCATCTTTAAATAAATATCTGCCTTTCCCATAGGAAGAGTTCCAGGAGCTCCTACCCAGGATGTGTCTTTCCAGCTGAGTTGTCTTTATCAGGATATTGAGGAAACAGGGAGAGGTTTGGGGGGATTTTTTTTTGGTTTAGGCAGAGCCACACCAGGGCAGCGTTCCAGAGGTTTGCACTCCCCATCCTCTCTGTTTGGTTAGCTTCTGGCCAAAGACTTTCAGTGTTCAGGGCAAAAAAAGGAAAAGCACAATTTTCCAAAGTGGGGACAGGAAGGAATTCCTGGGTTTAATGGAATACTCTACTAGGAAACAACAACGGGAGGATTTTTCCAGCCACGAACAAAAGCAATTCCCAGACTTGGGGAAAGGGAGTTTTTCTTGCAGTCCCTCTCAGCGTTGTGGTTTTGGAATTTGGGAATTTCTGGATATTGCTCATGAGGTGTTTGGCTTCTACTGAGTAGAAGAGGTCTCTGCTTTGCCTTCAGCCCAACCTTTGGCATCTCCTGGATACCTGGAGGGATTTCCAAGGCCTGTTTGAAGTACAGAGGGCAGGTAAGTGTCACTCTTAAAATCCATTGTCCCATCCAGGAGGCTGTGAAAGCCAACCCAGCTGCCAGGTGGGAACCCGCTGGTGCTGTCGTCCCTTCCCATGTCTCCAGGCCAGGTGTGCTGAGGAGAACCAGAGCATCAACAGTGACAGCTTGTGACAGGCTGTGATTTGTTGTACAAAAAGCCAAATAGCCTCAAATGCCTCAAAAGGCTGGAACACAGGCATCCTGTGGATTAGCCCTGTGGCAGGTGGGGCTGTCTGCTACTGGTGGTTGCTGGTACAGGGAAAAGCCCAAGGAGGAAGTTAGGAATACCCAAAATTACAGGTCTCAAGGGACACCCAGCTCCAGGTGGCACCTGCAGAGCCCAGTGGGATGTTTCCTCCCTCTCATTTATACATTTCACTGTCTTTGCCCACATGGGAAGTGCTGGTGCTGCCCGGAGCTGTGACAATTCCCACCTCCCCAGGAGCTCCTCGCACCTTCTCGTCACCTCATCAGCCAAGCCATGGGTGTCCTCCCCTCCCCGCAGGCCTGGGGGATGGATTCCCACTTCCCACGGGAAGGCTGGATCTGTGCAGAGAGGCTTTCATTCGGCTTTAAACCTGAGTTAAACCGGTCTCAGCAGAGCCACAGGTCTGTACCCCATCTGGGGAGCTTCCCAGTGTTTCAGATCATGAGGTAAATGGAATTATCAGTGGCTTTGCAGCAGGTTGTGATCAGCAGCCCTGATGGTGCCGTGTATTTTGGATTGTTTATTAAACACCTGAATTTTAGCTAAAATTTCTGCTTTAATTATGATCAGCTTATCACCCTGCTGTAAAGGTCTTGAGCTTTCCCTGAAGCATCTGGCTGGGACTGGGTGGAGTTTTCCAGGCTCTTTCCAACACCCAAGGGGAGCAGGGAGCAGAAAACAAATTGTTTTATGCATATTGACAAACAACCCTGTTAGAAATTCATCTTGGTACTTCCTAGGTGTCAGCACTCCTTATATTTACGAGAAAAAAGACATCCTTTCCCTCATTTGAATGTTGTTTTAGCCCTACTTTCTTGCAATTTTTATTTAAAGAAGGGTGGGATGGGTTTGAGGGAGCACATCTGGTTTGGGGTATCCAGACGTGCTGAGGGATGCTCTTGGAGCAGTTTGTAGTGCACACACCCAGAAACAAACCTTAGGGTGGGTTAGTCCGTGGCATTCCCAAGCCATTCCCAGCCCACAGAGCTCGTGGCTGCTTGCCCAAGCTGTGCAGGAGGACACAGGCGCCAGCTCATGCCTTTTGCTCCCCTTCCCTTGCTGGAAGGAGCGGATCTCACGCAGAGAGGAAGGTGTGGACAAGGGGATGGGCACCTCTGGAGTGTGGAGGGTGTGAGATGCACTCAACCCCCTCAGCCCAACCAGCAGTACCTTGGAACAGGCTCCAAAGGGGGCCAAGAATTCCTTTAGGAAACCCCCAAAGGGGCAGAAAGACCCAGAGAATATTGATGCTTAAGAGCTTGGATGCCCAATCCTGTGATTAGCACAGGAACAGCAGTGGCTTTTCCAAGATCCATTTCTCGAGGGGCAAAGAACCTTGTGGATTCAAGGAGTCTCATACACACCCTTCCCACTGTGTCCAATCTGGCTACCAGCCACCCACTTTATCCCACAATTTTGGCTTTCTAGATGAGCCCTCAGGGCTCTGCTGGGCAGCGTGGCCGGATCTTCCCTTCAGCTGGGACATTCCTGGTTGCTCCTTGAGGCTGAAAGACCTCTCTTAATGACAGATCTTTGGATGAGCCTAATTCCAGTTCTCCCTACCTTGCAGCTGACTGCACACCAGTGACTCTCCCCTGGAGCTGGGATTCCTCTCAAGGTTTGAGATTCCCTACCTGGACTGAGAAATCCTTCCTTACCCCAGGCAGAGATTCCTTACTCCCAGATCCATGGTAAGCTGCTCATAGCAGGTGACTCAATACCACAGAAATCCACGTAGTTAATCCCTGTAGACCTAAACTGTGGTCCAAGTCTGGAACTAAGGTTGGGCTTAGCCGTGTTTGAGCTCCGTCAGGAGTTTAGAAAGCAAGAGGTTGTACTCTGAACCCCATGGCTCAGTAGGAGGGTCTCTTTACCCTTTTGCATCTTCAGACTCTGTGTAAATCATTTTGGCTCCGTCCTACTTCAATTTTCCCTTGTATCCATGGAGTGAGTAATGGAGCAACTTTGTCATTGGGCTTTGTTGTATTTTTATAAATTCATCTTAAAAGTATTTTTGCTAATGACGGTGATTCTTTGAGCAACCCAAAATCCCTCATTCATGACGGAGGGAGGGCTGGTCCTTCCTGCTCCCACCCAAATAACCCAACCCAAGCCAGCAGGAAGGAACAGATTTAATTGGAAACATCCCCAGCTCTGCTGTGCTCAGCAGTGCCAGGGTCGCTAATTCCAGGGGAGCTCGTGCAACAAATAACAGGTTCCTTCTTTTTTGTTCCTTTTTAACTGGAAACTGAGGAGCAACAGGTCGGTGTTTCTCCTCACATATGCCTCCCATCGTTGCCTTTTGTTGTTTTGGCTGCAGCTTTCCTCGCAGGGCCCCGCGAGCTCACCGAGCAGCAGATGGCCTCCTCCTTGCTTCATTTCCAGCCCTCAGTTTTTCCCACACTAAACCAGACTTTTTCAGGCACTACTAATCCCCTGTGCCTGTCACTGCTGGAGAAAAGCATTAATAACTCCAGTTATCCTGGAAATATCTGTCACCCACATTTGTTTTGCGTTTCCCTTTGGGTAATCATACCCCAGATCTAATTACTGCTGAAATTTCTTTTGCTCCGACGAGCAGCATTTTGGGTTCCCTCCCCGGCTGGGTGGAAGTTTAACTCCGCTGATGGGGGGAGATCCGTGTTGATTTACACCAGCCGAGGAGCCGCTGCTCCACGTCTTTATTCCGTGTGCGGCTCGGGGTTGTGGAATGGCGGTGATGGATGGCTTCAAAAATCATGGGAGTTGTGCTTGTGCAGCGCAGGGAAGTCCAGGAAAAGCAGGGACAGACTTTAGTTGGGATGTGTGAATTTAGGATGACCTGCTGGGAGAGCAAAGAGAAAGGATAAAGGGTTTTCATCCTCTCCTGCAGGTGCAGGGAGCCAGAGCCAGCACTGTGACAGCAGTGGCAGCTCCCGTGACATGGGTTTGGTGGCACAGGGCGGGGGTGTCTCCCATTGTCACACACACCAGCGAGGGTGGCATTTGGAAGGCACCGTGACAAGGACAGAGCCGGAGCTGGCTGGGTTTTCCTCCTCCTCGGCTGACTCACGTCAGGGCTGAGCTTTGGGAGCGCGCAGGAGAGCAGATGGCAAATCCCTGAATCCCGGAGGGAGGGGAGGCCGGCTGCCCGGCGGCTCTCCCGCCTTCCCGCGGGTTTCCATTCAGGTTTTATGGATCAGCAATGACACACGCGTGAGGAGCCAGCTCCTCCCCACCTGCCACAAACAGGGGCCGGTGGCACCATCCCGCGGGAGCGCCCTGGTACCCGCAGCTCGGGAACAGCCAGCACTGGGGGAACTGGTCAGACTGGGAGAAACCTCACACTAAACCTCTGTGTAACACCACACTGAGTAAAGGGGTGGGAAGGGATCTCCCAGGATGGAGGGCACTGGGGCTGGGAGGAGGGGAACATGGGGATCGAGCAGGGAAGGAGGGAGCAGGGCTGGGAAGGTGGCAGGGCAAGAGGGGCTCTGGTTTTAACCATAATTCACTCACACAGCTGGGACCAGGACAGGCTCAGGAGCAGACCCAACAGGAATATTGGGAATGGCCATGGAAAAGCCCATGGCACCAGGATAACCACAGGTTATGGTTCCTAACAGAGGGAAGTGGGGCAAGGAGCACACACACGAGCAAAAGCCCCCAGTTATCCCACAGGGAGCAGGACTGGTGGCATCGTGTGACCCTGGAAGGGACTCAGGGACAGGACACCAACCCCGGCACTGGGGCTGTGAGTCTGAAACGAGCACTTCAAGCAATCTTAAATCAATGGATTTGAGGTCTTCCCTGGCTTACCTGTAACAGCTGAGGCCATGGAAGAGAATTGATGTCTTGGACAAAGCTCAACCAACCACTTCCACCCACAGAGAGGCAAAAAAATATGGATATATTAACCACAAGAAGAAAGAGGGAAGGATGAGGTTTTGCTTGGTTTGCTCCCCAGCAGCATCCAGGACACGAATGGAGAGAAAGGGGCTGTTAAAAAATGCAAGGAATGGGGAAACAAAAGAGAGACGAGATGTCTTTTCTTTTTTCCTTAATTAATCTTGGGAGGTGATGACAGCAGAGGATGAGGAATGGGAAGTAAATGCTCTGCTAACAGCTTTTCATAGAGAGCCCCGTGTTTGACAAATGAGCTCAAAGCCACAGGCCTGGAACCGGAGCTCTGCCAGCACATCAGGGAAAATCCAGCGGCCAGAGGCTTGGAGCAAAGGATTGGGAGGGGAAAACCCCTCAGACCCCTGCCTGCTTGGGACTTGCTCAAATATTTGCTTTGCTGGTGCCTTTGCTGGATGTCCGAGGGCCACTCTGCTCCAGCTGCCCCTCCTGTGCCACAGGAGGTGCCTTTAATTGGAATTTTAGCTGCAGGGCCCATGGATCCAAACAAAACTTCAGTGCGCTGCCACTAGTGCTGGATCCAGGATCTATCTTCCACCTTCCATGTTTTTATTTTATTGCTCTGGAAAAATTTCTTGATTTTTTTGGTGCTTTTAGAGTCGCAGATTCCAGCCCACATCGGAGAGGGATCCCAGGCTTCATTAGAGAGGTCTCATGAGGATAACATAGGAAAGGCTGGGAATATATTAAGGGTGGACAGCAGAAATTGCAACATTTTGTGGGACAAAATAAGAAGGAAGAAATAGAAGAAGCAAACAGAAGAATGGGAATGAAATCGAACAGAATGGAAGAAAAAAGAATAGAACAGATCAGAATAGAACAGAACAGGATAGAAAATGAATAGAATTAGAATGGAATGGAATGGAATGGAACGGAATAGAATAGAATAGAATAGAATAGAATAGAATAGAATAGAATAGAATAGAATAGAATAGAATACAAAAATAATCATCTAGAAAAATAGAATTAGAGTAGAATAAGAATAATTAAAAGGCCTTTTTAACACAATAATCCTACATTTTGGAGGGATTGTCTTTTAATTTGGTCATCGTTGTATTTCTGGCATTTTGATTCCAAGACCTGAACTGAATTTTGGGGGTTTTTTTGCTTGGATTCTGATTATTTCTCAGCACATCGAGGCTGGGGCTGGGGCTGGCAGTGATCACCTGAGAGCAGCTGGAGACACGGAGCTCTTACTCCCCCGGGACAATCCCAGCTATAAACTTTATTGCCCTATAAAGAGGAACCTGCAACATCAGAGGCTTTTCAGGGATCAATAAAATCAACGTTAACTAAATTGTCAGCAGTCACTCTCCCCTCCCCCAGCCTGCTCTGCTGTTCTGTTCCAATTAGGCTAAATTGGGACTCTGGATTTTGGGTGGAAGCCAAACTGTCAATCCCATAATCGGTTATGAACAATGTAAGCAATGTCTGTCTAATCTGTAAACGACCAGCTCGTCTGAGAGGCTCCTGTAATGATGCTAAAACAACCATTGGCTTGCGAATTATTCATGTCTGGAAAGAGGTGGGGGGAAAAAAATTCCCATTTGGGAACTGTTGATCATAAAATCCCAGAATCATTTGGGTTAGAAGAGACCTTAAATATTGTCTTGTTCCACCCCCTGCCATGGCAGGGACAGCTTCCACTATCCCAGGTTGTTCCAAGCCCATCCAACCTGGTCCTGGCAGTTTAAGGGGCTTCAAAACCCACTGCAGCCTTTTCCCTTAAGGGTAAATAGGGAGAAAATGGCAGGGAGGAAAGGGGAGAATTCAAAGCAGGATGGATTTCAGATATTTTTAGGAACACAGTGTGGTGCCTTGTACTCTGTAAATAGGGTGGGGGCAGAGCTGGGGCACCCAAGGGCTGCTTGGGGTCAGGTGTGGATGAAGGGCCCGGGATGAATCCTTCATTCCTCATGAGGAATGTGTCAGCCTCTCCAAACACCAGAATATTCAAGGGTAGGCAGCCAAAAACCCCCTGCAGCAAAGGAGCTGCCGGGCACACACGGATCTCACCACAGCTGGGCATCACTTACCAGGCGTGGAACGAGGCTGCGAAATGCAAACATCTCCTGAGGAACGAGAGCTCTGCTGGCGAGGGGCAGAGGGAAACGGGGCAGGAAAACCAGGGAAATCCCACTGACTCCAAGGTGTCTCCATGGCAAGGCCGTGTGTCTGCAAACCGAGCTGCGAAACGAGCCTGGTGGAAATCACGGGAGCTGCCTGGCACGAGGGTACAGCCAGAAGCGCAGTTTTGGGGGATTTTGGAGGAAATTCCACAGTGTGAGAGAGCTGAGGTCTGAGTGTCCACAGAGTCAGAGGGAATGGGAGGGTGAGTTTTTGGGAAGAATGCCTGACTTTTCCCCCACTCCCTCCATGTGAAATTCCAGAAGGATTTCCCAAATCCTAAATCCCTAATTTTCCCTGGAGCACATCTCAAAGGCTCTGCCTGCTCTAATGCCTTTCTTCATCTCCAGCAGCACAGGTAAGAATAGCAATGATAAAAAATTAAAAGCTACAATAAACATTATTGATGCCATTCCTAACGAGGCAGAGAGAGAGAAGGAAGAGGAGAGGATGCTGAGGTGATAAATATGGTGTGTCAGCCATAAATTACAGCCGTCATTAGGCTCCTACAGTGGGGCCTGACAAATTGTTTTGGGGAAGTACAAGCTGAGCTGCACCTTCCAGTCTCAGCTATTCCGAGGCTACATCTTAAAAAAAATCAATCCAATCGATTCTGTATCAATCTGAGATCCAGCTGGAATTGTGCTGGTATCGCTCCCGCCCTGCTGGGGTCCTTGGGAAGGCTGAGGGATGTTTGCAGTGGCACGGGGTTGGATTTGATGGACTAAGGAAAGGGAAAGGCTGCAGGGCTTGCTGCAGGTCCCCAGCTGGGCTTGCAGGCTGCCGTCACCCTGCTCACTTCCCAGTTCAAGGATTTGTGCTTTTTTTTTTCCTAAAGGATGGGCTTTTCTTTGGCTGGATGGGGATGATATCCAGCTGGGCCCTTTCAGAGAGTCTCAGCACCCAAATCTGAGGGGGTAGGAGCTGTCTCAGGTGGCACTGGGGTGATGAAGGGGCAGCAGCTGGTTCTAGAATTCCCAATTCTGATGGCTAGATGTCTGTCTGTGATCCCCTGGTCCCCCAGCCGTGGTGGTACAGGATGTGCACCCACCTCCTCCAGAGTTTTATGAAATTCCAGAGGATGCCAGCCCCTTCTTCCCAACCTAATCCTTGTCCCTGGCCTGTAGCTGAACTCATGGTTAATAAAGAGGGGGTTGATGCTCTCAGGGTGATCCCACCTCTCCTTGCACAAAAGATCACTGTGGATTTTCAGCTTCCAGCTCTCCATGTTCTCCTATCCCAGCTCTGAGTTTCATCCAGCCCCAACCCTTCCCACCCCTGCAGCTCCCAGGTGTTTTGTGTGGAGCAATGACTCCTGCGCTGCCAAAAGCACCCCGAGATTGCCTCGACCCCACACCCTATAGACCTCAGCTTGCAGGAAAAGAGAAAAGGAGGAAAATCCATGTGCTGGTGTGGTCTTTACAAAAGTCATTCATCCCGGGGCTCTTCCCAACAGGCCCTGAATGAGATTCCTGCAGTGGATGATTTGTTTTGTCCTTCTCCTGCCGGCTCAGATTAATCTCTGCTCCTGAAGTAGTGGTGTCATTTCTCGGAGACGTACGGCAGCAGGAATCACGGCGCTCCATAAATTGGAGACAATTCCGGATCCATCCGTCTTCCTTCCCACTCTCTGTCCCCACTCCTCTCCTCAGGGCAAGGGCAAGCCCTGCAGGCACTGGTGCAGCTGCTGCTTTGTGGACTAATAAATATTAAAAACCCCTCAGGATGGGAGAGGTTGGAACAACAGAGGGATTCTGGTGCTCTAGAGCAATTTGCTTTCTGCTGCTTTCCTTCCTTGTGCTTGGCTGAAGGAGCAGGATCGTGATCCTTGATGAAATGCCACATTCCTAATTTTTTTTTTCCCCATGTCAGGCTTTTTTGGGGAAAGAAAACAAACAGAACAAAACAAAACAGTTTTGAGTATCTTCTCATTGCGACAGCTGGACCGAAGGGCTGGGGCTTCGGAGGAGGGAGCACGTGCAGGGAGATGGGATTTAATTGGGCTGTGGGTGTGGATGGAGGGATGGAACAGGAGCAGAGGAGCTGGGATGCACTTGGTGCAAAACCATCCTGCACAGTGGTCTCAGACCCGTCCCCTCTGAGCCCACATAGTGGTAATATATACCTGAAATATCATGTAACGGATGAGACGTGATAAATGAAACAACATAAAATCATTAAGGTTGGAAAAGACCTCCAAGATCATCAAGCCCAACCTTAAAATCTGTGTATATGTATATATATGTCTGTCTTTATACACACACACAAAATGTACCTCTAGAAATAGATAGACAGGTAGATATATTGTCCCTGGAAACAAAATGAAAGCTTGGAGGAGCCAGGAACACCACCATTTATTATTTATGGAGCCCAGGATGTGACAAGCCGTGCACAGGCCTGGCAGCAACAGCAGCCTCTCCCTTCAGGACCTCAGGAGCTTGCTCAGGCACAGACAAACTGGAGGGAGAGCCCAGAGGGCTGCAGGGAGCCACTTAAGGCTGGCTGGAGGAAGGGGATGAGGCTTTGGCACTCCCCAAAATCCAGCTGCTCCCTAAGTGCCCTGTCCACACTCATCAGTGTAAGGCAGCATCACCCGTGGTGTCACTCTATCATTCTCAGAGCTGCCAGATGCTGCTGTCGTGGGACACCAGGAGTGTGACAGGACTTGGAGGAGGACGTGTCCCCTGCGGAAAGCTGTCACCTGCATGTCCCCTCACCCAGACCAGGCAGCCACCCCCAAAAGGAGAGCAAAAGGGCACCATTTCTCTGGTATTAGTTTTGAAAGCTGTCTGGGCTCGGCTCAGCGCCTGCCTGTCTCTGTCTGTTTGCCTCTGCTGAGAAGATTCATTACTTTGATGGATTTGTGTAATTTTTTCAAGTGCTTTGGGTGACAAACAATAAAACACACTTCACGCTCGGCTCTGAGGGGCTGGGGGAGCGGGGGACACTGCAGAGGAGATTTCTCCCAGGAAAAGCTCATTCATCCCACACTTTGGGCAGAGAAACTCTCTGGGTGCCAGCAGGGAAAGCCCTGCAGGGCCATGGGAATTTGGGGGGTTTGCCTGCTGGAAAAAGCAAGGCCATGGGTGTGAGTGGAGCTGCTGAGCCTCCAAAATTCAATCCAGCCCTCCATTTCCTCAGCTGCAGCAGAGCAACAGATGTGGTGTCAGGATAAAGGGTTAGGATTGGGATCAGGGCATCCCAGGGAAGAAGGAAAAGGGGAATGTAGGTATAAGCCGAGGCTGGTGGCTTATGGACACTGCTGGGTGTTTCCAAGAGGGAAGGATTTCATCCTGAGCATGGCTCCTGAGCAGAGATCATCTTTGCTGGGACTTCCTGGGCTCAGAAGGAATCAATTATTCCATATTGAGCCAGACAAGCTCAGTCACTCTTGGTGACAGAGGCCCAGGATTTACAGCCACGAGAATCACGGACAAGGGAGGGCGGCACGGCTTTGGAAACCTCTTATCTGTGGGGATACTGGACCCAGACCACAGAAACAGCCCATGGCACCTGTGCCAGGTGAGTGGAGTGGGGACAGGGACAGCGACAGGGACAGGGACAGCGACAGGGACAGGTTGGTAGCCAAGACTGTCCATGACGGTGAAACCAAGACAAGGTCAAGACACCGAGTTAAGTCCATGGGGCTCTGGCTGAGCTTACTTGAATGGCATTTTTGGGTCTTAAATGTTTCATGGTGCCCTACAGAGGTGGAGGGGACGGGGCAGGGAAGTAGCTGGGAAGTGGCTTCCTGCAGCAGAGCCAAGAGCAGGCACATTCCTTGTGCTCCAGCCATGCCTCAATTCCAGCTGGGATCTTTGGCTTGGTTTCCAGGTGTGGTGAAAACAGGCTGGGGTACTTGCTCAGCTTTGGCTTGCACCTTCCCAGTTCCCCAGGCCTGGAATTAAACTTCCTGTGCAATGTTGGGAAGTGCCAGTGCTGGGATGGCTCAAGGCAAAGCGACCTCCTCCCAGAGCTGAGCCTGAACCACCAAGGTTCACCCAAATCTCCTTGGTACCCAGACACAGCCCAAGAGCTCTGCTGGCTGCCCACAAATCTGTGGCCATTTGGGTGGGCACTGGGGAGCTTTCATGGAATCACTGGGGTTGGAAAAGTCCTCTGGGATTGTTGATTCCAACCACTAACCCAGCACTGCCAGGTCCACCACTAAACCATGTGCCTAAGCAGCACATCTGCAATTCCACATGCATTCCAAGATAAGATGAAGATGGAAAGGTCAGTATCTCCCAAAATCAGCCGAAGGGAAGCAAAGATGAGTGATGTGCAGCAGGAGGCTGAAGGAGAAGACACCTCTAAAAGCTCTGATGGGTGGGGGGCCACCACCACCTTCATGAGAGAGGAGAGTCCATCTCCATGCGGGCTGTGGGGTGTGCTCTGAATTCCCAGGGATTATTCAGCCTTTCCCGTGCCAGCTGCCTGAGCATTTGTATCCAGATCACGGCACACAGGGGAACATCCCAGGCACCACAGCTGCTCAGGTACAGAGCATCAGCCACAGGTTTGGGCAGTGCCTACAAGCAGACAAGGACAAAGTCAAAAGTGTTTGCTTGGGCCTCACCCCTCTTGAAATAAAAAGCAATAACTAAGGAGAGTGGGAAGGAGAGGCACTAACAGCCTGGATTTATCCAGCTTTGGGAGAAAAATCTCTGTTGCTGACCTGTGGATGAAAGTGCAGATAACTGTTTTAGTTTTCACTGGGGAGAGCCTCAATTTTCGCCTGAAAAAACCCATTTCTGCTCTTCGGGGAATGAGCTGGGCCTTGATCTATAGCTCCAGCTCCCAAAGAGCAAATGAAACACTTTCTCTTTTCATCCACATCCCTAAAGGACTCACCACCATGAAAAATGGGAGCAACTCCCTCAGAGGGAGATTACCAGCACAATTTGCCATCAAATCATGGATTCTGGTCCGTGCTGCTGGCAGAGACACGGTGCCCAAAGCTGCTCCTGCCTCAAAGAGCCTTCTCCATCAGGGTGGGGTGGGAATGAGGAGGGAGGGAAGGGCAAGGGGAGGAACAGATCCAGGGGGACACGGGGAAGCAAAAAAAAGAGAATGGGAAGGGGAAAAAAATGGAGAAAGGGGAAA